>OX424574.1:132308177-132670677 GCA_949152435.1 Gastracanthus pulcherrimus | reverse complement strand
AAGTCTGGCATAGTTGCCTAAGCCAGACTTCTGCCAGACTTTTACAAGACTTCCGACAAACTTGTTAAACCAGATTAATGCCAGACTAGTAGCAGATTAATTTTTTTACACGGGTTCTCAATAACTCTGAAAATGAAATTCGGTCAAAAACTCGCTGTTATTTTGATATTTGATAAAGCCTTTAATTTGTTTAAATCATTTGTCAAGTAGAGTTATTATGTTGACGTATGGGGATAAAAGTCTCAAGTGTCTAATTATAAAAAAAATTATTTATTTAATGGGAAATTTTAACTGTATAAAAGTGTCTGTTCCTCTTAATTAATACGATTAACCGTATTTTTCCATGTTCATGATGCTCCATGCGCATCAGATTAAATTGAATCACTCTAAAACTCTACATATAGTGTTTGTTATAGATATTTCAAAAATATTGTCCAATTTTCTTTAAAAAAAATCATTTTTTATAATTATAACTCTTTTTACATTAAAAATACAGTTTTCTTTATTATTTATTTGAAGAAAAATTTATTTTGATTTTTAAATGCAAGATAAAATAAATTAAAAGAATTAAATTGGACAATATCTTTATATTGGTTTTAAGAAAATAAAAATTTTTTTTGAATACCAAAGACGCATACGCTAAGCATATACGCTGTTTTATTAAAGTATTTGCGCATACTGTAGGTTATCATCAATAAATAACGGTTTTGCTCAAATAATATTGAGAATATAAATATTAAAATATAAATATAATATTTTAATATTGACTAAAATATAAGTAAAACTTTATTTTATGACCTTATTGAGTAAAAATTAAAAAAAGTTCAAAAATACACGATTGAAACTTTTTAATGTAGACATTGGAATTTAAACAGTACCTGTGGCGCCACGCTCGTGGCGGAGAAACAAAGCAGAGCAGAAAAGTCATTTGACATTAGTTTATATAGGAATGTGACAATTATTATTGATAATTAAGCTATTTAACGAATAAAATTGTAATTTTGCCAAATGTATGTCTTCCAGTCGTAATTATATTGAAGGAGAAAATATTTTGATCTCAAAACATGTTTTACATTGTCAAAAAATTTTAATTTTCAGATTATTTTAACTTTCTTTTTGTTTTTATAATGATTATTGGTACTGATAGAATCCTTATTTGTCACGTGTCGTAATTTTCTGATATAATGAAATTTAAAATGAAAAATATAAAAGCAAAAATAACCTTAACAAAATCTAAAAATATTGAATGTTTTCACATTATAAAACATGCCCTGGGTTTAAAATATTTTCTTCTTGAATATAATTACTACTGGATAGTGCAGACTTGGCAAGATTACAATTTTATTCATTAAATAATTTAATGTTCAATAAAAATTGACCCATCACCATTAAGACTAGTGCAAAATGAATGCCATGCTCTGGATTTTCCTTCACGAGACCGGCACCACCGGTACTCTTATGATTTGTATACAAATTTGTATAAGAACAATGGCTTTCTTATACCATATATGATAGGTTGACAAGTGTATTGTTAATGATCACATCAATCTACTTTTATATCTATTTCTAAATCATAACATTTTTAGTTGAATACTGATTTGATATTAAGAGTATTCCAATCTAATAATCTTTTGAAGTTGACATTTCAGCTATTATGCATTCGATACTAATTCATATCTTTTATTATCTACTATATATAAGCAACGATTTCCTGCTCCCACCCCCGCTCCCCGTAAACATGGATGGTTTTCGGTTCCCCATGTTTATTTAAAGAACGGGTACCATCCAGATAACCACGTGTTCAGGGGGCCTAAACACTTTAGTAGCCTGATTTTTAAAATAGGCCCTACAAGTGTTTAAGCTCCCCTAACCTGAATTTAGATTTGTAATCAGCGACCCAAGAACCCGTAGATATATACACATTTTCGTTTTTTCAAACTCTGTGAAACTTTGAAATGTGTTGTGTTATTCTCCCTCTGAAAGCATACGCAAAATGTGTTATTCTTTGAAGGGAATTTGAAAAGTGCTATTCTTCGTCGAGAATCATTGAAATGTGCTGGTTTTCACCAGGAATAAAATTGTCGAAATGTGTTACTTATCGTCAGGAATTGTTGAGATGTGCTATTTTTTGTCAGGAATTGTTGAAATGTGTTACTCGTCAGGAATTGTTGAAATGTGCTACTTTTTGTCGGGAATTGTTGAAACGTGTTACTTTTCGTCAGGAATTGTTGAAATGTGTTACTTTTCGTCAGTAAAATGAAATGTACTCGTCGTAAGGAACGACGATATACCCACTCATGACAATTTGTATTCAGGGATCATTCACAAATTACGTCATGCTTGGAGGGGGGAGGGGGGTCTCTTTTAAGACTAGCTTATTCGGACCTATTCCATGGCATAAAATACGTTTATATGTTGAAAAAACACTAAACAAAATATTACCGACGCAAAGCTTCCTCTTTGAGAAAGCAATAGATTTAATTTGTAGCATGCCATGCAAAATAGTCGTATGTATAGCGTATTGTATTACCTGTCGTTTTAAATTTTGTGCAAAGTCAAATAATTCGCCTGATAGGAAGGCACATATCAATATTTAAAATTTAAATATATGAAGAAATGTAAAGCTGGTTATTGTTTTGCGGTTGAGTACTGGGTGAGGTACTAAAAAAACGGTTGCGCACCTGCGCAGCATTCATGTATACAACGGAAACACTAGGCAGCGACCAATTGACCAAAAAAGTCTATCCGTATTTAATAATGAATGAAAAAGTCTATCAGCTGTACAAGGCCAATATGAAATTAGTCATGTGTTATGATGTTTTTATGCATGTAATATCGAAATGTTAGATGTGATACATCTTTAGAAAAAATTAACTGCTATCAAGTTTTATTAAAGTCTTTTTTTGTTAGGAATGAATTTTTAAAAAGAATTACGTATTATTTTACGAACTCTATTAATTAGAATTTATTATCATGAAATTTACTTTGTTATAATTGTGTGTTAAGTTAATTCTAAATAAAATACGTTATCAATTAAACATAATTATAATAAATAATATTATTCTACGTTGTTTTCTTTTATTTAACTCATTTAATCCCAGCCGACTGATCATTATGGTCAAAATATATTCTGATTTAATAGTACAAGGTTTGTTGGTTACTGCCAGTAATAATTAATAATAATGTTTCGATGGGTTCTAATACAAAATACGTATCTTGCGCGTTACGATTAGAAACGTGGTATCTTATGCGTTACGATTATAAACATTATCTAGTTTAACTTTTCAAGAGATTCTGTTATTATCTAGATTCTAGATTCAGAAAACGGTTTTGAAAAATACATTTTCACTTCCCTTTAAACCTATGAACAATGAACTTGATAGACATATTTTAAATTCTATAAATAACAATGAAATCATAAATTTAATAGAAATTTAAAAGAAACGTATTTAAATAGTTTTTCAAGTGCAAATATCTCCAATTTAAGTATTTAAAAATAATATAAGTTCTTTCATCCGTGTAAACACAAAATCAATCGAAAAAATACGAGATTTAAAAAAAGGTTCGGATATACATTGGAATATACGTGGACCATCAAAATAGATTAAGCTATGAATATTAGGCATTTATCAGGCAAGTCGTATATACACAAAGTGTAGGAAAATCCGAATGAATGATCAGGGTCCCGCTGGTCCTTAGTAAAATACGTAAAACGTTCATACACGTATATCATTCGAGCAGTCAACTTGTTTAGTTTGCCACTTTTTAAAAAAATTCTCTCTCGGTACTCAACGTAACACCTGTTACCTGGAGGAAGGAGAGGTGGCAGCTTAAGCCGAGGGTATGTAGCGCTCTATAAACTATAAGCACCGACATCCAACTCCGGCACACGAGGTTAACTAAATTTAAGGGAAAATTGGCTCGCAAATTTTATTTCTTTCTAATCTATCCATTTCCGCAGTGCTCCAAAAGCTGAGCAGCACAAATAGAGGGAGAGAGAAATATTGACTGTGAGAGAGGAAAATAGAGAACGAGTTAGAAAAGAGGAGGATAGACAGAGAGAGAGAGAGAAAGAGAGAGAGAGAGAGCGAGAGAGAGAGCGAGAGAGAGAGAGCGAGAGAGAGAGAGAGAGCGAGAGAGAGAGAAAGAGAGAGAGAGAGAGAGCGAGAGAGAGAGCGAGAGAGAGAGAGAGCGAGAGAGAGAGAGAGAGAGAAAGAGAGAGAGAGAGAAAGTCCGTACTTGGTACAGGTGCGCGCATCACCCTCAGACGGAGTCGCTTGAATGCTTCCTGGGTTTCGTTTCGTTTCTCTGCACTTCGCGACGCTGTGTTAAGGTAAAAGTACCGGTTATGGAACGCTTTTTGGTCAATCCAAGATTGTCGTCTAATTTTTCATTATTAAGAATGTTAATAAAGAAAAGTATTGGGTATGGTTCGAAGGGCTGAGTATAGTAGATTCATTTACAACCTGCAAAATGCAAATTCGTTACGAATTCTTATTATTATAAATAAAAAACTAAAGCAACAGCATGTACCTATTATGAAACACCGTTTTCCTAGCTTGTCCCTGTGTTCCAAGATTGAAGCCCCTATTATGGAACGAATAATTATATGATAATATGACTTTACTCTTTAGATTTCGCTTGTAAGTGATATAAAGATTATTAATAATACATACAATGCACACGAGGAAGGAAGTAATCATTAAATTTACGCTCTTTTCTAAAAGTTATTTAGTAGCAATCAATGAACATATATAGGGTTAAGTATACCTATATGCACCGCTGAATTGACTGATGGTTGTAGGTTAGAATTTTCAAATTCAATATACATTAATACATTGAATTTTTCACATTTATGAGGCATAAATCATTCAAATATAATATTTATAACACTGATATAAAAAACAATACCTTGTCAACTTAAATTATTATAGAAATGTTCGTGCAAAGGTGTTCAATAAATATGGACATAACGTAATTATATGTACCCATTATGAAACAGTCAAATATTTAATATAAATCGTATTAATATTAAAATAACATTGTTATAACTTGAATCTATGGACCGAAAACTATTATTTAAACTAATATACATCTTATAAAATTGTTTAGATTTATAAATACAGTGAAAAAACGAAGTTGTATGAATCAACTGTTATTGCTCAAAAAACGACGAATTTGTGCGACATTGAAGACACGGATGATAAAAGTTTTTTTTTTCAATGTTACTGCTTGTGTAACAATATATATTCTTTTAAATTTGAGAACCATACATAATTATATATCCATGTGATTTTTATATTGGTTTATATATATCATATTCACATTTTATTTAATCACTATGTTTAGTGTTCCATGTTAGGAGCATGGTTTAGAAGGTGTCCCATAACCGGTACTTTTACCTTATAACGATCGAGACACGTACAACCGCGGAGCTTTTACGTGACTACTTTTCTTTCGACTTTCCAGGGCTCATAAACGCTAGGAAATACTAAACGCTTAAGATGGGATTTCGCACTTGTTGTTTTATATTCTACGCTTTCGTTTCAAAAAATGCAAATTAATATTTGTAAAGTATAATTTTGTTTCTTTAATGGTTTAAATATAGTCCCAAATTTTTGTTAAAATATACTCTCATACATTATATTTTGATTCTTTTAATTAAGACCAAAAAAGTTACGGTACAAAAAAGTATATAATATATAAACTGTTTCTATTCTATAAGAAAGATCAATTAAAAATGATACATTTAGAGTGGACGTATCGGTTCTGACTACCTTAAGCTTTTTCTTACATTCGAGGATGTATTTACTGCAGTGAAGTATATAAATTAAATTTGTTCAATGATTAAACAAATTTCTATAAACTCTAAAACATATGAATTTGATAAATTCATCGTTTGTTTGATGCAAAACCACGAGCAAATTTAATAAATGAAAAACCAATTTGTTTTCACCGTTTTTTGCCACCTAATCACTAATTTTGACCATAATAGCTGGGATGTACCGGTTTTAGCCACTAACAAAATTGATGCTAACCACGAAAATATGTTCCAATTATCAACTATTATCAGTTAAAACACACAAATTTAACAATAAAGCAGTTTGTTGTTGTAACTGCTTCAATTTAATCTCTTTTAAAATCTTAAATTATATATATTTTGTATTCTAAAATACAAATATACATAAAAATCATTTGTTATTTTAAGAATCAATAAATTGATATTTTTTTCTTAGAAAAATTTTCTTTGTTGACAATTCTATAAAATGCGTTTCTTCACTAAAATTGATTTAATTCAGAGAAAGAAGGACGTGTAAAAAGTTTCAGATTTTGCCCCATAAAGAGTTTCTAATTTTCACGAAATACTATAGTCCACACTATAGTATTTTGAGGTGTCATAAAAATCGATGAGAAAATCGCATTACCAGTAGGTCGGAACTCACAATTGGGTAATATCATCCAGATGGTACGTCCCAAATGGGCGATCCAACCTACTGGCAAACAGGTTTTTTCATGTTTTTTTAATCTTCTTTTTATTCCCGTATGAAAGAACCCTATAATATACAATATAGTGTACATTATAGTGTGTACTATAATATTTTCGTGAAATACTATAGTGCACACTATAGTGTTTCGAGGTGTAATAAAAGAAAGATGCAAAAACATGAAAAAACCTGTTTGCCAGTAGGTTGGATCGCCCATTTGGGACGTACCATCTGGATAATATCACCCAATTGGGAGGTCGTGACCTTCTGGTAATGCGGTTTTCTCATCGATTTTTATGACACCTCGGAACACAATAGTGTATACTATAGTATTTTCGCAATATAGTACACAATATAATGCGCCCTATAGTGCACACTAAACTGCACACTATAGGATTCTTTAGTACGAAATGTACATACAGAAGGAAAACTAAATAATTAAAGTGCATGAAATACAAAATACTAATAAATGATGAAGATTTTACGTACTCTGGAAGCAAAAATACGCAACTTTTACACATCCTTCTTGGTTGAATGTAATATAACCTATTATAACATATAACATGCTTTTGATACTTCTAGTATTTTACTTAAATCAGGCTTTTTTTTACAAAAACATAGTTTGAAATTATATTATTCTTTCTTAGACTGACAAAACAAATAAGCATATAAAATGTAAATCTGATTTATTTTTATGACTGATATACTATAAGTACACTCGATATGGGAAATTTCTAGTTGAATACATTCCAATTTTTTCGAAATACTGCTACTTTATTGGGTCTCATTGGTTCGAACGCACGTTTTCGCTAAGCTCATTGGAGGATTTCAAACGCATTCGACCAGAAATTTCTCACGTCGAGTGTACACGACAAAAACTGATATATTAACGTTTTTAGTGTACTACTTCTAGTCAACCTTTATTTTATATAAAATTACAGTTTTCTTTGTAACTTTTTAATTTATTAGATAGGAGATCTAACAATTTTTGGCAAACTACTTAGCAATTTTTGAAAAAAGGATATTGAAATAGTAAAAGTATGGGATGAGCTTTTTTAATTAAAAATAAGTGAAAAATGGATTCTATATAGATCGTCTAGTGAAAGAAAACATGCTAATCATAAGCGATAGTGCGATTTAAATAATAAGAATTTATTAATGTATGTATAATAACAAAATTTATCTTTAAAATAATAAATGCCATTTATTCTGTAAAATTCTTCTTTGATATATTGAATATTAATTCATATTTTTATTTCATTCTTTGATTATAATTGATAATTTCATGGAATATAAGTTTTCAACAAATAAGGTCCAAAAAATTTCCATTTATATACTCTAATACATACTTATAAAGTCATAAGAATCCCTTTTAAGATATTATTCAAGCCTTAAATACTCTTACCTCTTGAAAGCAATTTTTAAAATATTTTAATGGAGGCAAAAGGATTTTAGTGAAAACGACATTTTAACCTATCCACTTAACCTTAATTTTATTTTAAACCTTCACAATGAAAGTTCTTGTAACATGGTTTCATAAAACATAATACTTCTTATCATGAAAGAATAGCGAAAAAATTAGTCTTTCATGATAAAGTGAAAAGTTGAATTTTCAAATATTATTTAATATGCATTCAATATGGAAATATGCCAGTGAGTTGGCATTAAATTACTGGAAGTATAAAGAATTTGAAATACGTAATTTCCGGTGATATAGGACTTTAAAAAAGGTCCATGAGATTCCATGGAACTGGTATTTCTCTTACCCTGTTATAGATGGTAATTTCCGGGATTCCTGGTCCGGCGCACGTGAGAACGTAGTGCGAGTTATCCTTGGAGAATTCCGCTGAATTGTACAGGCAATAACTTCCATCGGACTCGCTCTTGATTTCGCAACTGAGACAATCGGAACGCCGATTGTGATCGAGAATAGAAACTCGATACAAGTGCTTTTGGGCCGGATCCTGTTCGCTTGTCGCCAGATAGTACCTATGAACACAAAACATCAAAGGCCTTATTCAGTCTGTTGAAAATGCCATCTAAAATACTAACTACTATAAACCATAACTATTAAAAATTCAATTTCAGAACATTGATCAAAATTGATAAATCTAGATAATTTTTTACCAGAGAGTGAGTGAGAGAGAGAGAGAGCGAGAGAGAGAGAGAGAGAGCGCGGAGAGAGAGAGAGAGAGAGCGCGAGAGAGAGAGAGACAGAGAGAGTGAGAGAGAAACAGAGAGAGAGAGAGAGAGAGAGAGAATATGTTTTATATATTAAGCGTAAAAACGACAAAAAGAAAATTCTTTTCAATTTTACATATTTTCCAAAATTAATATTTTTATTACAAAATGTACTTTTTATTGTTCCATCAGTTTCAAAATCAGTTCTAAGTTGAAACATACCTAACATGTCTGCAGAATTGCAGCTTGTAACATGCTCTCTTTAGTTATCTGTAAGAGCTTTTTATTTACTGTTTATTTGAATATAAGGGCCCACTAATCGGGTAGGCACACTTAATACGGTTAAATATCGTAAATAACTTATTCTATCTGTTGATTAAATTCATAAAATGAGTCACGCAAAATATCGTGCAAAATCAAAAGTTAGGTTAGTTCATCTTTTCTTTGTATTGTGAAATTTTTCGCATACTTGAGCCTATTTCTAGGCTCTCGCCCTATACACGTATAGCGGCTATGAAATTCTATATGAAATATGAAATATAGAGCCTCTGTATGTCATATACTCCCTATATACTTAATAATGTCTATAATGGGCGAATGCCTTATGGGTTTGACCAAAAATTTGTTTTTTGTATAATTTGATATGTTACTATACATTACTCAAAACAAATTTCTAACAGGATTAGAAACCCCAAAACTCCTCTACTCAATTTTCCGCCTATATCACCATTGAATTGAAATACGAGAAAATTCGAAAACGACAAGTATGACTGTTTCTCCCAGCATACCAGACCCTAAAATTGATTCAAACGGTCTGAAAAATTTTCTACAAGTTTGTTTTTATGTTCCTTCGACCCCTTTTGAGACTTATACTGTAAGAGTTCCATTTGAACAAAATAAAATTGAAACACTGACATTAGATAAACTACGAGAAAAATCGATAACGACAAAAATGGCCGTTTCTTCTAACATATCACATCATAGAATCGATCCAAATGGTCTGAAAAACTTTCTACGATTTCGCTTTTATATTCCCTCGACCTTTTTTAATTCTTAATCCTTAAGAAATTAATTTGATTGAATGAAAACTTGAACACTGATAATAGATAAAGTACAAGTAATTTTTAAATAGATAGAAATAACCATTTCTCCTAGATATCACACCGATAAAGCAATCCAAATGGGCTGAAAAAGGTTCTACGAGTTTGTACCGTACAAGTTTACATTATATTATCTTCTGCGTTTGTACATTGCCGTTTCTTCCCTTATAATACTTGTTAGAGCTTCTCTAGATGGATTGAAAAAATTAATACATATCAATTTTAATATGTCTTCAACCATGTTTTGTGGTTTAACAAAGGAATTTAAAAAGAAAATAAAAACAAAAAACACGGACAAAGTAATCAGATTATTAAATTTAATAAAATTAAATCTCGCGAGTGCCTTATGCGAAAAGCACAGCGTTTCGCTTTGAGCGATGTTTAATACATAATTTTGTTAGAAATTTACTTCTACGTTTTTTTTTATTCATTTGGTCAATAAATAATCATTTAAAATTTATTTAATTATGCCGCGTCACATTCCCTACAGGCAGGTTATCTGTTATTATATTTTATGAAATATAAGTAATTTATTTATTGAAATCTAAGCTGGAAATCAACAGTAGTTAAGGAGGCAGGCCTGGGTTAAACCTAAAAAAGACTTTCTTTGTTACGAGTCCAGAAATCTTTTTATGTTTAAACCAATCATTCTGACAATTTATATGCTATCAAAACACAATAATATCTTAAATTTGACCGTTGTAAAACTTCAAAATCTTGATCCTACACGTCACAATAAATCACTATTTTCAATACCATATTTATTAAAGGATGAACGCAATTTTTGTTTCGACGGTTATTCGACTCTTTTTGACATGTATAAAAGAGCGGAGCACATTTTCGTTAAACTTTCTTTTAATATTCTTTCGAAGATCCAATCAATTTTTTGAATTTTTTTTTAATATTTTTATTTTATTATTAATTGGATTTACGAAAAAAAATAATAAAAAATATTTTAACGAAAAAGTGCTCTGCTTTTTTGTAATGCATGTTAAAAGGAGTTGAATAACCGTGAAAAAGAAAATTGCGTTCATCATGTTACCTAGAATCGTGTGAGGAACAAAGTTCCTTTAATAAATATGGTACTGAAAATAGTGATTTAATGGGACGTGTAGGATCAAGATTTTGACGTTTTACAGCGGTAAAATTTAAGATATTATTAAGTATTGATAGCATAAAAATTTTCAGAATGATTGCTTTTAAACATAAAAATTTGTCTGGACTCGTAAGAGAAAAAATCTTTTTTTGGGCCCAGGCCTGTCGACTTAAGTCCAAGATATACATGAATAATTTTTTACTTCATTCAAGGTAACAACCCTAGTGGAAATGACAACTGAGAAATAGCGTGAAAAATTATGAAAAAAATGTGAAAAAGTGTGATAAAATGTGAAAATACACATAATTTTGGAACATCTGTTACAAACAAATCTGCACATTTTAACACACTTTTTCACTGTCTTTTTAATTTAATTTAATTTTAATAGTTTTTTACATTTTTTCACACTTATAAAAAACACGTATTTTATCTAATAAAACTTGCACAATTTTTCACATTTTTCTACAGTTTTTCAGTTTTTTACATTTTCTCTCTTTATTTTCGTTGCATTCTCTTATATAAAAGAAATTATAACTGTGAGAAACTTTGAAAAACTGTGAAAAACTATGAGAAACCGACAAAATTTATGAAATATTCTATAATTTTTTTTAAAATCCTGTTCCAAATGTAAGCCAAATTTCACAGTTTTTCAAAAAATTCTCATGGTTTTACACACTTTCTCGCACATTTGTAATAGGGTACTTGTCCGTATTAGTGTGCCATGAAGCAATGTTTTGAATTTAATAATTGATTGCTGAACGTATATAGCTTTAATCTTTACTATTGGAGTTTACATAGGTATTCTAACGTTCCGTGTTTAAGATGGAATTTGTTTTAATTGAATATATTAAGCATTCATACAGATATATTAGAAATAAAAATAAAGGTTTTGGTCCATATTAGTGTGCTTCTTCAATGGGCTATAACGTATTACTGTGCCCAATCTGCCCGTATTAGTGTGCGTGTCCACAATTCTGTACCCCCCATTAGTGTGCCTGCTCAAAAACTGTGCCCCCGATTAGGGTGCTCATGAAATCTCATTTTAATTATTTCTATAATTACTGCTAAATATTAATACTAATGGAATCTATTTTTTGTTTAAGTATAAGATAACTTAAAATAAGCTTAATTAAATAATTTTATTAGTATTATTTTTTATTTATATATTATTTTGAAATATTATAATAAATAATTGTAATTTAGACAGTTTTTAATTAATAATTAATAAATATAAATAAAGTTTCAAAATATTTGAAATTAATAAATGTGATAGACACAGAGATATTATGAACAAAACTAAGTATTTGACACATAATTCATAATCTATAAATTATCTAAATTCATGCAAACTGATACAATAATAATGATTTATTATGCACTATTCCATAACAACAGCTTTGGAAAAACTAAAGCTTGCGAAAACTTATTCTCCCTTCTACAAGCAGAAGTGAGGTTATTCCGTCGATCATGAGGGGGCGCATAAATACGGACGAACTTCGAAAATCTCGCGGTATTACTGGATTCATTAATAAATTAATAAATTGAGTCTAAAATGATCATTTCACATTTTTTAATATTAAATTGAATTATTTTATGATACAATAAATATTTTGTTTGTCATAAATCATGTCTGAATAATTAAATTAAGTTTTGAAAAGTCAAGCAATCCTTAGCATTTTAGACAAGGAAACAAAGTAAAACCACCAAATCATGATTCATATGTTTAAAAAAATTATAACTCTATGAAAAACATTTTAAACTTTCATGTAACTCTTGTAAACTCTAACTTAATACTTTATCTTAGTTTTAAAAATAGTTTTACTGATTCATTTATGATTTAATCGCTCCAAATTACATTTAAAAAAAAGGCACACAAATATGGACAGGCTCATAAATATGGACAAGTACCCTAGTGTTTTACATTTTGAAATGTCCACTAAGGAAACATTTAATTAAAAGTAACTTTATCAATCGTATATTTTATAAAAAAATACCGTAAAAATACTTTCACCATTTTTAGATTAGAAAATGTATAAAATGTATAAAATGATTTAATACTTTTCAGGATTCATTAACTACATTAGAGAACTAAATTAAGTCACTTTAACTTGTTTAAAACCAATCAAAGGACCTAAAATAGAGGTGCACCACATTGCACCGATATCTCCTTATAGTGTAAAATATTTAGCAGTTTAAACAATAGATAGAAATATAGATAGGTACAAAGTTTATTCTTTGACAAAGAAAATACAATAATGGGTAAAATGTTTTCTAAAGGAGTACTCATTGAGTTTATTAATATATATAACGGGTAGGCAATAATATTTTACATATAGGGGCGCAGGCATCAACTCGCAAAACACATCAATACGCGCTACAAAGTAGCTAAAGCCATAAAAGCGTATTTGCTTTCAGAACGGATTATGGACATATTCGCGAAATATCGCGCGTTAATAATCTGCTCGTAAATTCATAATCGACTGTTCCTTTTATAATTAAAATCCTATTATATCCCCATTCGGCATGTCAGCATCGGGCACAAAATCCAGCCTGTAAACAGACAGAAAATGATCACGAAAGGAAATTGGTACAAGTACAGTATGAACACGGGCGTGTATATACAAGTGCGATAAAGCACGATGCGACACGACGCCTGGTATCGGGCATTTAGGGAATTAGTGTATTCTAAGGGCGTTCACGCGTCGCACGTATAAAAACGAAAGCGCGCGATCGTGGAAAAAACCAAGTATACATGCTGATATGCATATCGACGAGCATTGTTCGCGCTCTCGGAATAATGATCAGTCTTTTGCTGTTTTTTTTCTTCCTTGAGGATGCGCGCGCTGTATTGATATTTGAAATCAAATGTCGGGGTACACGATGAGCTTTCCGATGCCGCTGCGTTTCTCGCTTCTCTCGAGTTAGCGCGCGTTTATTCAGCCACAGGGGGTTTACGGAATACTCTCTTAATTAAAACCATTGAAAATTCACTAATTTGTAGTGAATAATCACTTATTGAATCATTGAAAAGTATGTCACTGCAAAATAGTGACTATTCACGTTTTGAAACAGTGAAATAGATTCACTAATTGAAACAGTGAAATAGATTCACTAATTGAAACACTGAAATTGATTCACTTATTGAAACAGTGAACATTCACTGATAAATTAGTGAAAATCCACGGAATGAAACAGTGAATATTCGCTGATAAATCACTGAAAATCCATGGAATGAAACAGTGAATATTCGCTGATAAATCAGAGAAAATCCACGGAATGAAACAGTGAAAAAGTATACTGCGAAGCAGTGAACTGTAATGCCACTGTTTTAAACAGTAACGTTAAGATATCCTACTATCAGTAATTATAGGAATTCATTGTTTATTTAATTTTTAATTGGGAACAGTTACTTTCTGGAACATCGTTGCTTCTTGTTAATATTCCAGAAAGATATTTTTTCACAATTGAAAATTAAATGGAAAACGAGGTTACGTTGTTGCAGTTTATCGAGTACACGTATGTGAGCTGTGTACTTAGTAAATGCACGCACACTCCGAACTATCTATATAATATCTCGTAGATCACTTTAATACTATTGTAGAATGCTATGCGAAAAATGAACACGAGCCTCCTATAATCCTCGTTGCACAAGAAACGCACGAGCAGCCATCTTTGTCCACAATTTTACGACGCGGTGTGCTGGCGCGGACGAGCGCGCGCGTATGCGATATATAGATAATCGAAAACACCGATCACCGAATTACTGCTAAATTTATTCGTTCGAGATACATACTGTCGTTCATACAGCACTCGTTTTTAAACGATATAGGTGAAACACCTCACACGAGGCCTTATGAACGAGAAAAATTAGTACGCAATTTCCTGCCTCGTACGAACGACTGTCTTTCGTCGTCTAACGCGAGAGTGGCGCTGCGGGCGGCAAGCATTTCACTGTTTTAACAGTGACTATTATTCACTAATTGAGCAGTGAAAACTGTATTTCACTATAACAAACAGTGACAATCTACTGTTCTTATAGTGAATTAAGTAGTTCACTGATAAAACAGTGAAATTTCCACTGTTTCATAAGTGGAAATAATAATCACTGCATAAATTAGTGAAAAATTCACTGGTTTAAATTTAGAGAGTAGTTCTTAAACTATTCAAGTCTACCAAATTTCACTTGTTTAAAAACAAAAGGAGACAGACATGGCGGCCGATGATGAAGTCAAGGTAGTGCGCTCCGTAGATTTTGATATCTAGTTGTACGTATACTAATCGCAGAAGGTGTCTAGGTGGTTATGGTGGACAATGACGAGGTCCAGTAAGTGGACTTCGTATTTGTTGGTATCTAGATGTACGTTAGAGTGGCCCAAAATTCCCAAATTTGTTAATTTTCTGAGTGTACTGATTAAAAATAGTAGAAAATATAGAAAAAATCATAATAGCATTGTCGTTTTTTTGTTACAAAATGTTAGCAGCTATATATTTAGACCAAATGTTGCTAAAATTCATTTTTTCAGATCGATGTAACCATCTCTAAATGATCTCAAAAAACATTTTTCGAAATCGAAATGTATGTTATTTTTTTATTTTAGCACATTTTAGCACATTTCAGCACATTTTAGTAGGTTAAGTAGTAGTAAAACTACGGAGTGTACTACCTGGACCTCGTCATCGGCCACCATAACCTCCTAGACACCTTTTGCGATTAGTACGTACATCTAAATACCAAAAGCTACGGTGCACACTACCTGGATCTCGTCATCGGCCACCATAACAACCTAGACACCTTCTACAATTAATACATAAATCAAGATACCAAAAACTACGGATCGCACTATTTGTACCTCGTCATCGGCCACCATAACCTGCATCTGAACACTTTCTGCGATTAGTACGTACATCTAGATATCAAAAACTACGGACCGAACTACTTGGACCTCGTCATCGGCGACCATAACCACCTAGACACCTTTTGTAATCAGTACGTACACCTAAATACAAAAAACTACGAATTACGTTTCTGCCCGGTCTCTCCACGCGCGCAAAGCAAGCGCAATGCAAATCAACGTTTTATTAGGCTATTTAAGTAAGATGACGGGCACTGAGGTTTAAAACAATTGCGCAAGTTTCAAAGCTGTATCAAGTGAAATAACCTAATTCTGGAAAACTCCTCTGTATTGGGGAAGACTTATTTCGAAGCGATACGCACGTGATTTGACGCGTAAGACAGGCGTCGGACGGGGCATTAATAAAAACTAGGCTGTAAATTAATTTTCTCGCCACAGCCGCCGCCGCGGCTCTACCGACTGCGCATTTATCTCCCGACACGTAGATGCGTCATTCATGGTTTTATTGTGTGCGTGTTCAAACATTTTCCGCTGCGACCGCTCGTTCAAGCCGAGCCTCCTCTGTGCCAGCCTGGATAAAAAGGGGAAGTCTTTGTGCCCCAGGGCCAATTTTTATATTTTTGTTACATTACGTGGCTGTTACCTTTTTTTCGGCTCCACTCTTTCGCGAACAAAGAACTTTTTATATTAGCGTAGACGTCATAAATTCTGCCACATTTATTTCCAGCAAATGTCCAATTTTCTGTTTTTTTTCACATTTTATTTACGAAAGTATTTTCTTTATCTTACTTTTGCAAATATATACGAAATATGAATTAGCAGCATTACATTAACGAAGTAAATATTTCATATTTTAATAAGTAGTAAGGATATAGAGGAATAAAATCAGTCTTTTTTATTTATCTAATACCAACCAAAAGATATTCACTAGAATACACAATATTTACATGCGAAAACTACTTTGTCTAGAGTATTCAATTGTAATAGAGTGAATATTTGAAAAATTTGAACCATCAATTCGACGGTAGTTTGAGGTAGTTTATCATATCTCTGTCTAACGGAATCTGTCTGCTAACTTCTTACTGTTGACTGCCTGCGTATGTTTATAGTCTTATTGTAACTTCACGCTAAATATTGCTACTCGGAATGTGATTGTACCTAAGGTAGTTGACCCTGTTCTCGATAGCTTAGTAACAGACTCAACTTATTTCGCTATAAAAAATGCTTTAATTTTAAAAAAATTGAAATTTTTTGTTTTCAACTATTAATTAATATACTTATTTAGCAAATAACTCGAAAAAGACGAAATTTTAACGTAGTGTTTACTTCTAAATTCAATAAACCAAAAAATAATCCGAGGGAGCAGTTGTCGATAACCATTTTACGAGTCGGAGCAATTCTCGATAGATGCAAAAGACCCAGTTCTCGATATAACAACAAGCCCATTATTCAGGTTAGGTTCTAGGTTATGTCAAAACTTGATTGAATAACATACACATTTTGATTATTATAATTACATAATTATTAATTAAAAGTAGTGCTTAAGTACTTTTAAGCATTGATATAACATTTAAAGAAAAATTTATTTGTATTTTGTATATATTATTTGACTATCGACAACTGGGTACGTACGCATAATTAAGACGGAGTTCTCGATATATGAATTAAAATAGTTATAAGTAAATAAATCAAAATTTAACTTTTTGATTACGCTTATTTTGTTGAATTTAAAGCTAATCTTGGCTTTACAGTTTTTTAAAACGTTCTATTTATTACAAAAATGTCACTTTAAAGTTTACTGTTTGTTACGATCGTGATTAAGGAAACGTCGAGAAACGCATCAAATCTGAGAGTGCCAAGAAGTGTGAATTTCTATTTAACAAGTAGCGCTAACTGAGTTTTTATAATTCAAAATATTTATTCAGTGATATATTCTTAATATAGAAATAATTTTCTCGTACCGAAAAATTGCTCAAAATATATCTAAAATCGTATTATTCCTTCGAGTTATCGACAACTGGATACCTATCGAGAACCGGGTCCACTACCTTATTATCCAAAATAGTCTCTTACAAAATGTCTCATAAATAATTAAATCAAGTATGTATTTAACACAATCGTTGCTTAAAAATGTTTTCGTAAGTCTATATAATAAAAACTCGAGCTCAAACAATTTTAAGATATACAAAAATTATTTTTATGTTAAAAAATATTAAAACCATTAGGTGTATACGAAAAAACCATCCTCCTATCTCAAGGCGATGTTCCTTCAAAGCTGATCCCGGAAAGGAATTTCGTTAGTAAGGACTAAAATCCTCTTCTGGAAAACGGAGTAATTTTGAAGTAAAATCAATTTTCCTTTTCCATGGAATGACCTCTTATTACATGACACGATTTATTTTGAGAGGACAAGAAAATTGTTTTCTGAGTATAGGATAAAATAATTAACCGCCGTTCCCGGAATCTGGAAGCATACGTTAAAAGACTATCAATCAGATATATCGTGATAGAAAGAAGCTATGGTATCGCCTTCAATTGAATGATTAAAGGAAAAAGATTAAAGTAATACCCAGGTGTTAACGTTTTAAAAATGTCCTGTCGAAGTGCCTTTCTCTTTTCTCGTGAACAATGCTGCAGTACATCCCCTTCCTTAAGAGGAGAAAAATCTGACACGTATAAGTCAAAATTTTGACTTAAAACCGGTTATGTTTGGACATTTTTAATAACCTCAATCTTTGATGATTGTTCAAAAACAAAATTTATTTTGAATCTTTGCTTCAACTAGTATTAACAGAAAAATTGGCATCTCACACAAAATTACGTACAAGTACCTATGATGTATATTACTCGAAGTAAATTACATCAAACTATAAGAGATCCCATTTAAAATGGTAGTAAAGCGAACTTCCATATTTTGATATTTTATGGTGTGCCAATTTTTTTGTTGATACTATTTGGAACAAAAATTCAAAATAATTATGGTTTTTGACCAATCATCAATGAGGTTATTAAAAATGTCCAAAAATAGCCGGTTTAAGTCGAAATTTTGACTTATACGACTGTTATCTCGCAGAAAATTTTTTTTTGCGGGTTAGAACGAAGCTGATTTTCAATTCAGTAGTATACTCTATTGCAAAACTTTTTTAGCATAAATAATTAAGTTTTAGTTATTTAATTTGCGATTTTACGGAATTTTGAACCACCCAAATGTATACACATATATATCGCGTAAGCTACCGAGTAAACGAGACGACTCTCTCATTTTCTCTCTTCAGTTGTGTCTATCGCAGTCTCCTTTCTTTATACGCTTTCAGCTGGCCTCGCTTTGCCGCACGGGGCGAAAACAAAAAAAACGGAAGTTGAGAGCTGCAGCGCAAGCGGCCAAGCTGCCTCGCTGCACAATTCGTTCAAAAGGAAATGACGAAGCGCGAAGATGCTCTGTAGTTCTCGTCGTAGCTCTCGCAGCAAGCGAAGTCTTGTGTGTGCGCAAGCCGCACCGCCGCCCCCCGAGTGAAACAAGAGCGAGGAGAGGAGCAGGGCAAAAACGACGGGAGAACTGAGAGCGAGAGGAAAGCGCGGGCGTCCGCTGCTGCAATGCTCAAAGCTTTCTAGTGCGCCCCGTAATTCAATAGCTTAACGAGAGAGAGCGCGCGCGCGCGCGCGACAGAGAGAGAGAGAGAGAGAGAGAGAGGGAATCGCGAAGTTGGTGTCGCGCGTCGCAGCCTCGCCGGAAGACTGATGGCTCGGCAGCTGGGGTATGGCTCGTTCGGACTGGATTAATTCGCAGCGCCCTGTTAATTCGCCAGCAGCAGCATACGGGAGAAGAGAGCTGATGCTGTCGAGCAATCGGTCGATCGATCTTTGCGGATCTATCTCCCCCTCATCCGCGGCGCATGCCTGCGTCCGCGGATGGCTGCGCTCGGCTCTTCGGGGGGACGTGCTCGCTCCCTCGCCACGCTGCTGCTCCTGCTGCAATTTAGCACCTTCGTCTCGGCCGTGTGATGGCAAAGCGTGCTCGAATGCGGTCGGCCTACTTTAGCCTATAATAGCTGCACGATCTCTGCTCAAGCTGGCCGCCAATCGAGTGTCGATGCGACCATGCAACTGCATGAACCATTTCCTCTTAACGTGCTGGGTTGTAGCCGATCTCTTTTTTTCTCCGCTGGGGAGTGACAGTTATTTACTTTGATTTATATAGATGTTAAGCGGGATTCTCATTGCAAACGATATTTCTATTGAACAAACGCGACAAATCTGATCGTAATATAGGGAGACCCAAGATACACGGTAGAAACCGATTAGTGTTGCTCATATTTACAAATATTCAAATCTGGCTTTTTTATTATATTGTTATACTCTGTTATAATGTGTATTGTTTTCTGAACAATATTTCAATTCAAGTTCAAAGACAAATTCGACACTGATGAATTTATGTGTAGATTTTTACATGTCAGCCACACACAGTCTATATAAACAGCTTGCAATTTCATGTTGTCTTTTTTATTTAAACTTTACAATAAACAGCGGTCAATTGCCTTTGGCTCTCGGGCGGCAAAATAAGAAAGGTGCCAATTTTATTTGTCGTAAATGCAACACCGTAAAGATAAAGATTCATAGCCTTTCACTAACACTTTTACGATTTACATAAAGTCTGGTACATCCCTTTGCTGCTAAAAACAGCTGATGTTAAAGTGGTTGCGGTAGCGTGGGTTCTTCGTGTAATATAAGATAAAAGCGTGAAGAAAGAGCACAAATGCGTATTTCGCACTCGGCAAAAACAGAAGCACGCTTGCTCTCGTGCATTTGCGTACAGAAAGACACGCCTGGTATAAAACCGGTTCAGTCATCCCATAAATATTTTATACGAATCTTCGATAAATCGTCGCAGTGCAAAATTATTATTCGGAAATCGTTCGAAGTTTACATTTGATGCGTTATATACCAAAGTATCCTGGAAATAAGAAATAAATAATTTTTTATTGATTGATTCTTCTACGACTTCTAATAAATGAATAGTAACAACTCTCGGTTCTGGAGCAATATACATGATAATATTCAAAGTATATAAAAAGAATTGAAATCGGGTTATTATACGAAAAACGATTTAACCCTTTCAGCAAAGGTGGTTTCTCGAGGAACACAGACCCTTTATTTTTTAACTTCTTTGACTGATTTGCATAAAACTTTATATGTATATAATATAGGGGTTTACGGACCCATCAAAATTCGTCAGTGGGGCTGACGATATCGATATCTAAAATTTTACGATTTAAATATTGTAAAATTAAAAAATTGAATTAAAACTTTTTATGCAAAAAATATATCATTTTCAAAAAAAATATTATTAGTAAATCTTTATGACATTAGTATCGTAATATTTTACGATATGGGCTGTCTCAGTGTAGAGATGCGTGAACAATTGAGTGCGTACATAGTGACGTGCGTGGATAGTGGAGTGCAGTGTATGTATATTGGGGTTATGCTTGGTAGCACGCCAGTGTGTGTATAGTATAAGAAAATAATATTTAAGGTAGTTCTCCGGCTTTAAATCGACCATATGTATTAAAATTTTTATAATTCTTTTTCATCATTCTTGCTTAGAAAATGCCTTATTGCGTGTGGGTTTTGCGTACGCTAAATGGCCAATTATGCACTACGAGCGATATTTCCCATAACGTACGCTAAAGCGTTACGTAATAAAAATAACGCAACGCTAAAACGTTACGTGATAAAAATAAGACACGCTCCAGTATTTTCTGCGCACTCATGATGAAAAATATTGTGTGATACAAGTGAGGTCATAGTTGCCAATTCCGCTTCTCGGGCAACATGGCCAACGTGCCCTCGTGCCCAATTGGCAACTGTACCTCACTCGTTACACAATATACAAATAAAGCACTCATAGTTAAAATGACATTGTAATATAAAATAAGAGTATTTCGTGCAATGAAAAAAATTATTTTGAACAAAAATTTGAGTGTTGCAGCCATAAATATTGCTCATTAAATAAAAGTCATATATACTTCTTAAAACTTTTTTATTTTTCTATAAAAAAGTTTTACTAAAATACTAATACCGAAATACTAATAACAGTCGATTTCAACGTTTAAGTTTATAAGTCTTAAGACAAGATTGCTCTTCTCTTAGGAAATGAATTTATTACTCACTCACAAAATTTTACAATAAGAAAATGAATAGATTGATCTCTGCGGGTAAAATTTGTTACGGCACAAATCCGTTGTCACGCGAGGAGGAATAAATAATTCAATCACAGTTTACACTTTCAAAATTATATTTATTCAAATGCCTAGCCGATATATTCCTGTGACACATTTACGCTAAAAGCCGATTCTTTACCTAATAGTCACACGACGTGAACCACACGAGAGTATAAACTGCACTGCCTTGTTGTTGTCGAGAGCGCCAACGCTGGCCCTTTTTTTACGACCTTCTTTCGGGAAATACACTTGAGACAAAACACACATGCTCAACCTTTACACGTAGCCGATTTCATTTGGTTCTCTTTCTTTCATAACGCTGTAGTTAATACATTGCATCATTTCAGCACTGCATACTTATTTATTATCAATTTCACATTATTATATTCGCCGTCAATTTTACTTTACAATAATTATCATTATTTCTGTCAGTAACAAAGTTACTGGACTATATCACACAGCTTTTGATTCTTATTTAAAAGGAATGCTGTATATTTTACCAGCTCTTAAACCTTTTAATGATTACTAGTGAAATTCTCATTTAGAATTCATATATAACAGCCTCTTTGTACGTATCACCGTGTGTCGGAGTAAGCCCTACCTACGTCTCCCTGGCGAGCCTACCAGTCAGAGCTGAAGGCGAAACACACATTAAATTTCATTAATTTTTTCTTTAATTTTCGTTTTTATAATATTATAAACCAATTTTTGTAATATTTTTTTATTTTTCTAGATTTTTAACAAATATCACATGAATATTTATACTACAAAAATATCATAAAAATAAAAAAAACGTTATAAAATAAAAAAAACGTTATAAAATAAAAAAACGTTATAAAATAAAAAAACGTTATAAAATAAAAAAACGTTATAAAATAAAAAAACGTTATAAAATAAAAAAAACGTTATAAAATAGAAAAAACGTTATAAAATAAAAAAATCAGTAAACCTTAAAAATTCTTTTTAAAAATTTACCGACTTTAACTCTTTAAGTCGCAAGGTCCTTTTTCGATTGGAAAATGATATGGGAAGCGATTTATTAGATCAAAAATGGTCTAAAAGGAGTTTACGAATGGTTTTTAACAGAAAGAAACGCTCTTACAAGGAGAGTTCACGACCTGCGGGAAGCGATTTTCGTTGAGGCTTCAGGAAGTAGTTTCTGGTACCTAAAAGTGATGTCTAGCATCCGTTCTTTTGTCTCACTGGCCCTTGGGGTCAAGATATGACCTTTTGTATTAAAAATACGCGTTATTTCAGTAAAATATGGTACCTATACTTTGAATCATACCTCTGCAAGTTTTTTTGCTAGAGAAATTATATAATAATATAAAATAGTTGACTAAAAGAGCTTTAATTTAAGCTTTGTTTCATATACAAATATTGTTCTGTTGCCAAGTTATGAACAATTAAAAATGACGACGAAAACTATATGATAAAATACTCAATTTAAAGAGATGAAAATCCTCCATTTTTCAATACATATATATATCTGTTTATTATTTATTTATTTTAACCAGAAATAATATTCGGGAAATGTATACAGGAATAAACTTAAGAGGAGTCCGTATCTTCTGTCATTGTCTAATCACATTTTTGCTATTTATTCAAATTGTGGTTTGTTAATTGAAAAAGTAAAAGTTGGCCCTGATTGGTATGAAAATAAGGAATATTTTGAGACCTTAAAAAACATTATTTCCTTTTCGTGAAAATTTCGGAACGGAAAAGCTAACCTCAATTTTCGCGTTCCGAAGTGTTCTCGAAAAGGAAATAAGGTTAGATACTTTTTAAGGTCTCAAAAGACAAGGACAGAAGATACGGTCTCCTCTTAATAAGGAAAGGATCCCAAAGTAAAACTAACTTCCTAAGAGACGAACATTAGAACCTTATAATGGACACAGATGAACTACTAAATAGGTGGAGAAATTATTTCGACGAGCTCCTAAACGAACGCGAACAATAAACCGCTTTAGACTATAACGAAATTCACACTGCTGAACCACAAATTGAACAACCTAGCCCACAGGAGGTCTGCAAGGCAATCAACAAGTTAAAAAACAATAGAGCCCCTGGAATAGATCATTTACAGGCCGAACTATTTAAACAGGGAGGGAAGCCACTTAAGAAAATAATTCATAATTATGAATTATTTCCATGCCCAAAGAATGGAGAGACCTAATCATAGTCCCAATACACAAGAAAGGAGATAAAACAAACTGTAATAACTACAGAGGCATTTCTCTTATCTGTACATGTTACAAAATTCTCACGAATGTACTGCTAGATAGACTCACACCTCTCGCGGAGCAAATCCTCGGGGATTACCAGTGTGGATTTCGAAGAAACAGGACAACAAGCGACCAGATGTTCACGGTTAGGCAGCTCTTCGTAAAGAAATGGGAATACGGGGAAACGGTAAACCAATTATTCATTGATTTCATTTCATTAAGATGTAAAATGTTTCACGTCTTAGTACTACTAGAGGTACCAAAAAAGTTGGCCAATTTAATCAGAATGTGCCTAGATAACAACGGGCTAAAACAGGGCTAAACGCTCTATCAACCCTCCTAATTGACTTAGTTTTAGAATACGTGGCCAGAGCGGTACAAGAAAGTGAAGAGGGAATTATAATAAATGGCTCCCTAATACAATTGCTAGCATATGCAGATGACCCAGATATTATAGGGAAAACAGAGAAACCGTAATAAAAACCGTAGAAATACTAATAAAAACAGCTAAAGAAATAAGCCTAGAAATGAGTGAAGAGAAAGCCCAGTACATGGTGTCTAGCAGAGCAGGGCCCGAGATTGCTGATACTGATTTGAAAGACTCTGGCAAAACTTTCAAAAGAGTAGACGACTTTAAATATCTTGGCACGATAATATACAACAAAAATGAAACTCGTAAAGAAATCAAGAAGAGGCTGCTTCGGAAAATGCATGTCTATATTCGGTAAATAACTTACTCAAATCACTATTACTATTGCGAAAGACTAAATTAGAATTATATAGATACATATAATAGATAGATTGAATGCAACTCACAAACAATAGAGAAAGATGGCGTGACTGTGTGAATAAGGCTATGGACTACGCAGCTACGGATTGCTAATCCCAACAAGTAGTTATGTGACATAAAAGCATCACATCGAGCAATCCACCTTTAACGAAATACACGCTGCAATAAAAAAAACTAAAAAATAACAGATCCCCGGGAGTAGATCAATTACGAGCAGAACTATTTAAAGAGGGGAGAAACCACTTATTGAAATAATTCACACTCTTATATGCGCCATATGGAAAGGGGAAATTATGCCGAGGGAATTATATATATATATATATATATGGAGATCTCAAAAAGCAGCACAAAGTCTTCTGTCTCCACGTTTCGTCCCGGGTTCGTCTACTGAACTCATCAGTAAGGCGATATAGACGAACCCTGCCTTAGACGCTCTGGAAGGGATTTGCATTCGGGCTTATATACCGCTGTTAGAGATTTCCGTGCACTTGCGGGAAAGCGGGAGTAATGGCAAGGATATGTGTGTAGGAGCTAGTGGCCGCCTAGCGGTTGAATGCCACAGCTGCAGGGCGCGAGGGCGCGAAGAAGCGAGTCCCCACATATATATATATATATATATATGTCGACATATTAAAAAGCAATAGATTTGTCGTTTTTATTTTTCACCCCAGTATTAAATAGAATAAATAATTTCATATTGGAATATTTTTTAAAGTTTGAGGAAGCTAAGGGCCAATGAATTGGAAGTGGTTTTTCAACGGTAATCGTACACGGGTCACTTCCGATCAGTTAGAGAAAACGTTAAAGAGGCCAGAAGTACAGTAACAATCTTAATCGTAATATATTGAGTGTTCAGATATGTATACGGCTGTAGTGCCTTGCGAGTATATACGTATAGTATATACTTAGCAAAGTATGTGTATGTATTCTTTTATATTTATATGTTATCTCTATTGTATTTATTTTTTATTCTATGTATTATTTTTTGACGAAGCGTTTTCTGTGATATCTGACTGTGACTAGTTCATTACATTTAAATTTTATAAACTGACGAACTGATAAAGTGAATTATTATTTTAATAAGAAATATGCAATAAGTGAAAGTTAAGATAACAATTATATTAAATTGACTGATATTTTTAATTATAATTATAACTACATGTACATGAAATTTTAAGATTTTGTCTTTTGATGAATAAAAAGTATATCTATCTATCTATCTATCTATAGTGCGACCTATGCGCATGCACGGCTAGTGGGTAACTGACTGACGCTAGCAGACCCGCGCTGCTCCGAAACGTGCGAATCGAGAGACGCACCGCTCCCGCGAAAGTGAGAAAGACAGAGCATATATCACGCCATATACCATTGGAATGATTGAAGAACATTACATTAAGGAGGTTGTATGCGTAGATATATGTCATAAATATATATGTCGACATATTAAAAAGCAATAGATTTGTCGTTTTTATTTTTCACCTCAGTATTAAATAGAATAAATAATTTCATATTGGAACATTTTTTAAAGTTTAAGGAAGCTAAGTGCCAATGAATTGGAAGCGGTTGTTCAACGGTAATCGTACAAGGGTCACTTCTGATCAGTTAGAGAAAACGTTAAATAAATTTAAGTATCCCTTAAATGAATATTTCTCATGTTCGAGTTTTTATAAACGTTTCATTACCTCATAAAATATACGGTAATCGTAACGTCCTTTTGCGCTTCCCGCATTTAAATACACGCGGATCGCAATACCCCAATTTCACTATATGATTTCAAAATTAATATATATATATATATATATATGTTCTCCCCTACAATATAGTTTTATTTAAACTACTATTTTGACTGTATATCACTCCATTGATGGTAGTTTTCCCTCCTACTTTTTGTATGTACGGTATTTTGTTGTGATTTAATACTTACCGACCGGTCGATAAATGATATGGCAATCAGTATATATGAGGAATTATATAAAAAATCTGCCAACTGGCGGATGCAAAAGTTACGAAAAGATGCATAGAAGCACACCTATGCAATCATTTTTTCTTGTTCGGTATCTCATGTATACACTAAAAAAGATGATTATTTATATTAAATGACAAGTTAATGAATTAATAAATATCTAAAAGATGTCTAATATGAAATCATATTCCGTTGCAAAAATGTACAAAGTATCAAGAAATGAAATAAGTAAAAAATCGATTTTTCCGTTAAATTTTAATGTACGATCAGTTTAAATGAAGAAATTTAGGTGAATTTTCAGGTGGTTAAAAACCATTGATATTTTTTTAACTAACTTTTTGTAGCTAACGATTTGGCCGAGGGGGTGCATATTTCCGTATGAATAGTTTGAAAAATAATGAGCACCCTAATATACATATATATGAGGTACTTAGAAGCCAAAATGTGTAAGGGGCAATTCCTAAAATTTTAGTTTCTAATAAATCAAATGAGTTTGATAAATTATTTATAGAATCAATTATTTTAAAAGTTTTAAAAACCTTTAGTTTATCATTTTGAAAATTAATTTACAAGTATAGATAGTATATCATGTAAGGTTGTGAAAAAAAATTAATTACTTTTTCAAGTGACCTGATACAAACATTTAAGTTATTTTCATTAATTCTGAAAACTACTCTTAATACTCTAAATACTTGTAATATTTTTAACATGTAGGTTTGGTTAAATATAAATTTATTTTTATGAGAATATAAATTTGTCTTTAATTTATTCTATTCGGTTACTTTTTTTAGATTAATTAATGCTGCAACGATAATGATCAACCCAAGTGTGAGTTTGAAACAGTGTTTAAAGTTTTGCTCAGTAATTGAATGTACGATCCAACAATGCTCGTTCTTACCTTTCTGAACTTTTTTTCTAATTTTTAGTTTTCGTGCTGAAAATAATAAAATTAAAAAGAGAAAGACGCCAATCGATTAAAGCTTAAAATTCAGCCTTCGACTTAACCAATTAAATATTAAGGTCCAGTCACGTTCCTTTATGCCAACGTCGGCGGCGAAGCAGTAGTTGAAGCTTCCAACCGCGTATTTCAGACAAGATATGGTTTCTTGAGCGCTTACTAAGTACTTACAGAGGCTTTTTGGCTGGCGGACAAAAGTCCGCTGATTTCGGATTTTAAATCTAAATGCTCCAAACCCCTTTTTATTATAGAAATGTTTTCCACAAATAACATGTTGCACTATGCGAATTTGGATAACAAAAATATTATTTTTTATGCAGAGCTTCTATACACATTTATACATAAAGATTGAGATTCAAATGTCAGTCTTTTGATGCCTAAGTTGGCTTAATTTGTTCAACGACCTCACCTGTACTCAGAAAAAAACCAGTAAATGACTAGTTTAAAAATATAGTACTAAAAAAATATTTTTGTAACACACGCACGATTTTCGCGATTCCATTACCTGAAAATCCCGTCCACCTTCGACTCGTACTGCAATTTCCACACTCGGTCTAAAAAAGCCCACTTTACACCTTCGGTACACAATATACTACTTTTTTTCCGGTCACGATAAAATGCTTTAAATGTAGTAAAGAAATTAATTTTTTGATTTCAACCGATTCATTACGTATTTTCAAGCTTTTAAATAATAGTTTAACTCAAAATAAAAGCTAAGCTATCTCTTAGTCAGGAAATAAGTAACAAACATGCTCACTGATAAGTGACAAAGCCAGAAGATAGTGAAATAAAAGCCTTGTTATATCCACGCAATTGATATAATTGCCGAAAAGTTTCTTATTTTAAGAAATTTGTCTTTCTTTCTTAAAAATATTGTATTTGATGAAGAATTTACGAGACACTCAAAATATCAAAAGGAAATTACTCGTGTAATAAAGTGCTGTCAGAGCCATCATTCAAAACATCTATATACGAAAATTGTCACAAAAGCATTATTTTTTTTTCCTAATCATCGGACGAACCTATCAATCTTCTTTTGACGGGAATTTTAGTTTTAAAATATAATTTCTTTGCAATTCATTAACAGGTTAGCAAACATTTCTTTCATGTACTTTTTATGGTGTTTCGTGACTATACACAATTGTTTTTGCCACGGTACTTACGGCCACGGTAATTACTTTTTGTTAAGGAGGAGATGTGTGCGTAGATATGTCATAAAAAACAAACATTTTTTATTAGAATTTAATTTCGCATAATGATATGAAAGTTAATATATTAGGGATTTTTGTCAAACTAAAAAAATATTTTTTGTCGAAATTCCGTTATTGTAAAATTAGATATCGTTCAATTTAGGTTTTTTAAAAAAAAGTGGACAAAACAGTGGAGACTTTTTTATTTGTTAGCCAATTTTAATTTTGAACGTCTCATTCTGTTCCTTGAAAGATTTCATTGCGACTTACCCATATAAAAATTAAATAACATCGAATAATCTACAGTTACAGCCTATAGTTTATAATTATATATGCTCAAACTTACAAAAACACGTGTATGGACTGTAAACTATGCAGGTTATTCGATGTTATTTAATTTTTATATGGGTAAATCCCCCTGAAATCTTTCAAAGAACAAAATGAGACCTTCAAAATTCAATTCGGATAACAAATAAAAAAGTCTCCACTGTTTTGTCAACTTTTTCTCTTTTAAAGTCTAAATTTGACGATATTTAATTTTATAACAATGGAATTTCAATGAAAAAATTATTTTAGTTTGACAAAAATCCCTTATTTTATAATACATTGACTTTCATGTCATTATGTGAGATTGAATTGTGGTAAAAAATGTTTATTTTTATGACATATATCTACGCATACAACCTCCTTAATGTAATGTTCTTCAATCATTCCAGTGGTATATGGCGTGATATATGCTCTGTCTTTCTCACTTTCGCGGGAGCGGTGCGTCTCTCGATTCGAACGTTTCGGAGCAGCGCGGGTCTGCTAGCGTCAGTCAGTTACCCACTAGCCGTGCATGCGCATAGGTCGCACTATGCGTATATACTCGCAAGGCACTACAGCCGTATACATATCTGAGTACTCAATATATTACGATTAAGATTGTTACTGTACTTCTGGCCTCTTTATTTAAACGTACCTAAAACTTACTCATTTCTGTTTTGCTCCATATTATCTTCAACAGGTTATGGGTCCAGGCACAGAGTAGCTAACGCTCAAATCGGAATATCTGTGAGTGTCTTAGATTGTGCGAAAGAATTGTACAAAAGTTTCGGTGGGCGTAGTAGATAGTGCGCAAAATCAGCAAACTAGTGCGCGATAATGTTGTGTGAAAATGGCGGGCGAAATTTCCACGAGGCACGTCACGAAGTTCGACGGCAAGAATTTCTTAGTCTGGAAACTCCAAATTGAAGCTGTTTTTGTCATGCACGATATTGAGGATATAGTCTCAAGCGTTCGAGGCTTGCCGACTGATGCAGAGGGAGTTGATGCGAAAGGTTGGATAAAGGATGACGCCAAATCCATGTTTATCATGTCATTCGCCATGGAGTATAATCAGTTTCAGGGCTTAATGTCCTGTACCACGCCAAGTGACATGTGGAACTCTTTATGTGCTATTTATAAACGTGAAACGGAGCCCAATAAACTTTTATTAACCGTTTCGGTCACCATGTCCTTTTTTAAGGACACTAACCATTTTATCTACAAAACCCATTTTACATATAATTTTTTAGTTTTTAACTATGGCATTTGTCTAATATAACGTAACATAAGCTATTAAAACTTTAGTTTTGTTAAAAAAAAATTAGTATAAAAAGTTATAGCTTTGAAACGGAAGAAATATTTGAAATTTGTTGAGTCCATGGTTGAAAAAAAATTATTGCGAGTTATAAATTTATTTCTTTTATTGGCTTAATTTTCTTATACCTTTATAACAATATATAATCAGGTTCAATATGTATTCTGGTGTCTAAATATAAGAATTAGAAGTTAAAAAAATGGAATACTGTTCCGAAATAGTGCTATCAGGCAAAACTTTGTAAGAAAATTCTAGTTCAAACGTGTACTTTTAACTTACCAAAAAATCTATACATTATTCCGCATATAAAATAGTCGTTAATGATAGGGATAAGTAAAAAATTTGCAAAAGTGCAGAATATGGCAAGACAACTTCTCGACTTCAGACAAAATCTACCAGTCATTCAGGAAATGTCAAAAATACTCGCTAGTTTGCATTCGAAGTATTGCTATCTTCGTACCGCCTAGAACAATTGTGGAACCGGCGGGACAAACTATCGAATATTTACAGCAACGGCTAATGGAAGATTGGAAGATAACGTGGTTTAGGACTAACGTTTCTAGGCATCGCTGGGAAATTGACGCGAGGAAAAGAAACATTCTCGCACGTAATAAATAGACCAAATAAGACCTGTTGGATGTTTCTCCGAGAGAAACCACGCACAGCGAAAGCTAATGTGTCGAAGACCAATATGAAGACTTGGCATGAACGACTAGGCCAGTTGAATGTGCAAGCATTGAAAGAACTGATGGCGAAAGATTTCGTACATGGAGTCAAATTTAAGGACTCAAGAGAGTTCTCTGTGAACCGTGTCAGTTCGGTAAGGCACATAAGTTGCCGTTTAGCAAGGCTGTGAAGAGAAGCACGGTGCCTGGTGAGTTCGTTCAAATCGACGTGTGCGGTCCGATGTCTAATGAGTTTATTGGAGGTGCCCGTTTTTATGTCCTATTTAAGGACGATGCATCAGGCTCTCATCATATCTATTTCATGAATCATAAGCCTGACGTTTTGGATTGCTTCATGAAATATGAGAAAGAAGTGAGAAAGAAGTTAATCAGGACCATCAAGACGTTCCGGAGTGACAACAAACGTGACTACATGAATAATAAAATGAAAAATTATGTATTGTCGCTGGGCATTGTCCACGAGTATACTGCTTCATATACTCCGGAGCAGTACGGTAGAGCGGAGAGGGACAATCGAATCGTGTTCAAGTATGTTCGGACTTTTCTGAAAGGCAAGAATATCCCACACAGTTTTTGGCGAGAAGCCTGCAACGCAGCAGTCTATTTGCTCAACAGAGTTCTGCCATGGGTGAAAAACAGAAATAAGACCTCGTATGAAATATGAATGAAGAAGAAAACAAACTTAGCACATGTTCAGCATACATGCATATACCTAAACAATTAATCAAGACATTTGATTCAAGAGCAAAGAAAGTACTGTTGATAGTTTACAAAGGTGATTCTTCTAATTACAGATTATACTGTTCTACTACAAAAAGAGTGTACGTCTCAAAGGATGTCACTTTCAATGAAGATAACGAGGTGGATGGAGAAGCCCAATAAGGGGTTGACTACAGAGAGCTGATCATCCAAGAACATGATCGTCCAGAGGTCATAGAATCACTTGATGAGTTTGTTCAAGAAACAGCACAGCCTGTACGAGAAGTTGTGAGCGATCACCAGATTTTAGCTGTTCCCCCAGAAGTCTTGTCACTGGCAGCTGCTCATACACCTCAGGGATAGATCATTATCTTCATGGTAGGTCCTTGGAGGCAGTTACAGGTTCAGACTCTGACAGCTGGGCTCTCGAGAACGAGCTGGATGCCTACAAAAAGAACTGTACATGGAAAATAATACCAAGAAACCTAAGAAAAAGACCATTAGCTCCAAATGGGTCTTGAAAACACACACCGGATAATGTATGGAACGTACTCAGGTACAAGGAACGCCTGTGCGAAAGAGGATTCATGTAATGAGCGGGGGTTGACTATACGGACACCTTCGCTCCAGTCGTGCGCTACGACTCACTCACACACATCACTCAGGAGGACTTGGAGGTTGTGACCTTCGATGTGACAACAGATTTTCTATACAGGAAGCTGCAAGAAGAGCTACATATGGATGTATCTGAAGGTGTAATAGTGTCTGAAGGTGACTATGTAGTGGCTTTGTTGTTAAAATCTTTGTCTGGGTTGAAACAAGCGCCACAGTGTTGGAATTATTTTTTTTTAAATTTTTCTGTCAAATTTAATTTTGTAAAGAGTGAAGCGGATAAGTGTATATTAAATGGTATGTTGAATAAATATGAAGTGTTTTTAGCTCTTTTTGTATAGATGACGGGTTGTTAGCTTGTAAATCTGAAAAGGTTGTAAAACTAATTATTGGTGCTTTAAGGAGGTTCTACGAGCACATAAATGTCATAAAAAACAAACATTTTTTACTACAACTTAATCTCACATATTGATATGAAAGTCAATATATTATAAAATAAGGAGTTTTTGAGAAGTTCGAAATGAATGATGTGAAGCCTATGTGCATTCCTGCGGATCCACATGTAAATCTGCTGCCTGTAAATGAGTATGATAGGAGTGAGTGCAGTTTGCCCTATTGGGTAGCTGTCGGTCCGTTGATGTTTGTGGCTATATTGCTACGCCAGACATAGCAGTTGCTGTAAATTTTTTGAGTAGATATTCTAACAATCATAATTTGAATCACTGGCGGTCAGTGAAAAGAATTTTTGTATATTCATCTAAAACTGCGGATTTAGGTTTTATATATAGGTGGAGTGAGAATGAGTGTGACTTGGTGAGTTTCTTGACGCTGACTATGCCAGCGACATAGAAACCAGAAGGTCAACTTAGGATTACGTATTTTACATGGCTAGTGATCCAGTTACCTGGTCCTCACAGCAACGAAAGCTAGTAACCCTAAGTACCACAGAATTTGAATATGTACCAGCGTCTACTGCGACCAAAGAAGCTATTTGACTAAGAAAATTGTTAAGTGGTATCGGATATCAATGTGATTCTGATATTATTTTATATGTAGACAATCAGAGTACAATTAAATTGGCCAAAAATCCAGAGTTTCATAAAAGACCTAATCATATTAATAGCCGATATCTTTATATCAGACAAAAATATGAAAGCAATGTGATAAATATTCAGTATGTCCCTTCGGAATTACAGAAAGCTCACATACTGACAAAAGCGTTACCCATAGACAGGATTATTGATTTGCGTGATAGTTTAGGGTTAGTTTCAGGTGATTTTTATGAAGCACAAGAATATTTACAATTGAGAAATGCAAGTGTTGGAAGACGGCGGAAGTGTTAATGTAATGTTATCCAATCACTCCAGTGATATATGATGTGATATATGCTCTATCTATCTCACTTCTGCGAGTGCTGCACGTCTCTCGACTCGCGTGTTTCGGAGCCATGTGCGGGCTTCTTTTGGCGGAACTGCGCAGAGTAGAGAGCATATACTAGTCTAAGGTTTGTCCGTTTGTCACGGACTTAAAACTAAGTCTAATCCCATATAAACTGATTATATCACGCTCCTCTACTGTAAGCTTAGATCCACAATCTGTACTTATTTACCATATAATTATAAATGTAGTCTCTCCGGTTTCTTTATAAAATGCTTTGGTCGCTCGTTTACAACTCGAGTATTTGATGATTTAGTCACCTTTAACCGATACAATTTTACTCTTAACAGCGCTTTGCACTTTCTCTTTCAATACAGTCGGCTCTGCAACCATATTCTCATAATTATTTTGATTACTGGCTACTTCTATACCTTCTCTTTCCGCTCTATTTACATGTATGTTTGTATCAGTTAGACTTGCACTCATGTTTTTACTTTCTCTCTCATTAACGTGTTTACTTTCATTTATAATGGCTAAACTAGCAATAGGAATATATGGTGCTTCATTGTTTAAATCTGATAATTCAACTCTTTTTTCTATACACACCTCACATATCTCTTCAAAAAATTTTCCAGATTTACGTATCTCCTCAATATGTCTTTTCCAACACAACTTTTCATTAATGCCCCAGCACATATAATTTCTGCTTCCTAATACTTTAATAATGACAGCTTTAACCCATACTTCTTTGTTTCCATTTCTGTAATCTTTTACCCAAACTCGGTCAGCTAATTCATAACTTTCTTTTCTTTTTCCCTGGTAATTTAATACTTGTCTTTCACTATTTTTTCAATTCTAATATCTATTATCGTTCAGTAAATCAAAACGACTTCTTATTTTTCTATTAAGGTGGGGTTCTGGGTGAAATCGATCTTTTCCCTTTGCACCTATTCATCTGAGCTTTGGGCCTTATTATCTATATGGAAAGTAGTACATTATGCAAAAAGGGACTAAAGTCGTATATTATTCCAACGGGTGGGTTTAGTGCCCGAGCGAAGCGAGGGCAGTAATTACGCGAGGGAATGATCGACTTTACTCTCGTATTGCATATAGAAATTTATTCACGACTTAACTGTGTAGCCACTTTGTTTACTTGAAAAGTGGGACCCACTCATCTATTGTTAATACAAACTAAAATTTAAAAATTTTTTAAATTTTCAGAATATACAATACATTCAAAATTTTCAAAATTTTAATACTTTTATAATTTTCAAAAATTTTTTCTTTACATTCCCGTATCCCCTAACCCCTTCCCATTGATTCCCGAAGCTCTACGGCATAGTACATTCAAGATTATTTTAGCGTAATGTTCATATAATTATTTTTAGAAATACACCGTTCCACACCTTGTGACGTGTATTTCGCGTTCCAATGTAGTAAAACACGGGCAGTCAATCGCGACCGAATCACCCGTCACCAGAGCCGAGCATCTTTATTAAATGTTATTGTTATTAATGGAGGGAATGTTATTTTATTTTTGTTGAGGGAATGAGGATAAGGAGAGTCGCGATTAAGGAAAGCCATAGACCGGCACGCACATGCACACATCCATACCAGCGGCACCAGCTGATCGCGCCGCAGAGACGACCGATCGGAGCGAGCAACGCCGACGAGCCTACACACACACACACACACACATACACACTACGGCGGTAACCGCGAATGAGAGAGAGAGAGAGAGAGAGAGAGAGAGAGAGAGAGAGAGAGAGAGAGAGAGAGAGAGAGAGAGAGAGAGAGAGAGAGAGAGAGAGAGACACAGATACCGACGCGGCTGTCGACAGCATAGGAGAGCTAGCAGCCGCGGCGCCGCGAGTCGCCTGAAACTGCCGGTGTGCCGTAGCGTAGGCCGACGCGCGCACGTCGCCGCTGCCAACTGTGATAGTCCGGCGGCGACAAAACCGAAAGCGTCCGATATAGATATACACGCCGGGTTGCCGTGCGTGTATATTTAGCGATTCATATTGCCCGCGCTTCGCGGGCAGGGCGGCAATCGCCGGGCGAACCAATGACTATTAGCGACTCAAATTACCGCCGTCTTGGCCTTGATTTTCGCATTTAAGGAAAATCAAGGCCAATCAACGACAAGAAAGGGGCGGAAGCAACAAGTGTGTGGGCTGAAGGTAGTCGAGAAGAAGAGCCGAATTTGGAAGAGATTTCCGCTCTCTCCGATTTTGAGCATTGTCTATCGTCCATTGTAGCTTCCAGACGCACGTCGCGCGCACCTCTCACGTTTTTATAAGACCGCGAGGACATAATCGGCGAGTAGAAAGTTAGTAGTGGTAGTTTGGCGAAGAGTAGGAACGAGGAGCGCTACGAGAAAATCGGCGAGAGTTATTGGTGGCGTAGGAGATTCGAGACGTGCGCTAAAGGAGATCAGAGGGATTTCTCGGATCACGCGGGTTTCGTGAGCTAATAGCGACCACGAGGCAGCGACCTCGAGACATAAAGCGAAGCGACTACAGTTAAGCGACGGTGAGTGGACATCCCTCGGCATTTATACAGAGGGTTGGTAATTCTAAATTATCCATTTGTACATATTTATATATATATATATATATATTTTGTCACCATGTGCTCGGAGGCAATGACGTAAATGCGTTAGTGGTGTGACACCATCGTTTAGAATCAGTGCGCGCCGGGCCAGCTTGAAAATTATGAATAGTAGTGTGGGAAAAGGGGGGATTACGCGATATTCGGGAAAACTCGAGAAACGTGGTGATTTGGTCGTCGCGGGAGACGCGTGCGAGGGCTAGCGTAGCCATATTGTATAGCGACCGGTTAGTTGTGCGAAAATTGTAAATTTGGCGACCGTTATATATTGTGATCAATAATAAAGCCTAGGTACTTAAAGAGTGAGATTATTGTGTAGTTATTATATAATTATTTATTCCTGATTTTCCACTTCACGGAACTTCCTCTGGGAAAGGGCTCGTGCAGGGCTAGCCGCGCTTTACCTGGCGCCCATTATATTTGATAAATTCGGTAAAGTGCTGAGCAAAGTTAATAAATAAATAGAGTAACTAAATCCCACGTTACAACCCCTTATCATTCCCCTAATGTGGTTTTCAAATGTAGTTGTTTAAATACTGTATTCTAAATGCAGTATTTGAAATATATTTGTTATTTTTAATGTCTTTAAAATACGGTATTTTAAACAATGTATTTTAAACACTGCCCAGCTCTGATAAGTGTATTGGCGACACTAAAAGTACAGTTGGAACTATTATATAATATTCTTAGAATATTCTTTAACATATGTTTTAATTTAAAAAAAAATTGTTAAAGAGTTCACTTACACATAGTGATTGTCTTCGTCCCAGGCAACTATTTCAGTAACAACAAAAAGGCCGGAAGTCAGCGCGGTTACTTTTGGGAACTGCGTTGTAGTATTCGTCACTAAAGCTACATGTCTCCAATCGCCGCGATTACCCTGCTTCTGCGGTAAAATCAAAATAAATGCTGTTCCATCTTTGCTATATAACGGAGGTACGAACTGTTCCACCCATCCATTTCTTTCCTTATAAGCAAGAGCCTGGAATTAAGAATATCTTATTATTTAGTATGTCATTTCGCAGAGATAAATGTAAATTCATCTAATAGCTATTTGTAATATCTTCCAAATCGAAGAATAGTAACTTGTGTTTGAAACATAATACATGTATTATATACAAGTAAATAATTTTGAGTTTAAAATAACTTATTAATGACAAAATAAATAAAAAATAATATGTTAATTTTATATTTACAATAGAGTGCATTGTGTTGTTCATAAAATTATTACTGTATTCATTTGTAATTCAATTTATAAGATAAAAGTATAAATTCAGTATAGATATTTTGAATAAATGTAAGGTAAAAGCACCAATGATCGAGCACGTCTCAATGTTCGGACAAAAAAGAATTATTGGGTTTTTGCACTATTTTACCTACTTAGCTTACGCTGATCACACTGCAGACGACGCCATGCTTACGGTTTTGACTGTTACCTCCATACAGTTGAAGACTTATTAAAATTATTTGAAGAAATAGTGATGCGTTGACTTGCGAATGATGTAAATGATAGTTATAATTTTGTGTTTTTAATAATTTTTGTAACGTATTATTTTGCAAGATTTATTTATTTTTTAAAGGGAAACGGCGTAAGGTGTCAGCAATTGCTAGGAGGTCAGTATTACTCCGTATAAACATGTATTTTTCTATTTAAAGTTGAAGTATTTTTTAGCGCGTTAAAACATGGCGTCGAAGTTTATTTTGTAACCTAACCTAAAAGTATATAAAAATAAACTTCGATCCATGTTTTATATATATATATATATATATATATATATATATATATATATATATATATATATATATATATATATATATATATATATACAAAGTACTTAAAATTATAGTAATATTTGTTATATTTTCCGAATACTATATTTTTTAGGTAAATTTTATGCACTTACGTATTAAATTCTCGTAAAAATTTTTTAAACCGTTTTGACTCAAAAAATCTAACCTCTAAAACTTATACATAATGTTTTGCAACTGACCTCAATACTTTTAATTCGATTATACAAGATCTTTTTCATTATATCAATACATGTAAGTTAATTAGAACCGCGACAATGAATAAGTATATCATTATTTAATTAATGTTCACAAGATAAGCGTAAACGAAAACAAAGCCTAGTGTATCTTATAAGGATGATTCGAAGTATAGTAAACAAGGATCATGATGGCATAGTAGGTAGAGCGTCTCTCCAGGAGCTGAGAGTCGCCGGTTCAAATCTTCACTAGGTCCGTTTTGTCGGTAAAAATAATTTTATTTAAAATTAAAGTGTACAAGTATAAAAAATATAATATTTAGAATAAATAACAACCAAGGAAACATTAAATTGAAAACAACATCTTATAAATACGAATTTTAAAATTACTATTTAATATTTTATAAAATTGCTATATTAAATAGTAAAAATTAATAAAATACAAGTATGTCCAAACATTACAACAGAAAATAGTAAAAATTCATTCATATATTAATAAGAATTATAACATCGATTCTCTCTGTGTACCTATATTCTCAAAGTATAAACACTGACGCCATACAATATGGCCGCCGGTGCGGCAAACATAACTTTTGTACAAATTCTGATCTTTGATTGTTGTTTATTCGTATATATGATCATGAATGCCAAATCTATGCTTACAGTAAATTTCTGAGGGTATAAATTTGTATGAAACAAATTTAAAAATATTTTTCTTATTAATGTAAACACTCAATTATTTGTTAACTACATGCGATACTATGTTATTCCCCTAGATCTGTAGAATTATGATAGATTAAAAGATTGTTATAGTTAATGTAACAAATAGTTTATTATTCAAGAATATGCAGGGCAATAAACATGTACTCGGTCATTGGGCTTATGTGACCAAACATTGGTACATTTACTGTACAAAAATCAATGTAATATCAGGATTATATTTTTAACAAAAAGAATGTATAAAAATAAAGTTTAAAGTATCACTTACCGTTGAGCAATTTTGATTGACAACGTTGCACACGTGAAAATAAGCATGATTTTGTACTCTATTCATCCATATGGCGGATACAAAGCTATCCGTTGGGAAAGAAACCGATGCCAAAATTCTTTCTTCATATAACAGTTTAGACGGAGCCTCAATTTCAATTAAGCTCACATTACCTTTGACGACCTGCTCCAAATCGACATACAATAATTTCACCGTTGGATTTTGCGTGCCACTCTGAAATGATAAAATAAATTTATGTGAGAATAAACTAGTGAAATTTATAAGCATTTTAAATGGAATATTAAATTTTCAACCGTGTTATCATCAGCCATTCCTATTTATACATTTTGAAATCTGTAGGTTAAAGGCATAACGACATACATCCACTTTTTATGCTTTTGAAATATTAAAGTATCAAGTATTTATTTTTCATTTAAACTAATGTTAAAAAAATTCATAAATAGAATATATAGTCACTTATTTTTACTCATTCTTGATTTTTTGTATGTTTATCAAAAACGCTAAAAACTCAATTAAAAAGAAAGTGGACTTATGTCGTTATACCATAAGGTGGACTTACGAACTTTAAATAAATGTAACTACTACTCCTGATTTTTGCTTTGTCAAAGAGAAAGCTTCCTAACGATGAAAATTTTTTAATCAGAGATTTCATAAATTTTGATGTTTTCGAGGTTCCTGAGTCAGAAAAATAAATTTTTAAAAATTGTCCGTCCGTATGTGTATGTGTGTGTATGTGCGTGCGTGCGAGCATGTGTATTTGTGTGTGTATGTGTGTGTATGTGTGTGTGTGCGTGTGTGTGCGTGTGTCAGTGCGTGCGTGCGTGTGTGAGTGTGTGAGTGTGTATATATATGTATCACAGACAAGAGATAGTGGAAAGTCATATTTTTCAGCTCAATATATTTTAAAGATTTTCCATCGTATGTTATCGAGATATATTATTTATATTTTATTGTGTCTAACAAAAGACGGGAGATAGCTTATAAAAAATTATGTGTCGCAGAAGATAGGTAACGCTATGCTCTTTTAAATGCATTTACTTATAATATACCAAAATATCGATCGATTTATTTATAATATATCAAAATAATTTACATAATCAATTTCAGAAAATCGTAAAATAGAAAAATTGTTTTAAAACTAGAAAGAGTCGATGAATCTTGAAATTTCTTTTTAATTTTGAATCTTCATTAGAAAGCGAAAAAAATTAGCCCTGATTGGTCGAAAATGACCGCGCCGTTATTGCGATGTGAACGATCAAAAAAATGTTTCATAAAATATATAACCTCAAATATCTCGTAATATGAAGGTTATTATGATCTGGTCAAATAACTTAGCCTAGAGATAGTGAAAAACTACCTTTCTGAAAAGTTCTAGATAACATGCTGCTGATTTAATCTAGTTATCTTTGGCCCTTGAAAGACGTATTTTTATACTAAATGATATTTTTTCTCAAGTATAGTAAAATGACATGACTCAAAAATTGTTGATTCAATTTCTATTTATACATATAAAAAAGTGTGGCTAATGTGCTACTAGTAACGTTTGAAATTTAAACTGATTTATTATAATTTTAATTTCTCTGTTTTTAGTATTTTCAATTAGATATGGAGCAACATACTATACTTAGGAATATGAATATATATTTAGAATGACAACAATCTGAATAAAGCTATCAAATCAGTGAAACGATGATAATGAGTTATAAAATGTATATATAGCCAGTACTAGCCTGGTACTGGTTCATAATTTTTATGAAATCACAATAAAATGTTTATGTGTAACTCCAAAAAGTTGTATTATCTTTTATTCTCTCTTTTCTATTATTTTCTTAATCCCGTTATTTTTTTTTTTTTTAATTAACGTCGCCATGTTTGTGCTCCCATGTGGTGCTAATCGACGACGGTCTGCGGTGTGTTTGTAAACAAAGCACATGTAATTTTTACAGAAGTGCATGTATCAATCGGCAGAGACTAGGATTCGAACCCGGGTCACCGGCGTGGGAATCCGACACTCTACCGACTGAGCCGCCGCAGGCCCCTTTTTCCCGTTATTAATAAACGTATTATTTTTTACTATTTGGAATAACTTATTTTTGCTTATGCAAGCTGCACCCACTTACGTCAAACTCCGATCCAAAAAAAGTAATAACTCAAAAAAAGTGTTTTTTATCATTAAGCCTGGGTTAAACCGACAAAAATACTTTTTTTACGAGTCCGGAACACTTTTGATGTTTAAAAGCAATCATTCTGAAAGTTTTTATACTATCAAAACACAATAATATCTTAAATTTTACCGTTGTAAAATCTCAAAATCTTGATCCTACACGTCAGATTAAATCACTATTTTCAATACCATATTTATTAAAGGAACTTTGATACTCATACGATTCGAGATGACATGGTGAACGAAAATTTTCCTTTCGACGGTTATTCGACTCCTTTTGACATGTATTACAAAAAGAGCGGAGCTCTTTTTCGTTAAAATTTTGTTTATTGATTTTTTTCGGAGATTCAATCAATTTTTTTAAAAATATTAAAATAATATTTTTCAAAAAATCTATTGGATCTTTGAAAAAATAGTATATTATGCACCTAGGGACTAAAGTGAGCCATTAAATGCCTGAGTGGGGCTTGGCGACCGAGCGGAGCGAGGGCGTCACACATGCTGGCAATCGCTGGCTCACCTTATTCACGCGTGCAATATACGTTTTTTTAACGTACCTATCAAAAAGTTCGTACTCGTTCACCGCCGAAGAGGGAAAATACTGCTATATATTAATTTTCTAACTTCACGCTAGGTCCCGCTGCCTCGGGCTGTTTGTGCCCGAGCCGAAGGCGAGGGCACATTCGCGTCGTGACCGGGACTAGAGTCGGGGTAGGCATTTAGTGTAGCGTTTTTTCACGGCTCGGCGGGGAGAAAGTACGTACTTTATGGCTAGGTGTGTTAAAATAGTATATTATGCATCTAAGGAGGAAAAGTATTGATCGCCTTTGGCTCGGGTAGTAAATTACACGTGCTATGGACTAGCCATTTTTCTTCCCGTGGTGCGTATACTATTTTTCACCATACCCGGGCCGAAACTGACACATTTCAGTTTCGGAGCCGGGAGGAAATGTGGTACTTTCGGCCAAAATATGGTGAAAAATAATAAAAAAAATTATTAACGAATAAGTGCTCCGTTCTTTTTGTAGTACATGTCAAAAGGAGTCGAATAACTCAAAATTCGCGCGAGTTTCATATCAACTCTTACAGTATAAACTATAGTTTATCATGTAGGACGTTATCCTTTACCGACGCAGACAATTCCAAGCTTACTTCTATCAGCTAGTAAATGTTTTGATTTGTTCATTAAATGAGATAGGTATCAAAGTGTAATTAATCTGAGTGCTTAAAACATTTGATTTCTTTATGTCTACTTTCATTTTCAGAAAAACCATTATACATACGGAAAATGCTAAGAGTAAATAATACCTTTTTCCTAGAGAAGTGATACGTAGAGAAACATTTTACTATGGAAATTACATAGCTCTAAAAGGTTAGTCTTAGATTATTGTATCTGTGAATTATTCATACTTTGTTTGTATAGCTATTTTTTACATTATATACTTATGTGATATCACATTTATTAGGTTATATGAGTGCAGAATGACATATTTTATGTCAAAATTGTTATTTGAGTGAATAAAAATGTTATAGACATGAATGAGGTATGATACTTAATTGTATTCGTATTTTAACGTACTATAAGTTTAACCCGCTCTTACTCAACTTTGTATTTTCAGATCCTGCGCACAGCCTCCTGATCTACCTAGAGCAAGAAATAAGGTCTACCAGTGATTAAATTATTTCTAATTTATGCCTCTATAGGATGATGCTATTTGGAATACCCTCAAAATATGATTAACATGTAAGTATTAAAATTATAATAACATAAAATTAATGGACAAAGAATGTGGATTTTAACTATTTTTTCAGAAATGGTGAATTGCTTCAGATAATGCTGCAAGTGAAAACTGTAGTATGTATAGCATCATTTTATAAAGATACAGAGTATAAGTAGTTCTAAGCCTGTAAAACTTTATATTGTAATTTCGAATGATCAGGAAGCTGCGCGCGGGAAAATAAAGGTACCGGTTAATTATCTAAGAGATATCACAGCGAAGGGGACTTTTATTTAAGGTAAAATGTGTTGAAATAGTATATTACTTGTGAGAAATGTTATTTACAAAATTATTAATGGTGCATTTATTGATTTTCGGTTAAAAATCATATTTAAAGCTCTATACGGATCATACCCCTAAAATGATAAATTGCTATATAATTACCACCGAATAGTAAAATCAGAATCCACATCAGTTTACGGATACGTTGGGTGGACCAGATTAATTAAAATCCCTTTTCCCATTTTAATGGCTGTCAGAGCCTTGGCGAGAGGCGCTTGCGTGCCAAGTAACAATGCCTTAATTAAGAAAACGCCAGTGAAAGCAAAAAGCGTTGAAGGGATGTGTCGAATTATTGCATTCATGGGCGTGTGGAAGCAGCAGAGACAGGCATGTATATAGCTTAGCGGCGAGAGAGAGAGAGAGAGAGAGAGAGAGAGAGAGAGAGAGAGAGTTTGTGGTACACGAAAGCAATTGCTGCTGGTATAGGTACAGCGGAACGCCAAGCTATATGGTCGACGCGTGATCGCGAGAGTACAAACGCCGCTTCCGACGCCTAGGCTTCTATGCTCAGCAGCTCTTTTGGCATTGCCCCGAGGATGATGCGAATCAAAGCGAGCTGATACCGAGTTCCTTGACTTTGCCATAAAGCCGCCGCCGCATAATATTAAACACGTAAACACGAGATAGGAGAGCTGGACGAGCACGCAGATAATTAACAATTATTCGAAGAGCATGATGATACACACGAGCCTTAAGGGGACGCCGGATATCTCTGTTCTTATATAATTGAGTTTTCATTCATAATTTTAAGAGAACTAATTTTTCTGAAAAAATAATAGTTGTCCACGCTTTGTTTTATAGTAATCTAAATATATGTCCATGCTGGGTTCATATGATTGTTTTGTTTTCGGGAAAACTTTGACACACTATGAGGGCCGACTACGTGGAGATTAACCTTTACATACTAAGTTTGTCAAAGTTTTCTTGAAAGCAAAACAATCATATGAAACCAGCTTGGACATATATTTAGATTACTATAAAACGAAGCGGGGACAACTATTATTTTTTCAGAAAAATTATTTTTCTTAAAATTATGAATGAAAACTCAATTATATAAGGACAAAGATATCCGGCGTCCCCTTAAAGGGGTTCGAAAGTCATTTCCCGAATTACCGACTGAACCATACATTATTTACTTTAAAAACAAAATTACGTTTATTTAGCTAAAATTCAAACTCGCTAGCTCTCCATTGAGCAATTATGGACCTACGTATGAAGTTTGAGACGTTAAAAACAACGGCACTCCAAAAAATTATTGGAATGAATTTTCGTCAACATTTCATTCCAATAATTTTTTAGGGTGCCATTGTTTTTAACGTCTGAAACTTCGCACATAGGTCCATTATTGTTCAATGAAGGTCTAGTGAGTTTGGGTTTTTGTCTAAATATAAGTATTTTGATAATTATAAATAATTATTCACTACTCGGTCGGTAAAAATCAAGGTGGGAAATTTGAATTCTTAATTGACTTTCGGAACCCCTTAACATTCTATATAAAGATTATGGTATGGTATGTTTTCAAAGCGTTTTTTTAGCTCGATTGAACGACACGGGCATTATTTTTGGATTCGGTTTCCGATAGAAGTGACTCAAAGGAATGCAGCGGTCGCGGACAACTACACATCAATCTCGCTGCTTTCACCGTGTTGCTGCTCCAGCTACCCCTTTTTATGATCCCTTTGACGAACGACTTTGCTGCTAAAGAGCTTTAACTTGTTCGTTAGTTTTGCTTTATTTTTGCATGCTAGAGTAATTACATTTAATGCGAAACGCAAAAAGTAAAAAGAAAGATTATCATAATTGAGATGACAGATTTTGTTAATAATTGTTGGTTCTTTTATAGAATATTATAAAATTTTTTTTAATAATTTATAAAACTAAAATAATGTAAAACAACAGATTTATTCAACAATGAATACTTTATATTAAATAAAAAAGGTGTCATTTGCTTTGAGCTTCATGCTACTCAAAGTAATATTAACTAGGACTTTAAATTATTTTTTTTATTTCATATTTTTATAGCTATTACAAGAAATGCTACCGACTGCTTTATCACTTAGCTTTCTCAACGAGGTATAAAGCATATAGTGAAAATATGTGACAGGTGGATGGGAAAATAATTGCATTGGAAAAAAATGTTTATATATAGATACGACTTAAGAAAGTAAAGCTCTAAAATGTAAGGGTAATCTTTTTTTTTAAAAGCGTTATTTTGTGAAGTTGGTCCTTTTTATAAAGAAGAAAGAATATTGTTTGCTAAAACAAAAACGGATACTTGAAAGGTACTGGTTCAATTTTTTCGTTGGATCACCGCAGGACCACCCTCTTGCAAAAAGAAATAATGTCTACGTAATCAGTATATCTCCACACATCAAAAATATTTTTTGTCCATTCGATTGAGTATCTATTTGATCAAGTGTCCGTTCGGTCAAATGTGATTCGAGTAAGTGTATTCGATCAAATTTCCATCGATCAACTATGCATCGATTATCTTTCACTAAATTTTATGCAGTTATACACGTTTTTGTAAGCTGCCTCTTAAAAAAGATGTTGTGCGGTGTCAACTGCTGTGTGAAGCCGGATTATCCGAAACAGATAAAACCAAAGAATATAAGGATGTGTAAAAATGCGTATGTTTGTCCCCATAGACCGGAATTTCTTCATCATTTATTAGTATTCTTTATTTCATGCACTTTAAGTTTACAGTTTTCATTCTGTACATCGAGGGAACATTAAAGAACACTTAAGGTAACTTACTGGTCATTTTTTGCCGAAAAACCTTTATTGCAGAAAACTGCTCTTTATTCGTAAATGGAAAACATACAAGTAGTCCCAGAACAAGAAAACTTTTTTTTATAGTGGAAGTAATACATTAAAAATAAAGTATTTCATTTTTACATTTTTTTATCAAATAGAATGAAGACTTGAATGTTTAGTATATTTATAATTAATTATTGTTTATCTAATATAGTACCTGATATAGTTACCTGATATAGTACCAAATGTATTTGATACATGAAAGATTGAAAGAATTTTAATAAATGTGATGCAAGGATGCAGTAGGTAATATATCAGAATTTTAGTCTTGTTTTTACAAAAGCTCGATTTTCTCAGCTTCAAGTTTTCCAGTAGGCTAAAGTTGATTTGCGTCAACAAATTCAGTGAATCATATTGAATCTTTTTTTCAAATATTGTTTGATGTATTTCGAACAAATGTTAGCATTTTCTAATGTGCTTTTATTGAATTCCTAATGACATACAATGATATTAACCTTTAAAAAATCATGAAAATATGACATTTAATTATGATTTCAATAGATTACATTTCTAAAAGTAAATTAATAGACTTAAAAGTATAATAAATGCCCACTTTTCTTCTTTTTGATGTCTAGAATGATGATAAATTTTCTTAAATCTGTTCGATGAATATTTGGACACAAAACAACTTTACCAAACCTACCTTATTCTGGTCTAAAAAGAACTAATGTGTGCATATTTTAAAATCTAAGAGGGTAAAAAATCTGAAAAATTCTGGAAAACATACTTTTTATATTACGAATATTAGGTCATTTTTTCAAATTTTTATCGTCGACTAAACAAAAACTTTGAAAAATCACTAGAAAGACACCTTAAAGTAGCGTTATACTGAAATTTTGTCAATATTTTCAATAATTTTTATTTTTTTTTATTCTTTGGACATTTTTACACCAAAGAGGAGTATATTTGTAAGTAAATAAAATTAAAATGTGATTTCAATGATGATTGTAAAGCATAAATACGAATAATTTTTGGAAAATAGCATTTTTTCTGACAAAAGTGTGCTTGTCTCAAAGCACATTCTACATTTGGATTACTCTACATTTGGATTACTCTAGAAGTCTTCTGCGCATTACGTTTCAACTAATCGAGCTGAAATTTTCAGGATAGTTTCTGAAAAATAATAACAACATAGTAACAATCTCTGATTTTGAAATTCTTCTCTTTAACCCGCTGACTGCAGCTCTATGTTCCAACGAAAAAATAGTGAGCTATAAAGTGCTTAGAGTCATTATAAATAAGAAAAACGCAATGGCCAATATATTGTCCAAATGCAATTATTATTATTATTTATTAATTTCATTTTTTTTTCAAATCTTCAATTTCCGAATCATTCCCATCGCCTATTCGTAATAGTGATTCTTCTACTAACGCCTCATTCTTCTTCCGAAGCCTTGCACTTCGCCGCATCCTTAAATATAATAGTACATATAGTACTTTATGCCCATTTCAACTGTGGCCACTTTTTGACTTGGAAAGCGGGACTAATGGACTGTTAAAAGACAATCGAAAATCAGGGTTGTTGATAGAACTTGATGATATAAAGGAATTTTGACTATTTTCTAATGAAGTCACTTTTTTTTCAGCAAATGCGGGAAAAAGCGTAATTTTGGTCTCGCTTTTCAGGGAAAAAAGTGGCCATTTTCGTTCAGATGGGCATAAAAATCATTTTATCTTGAGGGCATTTACTGCATTTGTCCAATGTATTGTACATTTTAGCAATGCGGCTTATGAATCTTTTGATCGCGAAAACTTCAATTGTAGGTAGCGGAATATATTAAATAGGATACTAAAATATAAAAAAAATGCTTCTATTTTGAAAAATTAAAAAATGAGCTTCCAGTGATATAAATTGCACGAGAGAAACGGAACAGTGTTTTTTCTAACCAATACGCCTGAGGAAAATAAACTTATACGAAGTTTATTTTGTAATCTGTGCTAAGATCTCGTCATTTCTCGGTTGTTTCGACATATTTCATATTTAAATATACCATACGATTACGGTCGTTAAAGAACGCATATAATATTATTTAGATATTAATAAAGTTGATGGCCAATATATTGGCCAAAAGCAGTCTGCGGGTTAAATAACGTAGCATAGGGGAGAGTGGGCACGAAAAACTCAGACGAAAAAGGAGCATCCTTATAAAAACTTCAGAACTGAACGTTTTTATTCATAATTTTTAGTCAATATAATCTAAACGTAGCATATTTTTTCCCATATCATATTCTTAAAAAATATTCAAATTAAATGAATAAGGTTGAATACAAAATTAGAGCCTAAAAGTATTTAGCGCTCGTAAATATCTCATCGATAACTAGATAGGAAATAAGTATTCAAAATGTATGTAGTTGAGTGCATTTAATAGTTTGATTCCTCATTTTTTTTCATTTTATACGATAGATATGTCTAAAATATGTACATATATTCATAAAGTAGACGTAATGTCGTTTTTGTTTAATATATTCTACGATTACTTTAAAGGTATTTTTGTTAGAGAATTGTGATTGTAAAATTTGAAAATTTGTCAAATTCAAAATAATTGATAGTCAATGTATACATTAGATAAGCAAAAATTGTGCACTTATTCATAAAGAAGACGTAATTTCCTTACAATTGTGCGAATTCAGTGTAGAAATTCAATAAATGATTGTAAATTAAAGCTCTTTGAGAAAGCATTCTGTTAAGGGAAGAAGCTACCGATTTTTGGAAAAAAATTATTTTTTTAAGTGGAAAAACACTTTTTTAACCCTTTTTCTTTCAAAAGTGAAACGTTTTACGCGAAATCTAATTTTTTCGACTTATTTGAAGCTGCAGATTTTTTTACACTTATCAGAATTTCAAAATTGTTATACCACTCTAACCTCAAAATCATAACTTCAATATGATTATTCGGCTCTCATGATATAAAATACGGTTTGAAACTGGTGAGTAAGAATATTTTTACCTCATGTGACTTTTCTCACTCGCTTCGCTCATGCGAAGAACGTCACATGAGCTAAATAATCACCTATCACACCCGTGTCGAAATGTACTATTGTCATGTTTTAATGATTTTTTTGTATATTATACCTATAAATTATAAATAAATGTTGTGATGTAATTTTTATTTGTAGGGTGTCTTGTACTTATAAATAAAATTTTAAGAACCATTATATAAACAAAAATCAAAAAGTTAGAGATCTTAAATTATTATTTTACTAGTACTACAGTTTTAAAGTTTCACGTGTGTTTCGTTTCAAATATCAGTATAGCTGGTATAGCATGTCTTGTATAGAACGATATCTATTTTACCGACAGAGCGATAATTGCATGTTTACTTTTATAAGGAAAATATTTTGTCTTGACAGTATAAACAGTGGATCAAGAAATATATTATTGTATTACAAATTGATTAAATCAGGGAAGTATTATAGTTTTATAAGTAATTTGTTATACGTTTACTAATAAGTAATTATTAGTAAACGAATTGACTCTTTTAACGAATATAAGCTCAGCACGCTGTTACTCAACTTTGTATTTTCAGCACCGGCGTGTATTCTACTGAGTACCTAAATCAATGAAATAAGATTTTACAGGGTAAATACATACTCTTTTTATGTATGACAATATGACAGTGGTGAATATTAACATTCATAAGTTGCAAGTAAATAAATAAATGATTGATCATGCTATTATTATTGATATTTATGTTTAAACGTATTTTTCTCCAAACTTAATTTTCATAACTTACTTTGTAAGCCTGCGCAACAGTTCTTCGTGAATCACGCTGAAAATTTTTGTACTTTCTTTTTAACATATTTTGAACAAATTTAAAGAGTTTTTTTTATTATTACCTAAAATATCATTTTTATTAAATATAAGTTAATATTCAAATACTGCTTCCCTGGTAGAAATCTTATCGTGGCGCCGACATTCGCTACAACGGCCTTTATAGGCAAACTAGATAGTACTAGACTGTACAAAACTCGATAAATCCACACAGATCTACATAGTTTTCTCAATAATAATATGTACGTATAAAATCTGTGAGGTTATATATTATTTATTGAACAGAACTTTTATTGTAAAAATTAATGTTAAAGAAAGTTTAACATGCAAGTTTTCAATTATAATAATAAGAACTACAGTTCTATTCATACTATTTACATATAAGAGTAGTCAGAAAGTATATCTAACCTAAAAAATGAAAATTTAGAAATAAAGTTCCTTGCATATAAAAAACAGTGATCACAAAATAATGTTCTGATTGATGTAGTTGTTTCTTGAAAAGTAATATATAAATAATAATAATATCATATGTACAAATATGTACTTTCCGACATGCTTTATTTAAAAACTAGAATTTTAATTTCAGAACTGCAAATAATTTTTTATCCATATGTGAGTTCTTATAATACATAAACTGCTCATCCGTGACAATATTTTCAAAGACAAACTAAATTAGTCGAACACATGTAGACGATAATTTTCTTTATAAGTAACAAATTACGATGTTTTAACTGGCCCTAGATGTCACATGAAAGTGTTTGATTATAAATTAATCACAGTAGCAAATACAGAAACACCACACATATATAATAACTCAAATACATTATTTCTTTTTAAAAATAGAAAATTAATCAGTTGATAATAAATCTGTGTGAAAATAGTTTTCCTTACACATAAACCATACAGGTTTTGAAACCAAGCCTGTACTTAGGATGGAACATAATCAAATGTAAGGAAATTAATTGTACACAAACAAAATAAATATATGCGCTAATACTACATATAGTTATTTGGATATTCAGGTTATATTCTTATTTTGATTGTTTAATATATATGTGTAACATAATATTGTTATTGAGTTCTTAAATACAAAAACTCGATGCATCTAAAATTTGATATCTTTATACTTTAGAGGTTATTTACATTTACTTACATTGGTAATAGGTGAACAATAACAAGTAAATACCTTTAAATCAAAATAATACATAATAAGCATAATAGATTATGCTTCTGTTTCTTAAAACATAACCTTTAAGTGGTTATTATTGCCATAATTTTGCTTATCTTGTTTTATCGGGGCAAATAATATGGGAAACTAGAAGAGTCGACCGTTACACGCCTTTATAGTAACTATCTAGTTTGCCTACATAGATCTACACAGCGCGAGATTATTCTACATAGATCTATAAAGTGGACGGGATAAATTTCTACCAGGGTTATATCGCAAACAATAAATTGTTTTTATAGAATAGAACCCCAGAATAGTTCAAAAATATTATTTGAAAATAATAAATCTTTAAAGTCTTAATTTTAGCATGAAATATTCATAAAAAAATGTATACCAACACATCGCAACCCCTTTCGCACACTGATAATCAAACATATGTCTGTTTTTACAGGTTTCTTCAAAATAGCTACTTCAAAGGGTGGTGAATTTGAACAAATCCAGTCTAAAATTTTTTTTCTTAAATTAAAGAATATTAGTGTTTGCTGTATCTTCTTCCCTTAAAGCAGTTAGCAGCGGTTTCTTATTATTTATGAGTACAAATTTTTTTATAAATTTTTTTTTGTTTATTATCATCTTATTTATATAATAAACATATAAACTTACAATAAAAAGCTTGTAAATAATTAATATAAACAATTTAAAACAAATTTGTTTTTTGGTATTCGCAAAAATTACGAACCAAACGTAGTATGTCAGTTTTTGATTCAAAATGTTGTTCAAATATTTTTAAAACTGATGAAAAATAACTTTTATTTCGTATAAAACTATTAATCTGATCCAAACTTTTTAACAGAAAACCATTTGGAGCGATCTATTTCCTTGTGATTTTTGCTTCTTCAAAGATATAATAATTATTAATAGAAGTTATTAATTAGTTATTAATTTTGGATTTAAAAGTGAATCTGTGATCCCATATGAATAAAATTTAAAATTAAAAAGATATAAATCAAAACAAAAAAAACCTTTATGATCGGAATTTTCCCGCCTATTGGAGTAATGCCAGTCAGCATCGAGGTAATGGCAGTCATGAACAAAAGATTCTTTTTAAAAATAGAAGAACTTTATTAAAAGAAAATTCATACGATATCTGAAGCCTTAAAAGTCTCATAAAGCCTTTATATAAAGTCTTGAAATTTTCAGAAAACATTTTTTAGGTGTCAAATTATTGTCTGAATATTTTTGAGCCGAATTAGTTTATATTCTTCTAGCGCATTAAAAATTATTCAATTTAAGCAATGTTTCTACACCCTATATACTACAATATTTCTAAGCTTTATCGATAACCCCTTTTTGTAGATATTAAGTATTATTATATATGAGATTTACTATTCTATATTTATAGCCGACTTTATGCATTACATAGTGCATACAAATCTAAAAATTGCAGATATTATGTCGACGGCTCATACGAAGACTAACACATTTCAGCTTTCCGAAAAAAAGACACTATTTCATTTTACGTTGATAAAAAGAAATAATGTGTTTGGAAGATTCGAAACGATATCAACGTTGTAACCTATCGAAATGCGCGCCACTCCTGTGATAACAGAAGTGGCCTTCTTAATCTGTAATCGAGAATTATGTTTCCATAATTCTCGAAATTCACGCACTATCACGAGCGCTCCAAACTTTCCAAATGCATGACCGTGATCTATATACACGGCGACACAGGAGCGCTCGCTCTCTTTCCTGTCTCGGCCATCGCCCGCGATTCATCTCACCAGAGCTCCGTGCATACCATCGACATCCTGGATACTGTCGCCTACCTTATGGATCACTCTAAGGGCCAATAAATAACGTAGCGCGTTATTTTTCTTAAACTGATAAGTCTATGCAGACACGATCTGAGGAAAGTGCGCGGATCCGGGATCCAATGGTTCTCGACTAGAGAAGTCGTGTAGCTACGTCGGGTTCTGGAAGAGACGAAGAGTCGACCGTGTGGTAGCAGCCGTGACTGGAACGAGACTTCAAGCATCGAGTTGCGTACAAAGATAAGTCATAACATTTTAATTATTAGCGCTTATTTTATGTAATTATTATGATGGTTTAAATTGAACTTACAATAAATAAAGTTTAAAGTTATTATTGTGTATCTAAATTATTATAACTATTCTAATTCTGATAATTATGTAATATATTTATGTTTTATTTAATTTACTTATAATCCATATAAAAACGTAATTTCACAACGTATTCAGTCTATCGATATGTTTCATTTTTGTGCTTTGCTGGAAAATTTTGCTTCCTCATAGAAATAGCTTTGTGATGATATAAAAAAAGTTTTGCTAAAATCATGTTAGAAATATGTTTTGAAACATTAGGAGTCAAAATACACTATTTAAAAAAAAAGACTGTATGGATGTGTATGTATGTGTGTGTGTGTGTGAGTGTGTGAACGGGTTTGGATGAAGATTACTCTGAACATTCACGGTCAAAATTAGTGTTTCAGGGCTTAATGATTTGTTGTTTTTCAATGTTTTTTAGTGGTTTTTCGATTTTTTAGTTTTAGTTTTTCGGGATTTTTGGTATGTTTGAAATAAAATCATCGATTCATTTTTTATGCATTTGAAAGAGCATAAAATTACTTATATTTTTCGACCCAACATTTTAAATTAGCTGCTTTCTTTTTTCGTTATACACGAAAACGTCGTGTTTTGTTTAAACCGAGATATCTGGGAAATATAACATGAAAAATTTTTGATCAAATTTGAGATAATTAGAAATATGGATAAGAAAATTTTGTAAAACTTTCAAGCCGTTATTCTTTTCCTTTTTCGAGAAAAAAATTATTTGTAAAAAACATCGTTTTCGTGGCGAAGGATAACTTAAGTAAAATGTCATTATTTCTTCTGAAAATTTCCAGAAAGGTAGCTTTTTACTATCTCTTGAGACTGTTAGAAGCCTAGATTATAAAGACCTTTGCATTCAGAGTTATTTGAGGTTAAGTTTTTTTTAAACTTTTTATCGTTTATATCTCTAGAATGGCGTGGTAATTTTTTGCAAACCAGGGCTCATTTTTTTCGTTTTTTAATGAAGATTCTGAATTGAGAAGAACTTATGAGATTCATCGATCCGTTTTTGATTTAAAATGATTTCTTTGTTTTACGATATTTTACGATATTCTGCAATTGATAAAGTAAACTATTATTGTATTTTAGAAATAATATGATTGTTTAATTCTTTCTTTGTTTAATGGCCATGTGTCCCTTCTTGTTTGGGACTCCGATATGTCACAATGCATATGTGATTTTGTATTTACAATCTTTTTTTATATACTTGTTTTTTATATGTTGTTTGTGCGCTGTCGGTCGAACGAAACCCATCACCTGCTTACTGGCGTCTCAGACACTTTCGAGGAGGCTATATGGGAGCATACATCCTGCATCAAAGTACAACGTGTTTTCAGAACAAAAACTCGAAGAAAAAATTCTCGAGAATTTTCACAGGGAATCGAACCTTGACTGCTTGAGCTTCTTGTATCGGTAGGAAAGCGTCTTACCTACTGAGCCAAGAGAGGCTGTATGATCGCTTCATTTTGCATTTGAAAGAGCATAAAATTATTTACAAACGATTGTATCTCTGCTTTTTTATAACTATTCCATTGATATTTTGAAATATTGATTGAAAATGTATTTGAAGATTAATTAAATAATGTACATCAGTATTTTTTATGTTTTATTTCTTATAAATCTGGGTAAAAATGAAACGTATGAACGATTTAATTACATGCTAAACAGGTTCCAGTGAAATAAATTACTCTAATTAGAGTAGATTTTTAACTCTAAAAATAGAGTGGAAATCGTTCGCTTTTAAGTAGAGTGAAATCTCACTCTTCTTTAGCGTATATACTTTTCCCATGGACATCGTCGAACAACTAACGCTTTTAAACAAAGATTCAAAATTATTTATAACGATATTTCAATTTTTGAATGTTAGTTTTTGGATATGTTAGAAATATTATGATAAATTTAATGTAATTACATTTAAATGAGCATAAAATAACGTATATTTTATAACCGTAAATTTTTAATCGACACTATCTTTTCGTTTGTTATAAACGAAAACATCATATTTAGTTTACACGGTTAAATCTCGGAAATGTATCATGAAAAAAAACAGCAGCATTATATCTAAAACTTTCCGAAAAGGTAACTTTTTCCTATCGCTTAACTGATTTCCGTTTTCAGACCATGAGGTTCTTTAATTTGCAAGATATTTAAGTTTATATAAATTTATTTTTAATTTTCGTATTTTCATGAAAAATTGAAAATAAAAGAATTTTTAAAATTAAAAGAAAAAATTAATTTAAATCACAATGAAAAGAAAACACAAATCTTCCTCTTTGAAAAATTAATTTTTTAATAATTATAAACCCAAAGCGCCTACAACAGTACTTAGGAGACGTGGAGAAATGTAATTTAAACTAAATGTGTACTTTTAATAAGAAATTATCTTTTGATAAACCATCAATGATAAATCAGCACACATTTTTTGAGATTATATTTAAAAAGAGATATAGCACTTTTAAATTAATTTATTAGAACATAGAATTTTATATTAAAACAATTAATTTAGTTTGAGGAAGCTAAGTGCCAATGAATTGGCAGCGGTTTTTCGTTATTTTTATAAATTTTCCACCACATTAAAATTAAACGATATTTCAAAAAGATAAAATATGTTAGTATTTGTATGAGGCGCAGATATTATGTACACCCGCCGATGCTACGTTATGTAGTGTGCTCCGTAGTTTCTCTAATATTAATCCACAAACTAGTTGAGAGTGTACTAAATGAGTGATTTTCAAAAATGTTGCGTTTTTGTGTCTTAAGCATTTCTTTACAATGATATGAACGTAACAATTCAATCTTTTATAGGTATACATTTGATTTGATTTTATAGATAGAAATTGATTTCAGAATCAGACACCTTGTTGACCAAAGAGACCCTGCTCTACGATAATACGTTTATTAAAAAATATCTATTTTTCAGTAGTACACAAATCACTAGATTAAATCCGTTAGACAGAAAAAGAAGTAAGTATTCTATTTCATAATTGAAAGTAACAACGGCGGAATATGTGTTTCGCCCATGGGAGGCGGTGCGTAGCTCTCCGTTATTTATAATAATTTTAATTAAATTCTCTTTGAGAAAGCAATGTTAAATCAGTTGGCAGCGTTTTATCTGATGGTCAAATAAAAAACGACATAACTACTTCAAGGCTATGGATTTTTAATCTATTTTTTAATCCCTAATAGCTCGGGATTTGTACGATCCAATTTGACAACATCTCATTTTTAAGTGTTTGTATAAAAATTCCACATCAAAAAGAATTAAAAACATTCGTCGATTCGTTATTGTTTTATTGATATATATAACTTACGATATTTTAAAATAAATAATTTAATTTGTGAACAGTAGCTTGTAAAATTTTCATACTTACAATTTACTACAATTAATTGTGTAAGTCCATAAATTACGTCTATACTAAATGCATAGGAAAATCAGTGAAAATGTCTTACGTGGGGGGAGGGGGTTTAAAGTTTCGAAAGAAAGCCTTGCGTAATTTATGAATGGACCCTAAGTATTTGAAAAAGCTGAAAATTAGTTTTTTATAGTGCAAAGATTTTCCTTGTAAGGAGGATGTAGGTCTAACCAAGGGTAATTTTGTTAGGAAATTAATTATAATTACTTCACCTTATTATGATTTTATTAATTTTTTATTGTTCTAGAATTCGCAGAATTCTTTAAATTTTAAAATGTATTCTGCATGTATGTATGCATGTTACAGTGTGTATGTATGTGTTTATATGTATGAGTGTGTGTATATGTGGGTTTGTATGTGAATATGCGTGTTGTGTAAAAGATCTTTGGACGCTGACTAATTTTTCCTAACGGGTAAAGGCTTAAAACTTATGTGCATTTTATTTATATTTATAAATGGATACAATTATTACTAACTATTTTAACAGTATTTTATTAACTTATTTAAAATAATACTATATTTAGACACTATTTATTTATAAATAACTCGTTTATTGCGTATTACAATTATGATCAAATAAACTTTAATATTGATACTAAGATAAAGAAAAATGATTTTATTGCTTATTTAATGGCCTTAAGATTTAAAATATAATTCAAATACAATATTTATCAAATATGATTTTCATATAATACATAATCATTAGATTAATTTTTACTAACCGATCGAGCGCTCGCGAGCCAGGATTACTGCTAGTTAAAATACTGTTAACGCAAAGAAATTTATTCTGTATGATACCAGAATAGTCTTTCAACTATTGCCTTTTCAGCACTTTATTTAGCTTTCTGAAATGAAAGTGTCTTAAGCACAGACGCGTTATTGGTTTGTTTAACTAAGTTCCTTACTAAAGAGGACAAAGTTTCTTGCATTACAACGATAATGAAAGAGACATCAATAATTATATTGTCAGCAGCATGAAAACCCTGTAAAATCTTTATCTATTTGTATACCACGGCAAGCACGCCCCTGCTATTGCATGCGTGTCCTCGACTCTCTCTCTCTCTCTCTCTCTCTCTATCTCTCTCTCACACACACACACGTTGTGGAAGAGTTAATTATGTTACTACTATTGCTAAGTAAATAATTATTACAGCTGGTAAGTTGGCTGCAGCTATCAGATTGAATCCATTTGTAGTTTTACCCTTTTTTTGTTTTTGATATTGATATTGCATTGATAGATGGATTACTGTTGTAAAACTGTATTTTTTGTAATCTTTGTTTAAGGAAACTCTAAAAAGATTTTATTTTATTCTTTACAAGCTTCATGGTAATTTATAGTACTTTATTTGTTTCTCATATGTTATGCAGTTTTCATTAAAGTCATTGAAAATCGACATAAGCATGTTTTAACACGGCGCTATCTCAAAGAGAATTTAATTAAAATTATTATAAATAACGGAAAGCTGCACAGTACCGCTCACCATGGGCGAAACACATATTACGCCGTTGTTCCTTTCAATTTACGTAATACAATACTGAATCAAGAAAAAATCGTGAAGCAGATTTTTGTGACAATGAAAGTTCTTTTTCGGTCTAACTAATTTCATCTAGCGACTTGTGCACTACTGAAAAATATATATTTTTCAATAAACATATTATCGTAGAGCAGGGTGTGTGTATATTATCATAGAGCAGCGAGGTGTGTTTGATTCTGAAATCAATTTCTATCTATAAAATTAAATCAAATTTATACCTATAAAATATTTATTGAATTATTATGCTTATTTCATTGCAATAAATGCAAAAGATACAAAAACACAACATTCTTGAAAAGCACTCAGTTATGTAGCAATATTTTTCTGATTTATATAAATAGAATTCTAATTTTATTGAAAAAAATCTCGAATTCTTACGCATTTTTCCAGGCCGGACAACTCTTCATCACTTTTCTCTATATTGCGGTGGTCCTCGACTAATATCAACCTAAGTCTTTACACCTTTCGTGTCAAGGTCGTCCGGAGCTCTCGGAGATGAGGATCAGGTGTCACACACCGAGAATAAATAATGCGCGCCAAAGTAAATGAAATCTAGATTGTGCGCTTTCAGGCTTTTGAAGTCTTCACGTGGACATTCTTTTGGAGTAATACAAGTATACCAGCCGCAGCTCTCAGAGAAGATGTTCAGGTATTTCGCACCGAGGCAAATCAAATCTAGAAGGTGCGTTCCGAGGTTTTTAAGATCTACGTGTGCATTCTTTTTGAGTACTACGTGTATACCACGCGGGCCTCTTGGAGAAGAGGCCCAGGTGTTACGCACGGAGAAATATCAAATCTAGATTGCGTGCTTCGGGACTTTTGATATCCATGTGTATATTCTCCTCGAGTACGACGGACTTATTACCCGGGACTCTCGTAGACGAGGTCCAGGTGTTCCGTACCGATAAGAATCAATTATAGATTGAACGCTTCAGAGCTTTCGGTATCTATGTGCATATTTTCCTCGATTATGACGACATATTACTCGGGACTCTCGTAGAGTTAATGAATGAAATGCATTATCATTACCCGACTGCGCTCAGCAAAGGAGAGTATTGTTTTTTACGCGTACAGTGGTCTCTCCTTATATTTCAGCTCTATATATTTCCGCTTGGAGCCTTTCCCCATCATACGCAATTTCACACACAGCTACACACACAAACACACACAAACACACGCATACACACACGCGCGCGCGACGGTACTTTGCCAGCGTGGGAGACATGGTGCATACTTGACTTCTACTCCCATCTCTCCCCTTTGTTATGGTCAATCACACGGCGCAAAGGGATCCCGCGTTTGCGACCACAAGATCCGAAATATTTACAGCAGCAATTCTCTTAATATACCTACTAAACTTAGAAAGAGTTTTGAGGCGAATTTTTAATTATAATGATGGATTGATAATAAAACCGCTATGTTGGTCGCATGTTAATACGGTAAAGTTTACTTTCATGTGCACATATAAATTATTCAGCACAATTTTCTGCTATGAAGATCAAATTTAAACTGTGGTCGGTTACTGTACCCACCAAATTTGTAATTTACTTAGAGAGTTCCATCGTTGCATGACTTAATTAAACGAAGCTCTGATGAACTTTCTGCGCACTATATTAAATTCTGATTATAAATGCTTATATTGTTATATATTCGCAAATTGTTATGAACACACACACTCACATATATATATATATATATATGTAGGTATATATGTATAGGTAATTAGCTAACGCTTGGAGACTTAGGCCAACCTCATCCTTTCTCCGCCCCATCACACTCTCTCACCCCCCCCCCTTACACTATCCTCAGCCCCTCTCTCCGCCTATTTCTTTAAAATAGCGTTCAAAATTAATTTAAACGCATGATTATTGATTATATGTAGCTCTTTATTTATCCCCCCCTCGGTCCTCCCTCAGTCTCCTCCATCACCCCCCTTGGTCTCCGCCAATGATTCTCTCCTCCACTCCTACAGTCCCCCCTCACTCCCCCACTGCGCCCCTCATACCCCTCGACCGTCCCCTTTCGTCCCCCCTCATCAACAAATATATCATATAACGAGTTCTTAATATGCTACATAATAACAATATTGCTACATAATGTGTAGATAAATAAAGGGTTTTAATATATAAAATATACATAATTACAATTACATTACATTACATGTATAGAAAAGGGTTAAACAAAATTTTATTTTTTCGTCGCTACAGATTTTGTAAAGAATCTAAGCCCGTTGACTGTAACTTTTCAGTGTGTAAATTGATTAATATTGAGTCAAGTTATGATCTTTTAGGGTCCAGTTGATGCCTCACGATAACAATCAATTCAGACTTTCTGTATCACAATTCTAAGTGTTCACATAGAAAATAAATCTACTAATGAAGGAACTTAAAAAAATTTAAAAAAGATTTCCAACAGGAACTACACCAAATTATATTCCAAATATTACAGTTCGATTATTCCATAATAACAAGGAGTTGCCACAACCTGCGGGAAGCGATTTTCACTGAAGTTTCAGGAAGTGGTTTCTAGTATCTAAAAATGATTCCTAGCATCCGCAGTTTCGTCTCATAGGCCCTTGGGGTTAAGATATGACCTGTTGTATTCAAAATGCGCGTTATTTCAGTAAATAATGGTACCTATACTTTGAATCATAACTCTGCAAGTTTTCTTGCTAGTGAAATAATGCAATAACATAAAAGAGTTGAATACAAGAGCTTTATTTTAAGCTTTCTTTCATATAAAAATATTATTCTGTTGTAAAGTTATGAACAATCAAAAATGATGACGAATAATGCATGAAAAATGGAGGATCTTCAGCTGTTTAAATTGAGTAGTTTTTCATGCATTTTTGGTCATCATTCTCTGCAAGAATTGCTTCCCGCAGGTTGTGGTCTCTCCTTGTAAGTTAAAATTAATTATTGATGATATAATAAAAAATTAAATTTTTGGTGAAGTTTTAGCTTACGTATACACAATTAAATTTCAAAAGAGAGGTGTACCTCACGCGCATCTTATTATTATAACACTGGATCATAAGAGTAAATTACTAAATTTAGAAAATATTGATAAGCATATATCTGCAGAAATACCATCTAATGACGAGAAACTTAAAAAATTAATAATAAAATATATGCTTCATGGACCACATAATGGAAACTCTCCATGTTATGATAAAGATAAAGAAATTAGCAAAAAAAAATTTCCTAAAGCTTTCCAAGAATTTACAAAATTAAAATATAATGAATATCCAATATATAAAAATAAAAATAATTCTTCTGATAATCGTACTTTCAGCCTTAAACAAAATAATCAAATCATTCTAGTAGACAATTCAATTGTAGTACCTTATAATAGTTATTTATTAAAAATATATAAATGTCACATTAATGTAGAATATCATGCAACCATTCAAATTTATTATTTTTTATCATTAAATAAAAATGTTTTATCTATGGCTTCAACTATAATTACATCTATCTTATTACCTAAAGGTATGACTAGCCACAGAACCCTTAAATTACCTTTACATTTAAGCAACGTTGAAAATATATTTTTAAAATGAGAATCTGACAAAAGAAAATTACGAGAAGTAGATCTTATTCTTTTTTTTTTTTTTTTTATTTAACGTCGCCATTGTTAGTGCTCCCATGTGGTGCTAATCGACGACGGGGGTCTGTGGTGTGTTTGTAAACAAAGCACATATAATTTTTACAGTGGTGCTTGTATCAATCGGCAGAGACTAGGATTCGAACCCGGGTCACCGGCGTGGGAATCCGACACTCTACCGACTGAGCCGACGCAGGTCCCAGATCTTATTCTTAAAAAAGCTTTAGATATTGTTGATAGAACATTAAAGGATGTATGTAATAATGATTTAGCTTTTGGCGATAAATTGATAGTGTTAGGAGATTTTCGACAAATTCTTCCGGTAATAAAGAACAGTTTTATGAACTCTATAATAGAAAATATAAAATTTTCACCCATTTGGCCACTATTTAATATTAATGGTAAAAGACTAAATATAATAAAATTATTTAAATACAATATAGAAGCAGAGATAGTAACAGATAAAAAAATTGGAGATAGAGTTTTTATTCTATGAATAACTTTAAATACTGGAGAATCATCAACATTACCATTTATTCTCTACAGAAAACAATATCCCATTGTATTAGCATTTGCTATGACTATTAATAAATCTCAAGGTCAGAGTATTGATCAAAAAGGAATATTTATAAAGTGACCTTTGTTTTCTCATGGCCAATTGTATAATTTATATATTTATAATTATACGTAACTTTATCCAGATATAGAGATCCAGATAAAATAAGTATTCAAAATGAATCTGAAAATTTAAGAGAAATCAATAATATAGTATGGCAAGAATTCAACAATTTTGTTTGAATTAAAAAAAATAATCAAAATAAATAAAAAATGTACAGAAAGAAATTATATATAAATTAGCAGTTATCATTACATAATTTTTTACAAAAATTATGAATTATTATTTAATATTATTTCATTTGTTTTACTTAAAAGAAAATAATTATATTATTAATCTTTACATTCAATAAATCTATCTCATTATATACCCAGAAAATTATATAAACTAAAAAAATATATAAACTACATTAGAAATGGAATGGGATCCAATTGAAGATCATGAAGTAGCATTAGAAGATTTATACTACACAGAATTATTAACAGATTTAAACGACCAAATTGATGATTATTTTGAACAGGAAGAACAATACTGACGATATTTAAATTTTATAGATGATAATTCATATTTTAAACAAAATAAATAATGAAATACGAAATTTAGTTGGAAAAGATAGTTATTTTTAATATTACAAGCATTAAATGATGATCCAATTTTTAATTATTATCTGTCATCTAGTAATGCAAAATATTATAATTCCATTACAAATATTGCGTGTATTATATACATTTTAAGATTTGATGCTGATCCTGACAAGAATAAAATCTTATTGCAATCAACGAATTTTAATCAAATTTTGTAATATAAACTCATTTAAACTATCTTTCCACTTCAAAATTTGTATTTATTATATGACCTATTAAAATTAATTCAAAATTGTTGTTAAATGTTTTTTAAAATAGGAAACACATATACTCTATAAGTATTTAAAATAAATCAAAATTAAAACACACCACATTAGCAAATTGTAGAATAATAATGTAATTACTCTATATTACTTCAAGACATTATGCATTACTTCAATTAGTGTTAGTTTGGTTTTGGGTTTAGTGTTTACGGTTCTATTATTTAGACTTTTTTTACTCGCAAATTGTTCAGCTTGGACTATAATCTTGTTTGGGGTTTGCGATATAGTAATACATTTTTTTTAATGTTTCGACTTGAGTTAGTAGGGTTTTCGTTTATAATTTCATTTTGCTCAGCTTTGGTTAGTTGGGTTCTGGGTTTAAGGTTTTGGGTTTTATTATTTAAACATAATTAAACAACAAGAATTTTTGAAAAAATTCAAAAGTCCGCCATTTTGTTTTTTTTATTGAAAATGTTTCATTCTGCTTGAGGCCATAGCCAATTCGATACAGAACGTGAAACCGATTTGTTTTTTGCTTTCAGATAATTCGTTTCCAAGAAATGATGTCATCCATCTACTAATCAGACGAGTTTCAGCAGCCATTTTCAAAACCGCTATTTTCATCATATAACAACAATATATTGTTTCTATTATGCCTTATATACTGCTTATACGTTAACGAAATTGAAGAGTCTGATTAGCAGAGTGGTCAACGTAAGCGCTTACAAACTGTAAAATCGTTGTATCGAGCTCCAGTCAGGGCAACTTCTTTTTACATTTTTTTACTCTCGTTCTGAACCACATGCTGGAACACATGCTGAAGCACGTGCGAAACACGTGATTAAATGAGTTCATTTCATCACGTTCTTTTTTACGTGCTCCTGCACATGATTTCACCCGTGCTTCTATATGTGCTACGATACGTGAATTGACACATGGTTTTATACGTGATTCTGCACATGATTTTGCACGTGCCTCTATAAGTGTTTTAGCACGTGATGATTTTCAGCAGGGAGTATATACTCGTATCAGCCAAGTAGTCAGCAGTCCTAACGCATCGCACTTTCGGCTAGTCAAACAATCTTAACCACGCAGCTATTTATAAATATACATAACAATTTCATTAAACAATGTCCAGATAAACCCGTTGGGAGAATAAATAAGAAATCTACTTTTATTGTCTTGCCGGAGAATCCGCGACATAACAGAGAGCAGTAATCACCCGAGCGAATATCGACTTTATTCCCATGTTACATAGAACTTTATTCCCAACTTAACTGTTGCCACTTTATCGACTTAAAAAGAGGGACTTCCGGTAAAAACTAGAATTTATTGAAAATGTATATTAATATAGAGAAGAATAATTAAAAAAATATATTTGAGGGAAAAAAAAAGAACACTCTAGTAGGTCGCATATGGGATAATACACAGTTATATATATATATATATATATATATATATATATATATATATATATATATATATATATATATATATATATATATATATATATATATATATATATATATATATATATATATATATATATACATATAAGTGCTATAAAATAGTATACGATACTATTTTATATAAAATTGCGGGAGAAAAGTGCTGTATTCAGAACACTCTAGTAGGTCGCATATGGGATAACACACACTTATATATATACATATAAGTGCTATAAAATAGTATACGATACTTATGTCATGAGTCGTCCTCGCTATGCTCGGGCGCTAATACAAGCCGTGATGTAAAGCACTACTTAGGTCACACGTATCGTAATGTACTATTAGATAATAATTTGATCTAATATTATAATATAAGAAATGATATAATATAAAAGAAGCATACTTCAAGTAAATTACAGCCAATTGTTTATAAGTTAGAGAATGTGTTTTATAAACAATCGGATAAAACTTTGCGAGTTTATCGAATTCTTCCAATTCTTATATCGATAAGTCCTCTTGAAGTGATTCAAGGAATTAACAAAATGAGACCCTCAAAATCGAATAAGAAATAAAAAGTCTTCAGTGTTTTGTTGAATATTTCTCTCGTTGTTGATAATCACTTTTGCAATATGGACATTTTTCTAAAAGAATCTCTTTTTCATCACTTAAAGTATCCTTCTTTTATAGTATAACATTTCTTATGTATTATAATATGAAAACAAATTATTATATAAATTATACTTGAGGTACATATTTATGCAGGAGCCACCTACTTAATGTACGTAATATTCATGCATTGTATACAATCGATTTCTTTTCGTTTTTCCGATATTTCTTAGTGAATGTGACAAATGGAATAACATAACTTTCAAAATAAAATAACTTTCACGGTAAATAATTCAAACTTGTGTGTCAAAGAGTAGCGCGCATTCGTATTACATATATATACTCTCGCATTAAAGATCAATGTATTCTACATTTACTGCGCGTCCCGAGACGCACACTCTTTTTGAGATTCATCGACTTGATTTTGTTTTATAATAATTTGTCATTTATATGATTTTTTTTAATTTGATCGTTTATTTCGCTATTAAGCGGTAAATTTTGTCGATTCACGACTTACTTCTTTTTTTTTTTTATGAAGATTCAAAATTAGAAATTTTTTAAATTTCGTCAATTTGTTTTTGTTTAATAACGATTTTTATAATCCGCACTTTTTCTTATTAGATGTAATAAATTATATCTCCATAAACTTAAATGTTTTACTAATTATAATAATTTGATGGTATCAATTTAATATTTAGCACGTAAAATAGTATTATTGTAAAGGCTATGGTTATTGGTAAAAAAATAATTAATATGATCGCTTTAGTGTAAATGTATTTGAAAGAGCATAAAATTATCTATTTTCTCCGATACGAAATTTTCTATAAGCTATCTTTTTTCTTTTGCTATACACGAAAATGTCATGTTTTGTTTAAATGACGATAATCATCCAAATTTTCAACGCCTCTTTCTAAACTTGCGTAGGCAGTATAATGTACACTGTAAAAAAATGTGTAGTGAAATTACTACATTGGAAGTTGGTAACAAACCGACCCATTTCCAAAGTAGTAAATTTTCCTAAAAAATTGTAAAATTACCATAGGGTAGTAAAATTACCATACGGAAATAAAATTACGATACGGAGGGTAGTAATTTCACGAGTTGATGGATTAGGAGTTGAAATGCATTACCAAGGTAGTGCATTTTACCACCCGAATAGTAAAATTTCAATGAGCATGATGAAATTTAGGTTATGAATAGCAATTTTGATGATACGCCAATAAATGAATGATGACTATATTATTTGAACAAATTTTATTTTCTAGTAGTACGAATACAATATTTTATACTTAATATAAAGGAAGAGAGGTAGAGAAAAGTCGATGAAACGTCGAAAATCAGCTTCGGAGCAAATACATATATATATATCGTTGTATTGGAGTGATCGGCACGGCAAAATCTTTACGGAATATAAATGAGTGTACACTCGCTGAATGAGAAACTAGTATAATTACGATAAGTACGAAAAAAATCGATGAAACGTCGAAAATCAGCTTCGCACATACATTCGGCAGCTGACTGGCACTTTTTCCGGCGTCTCTAAGATAATCTAATATGGCTTTACGAGTGGTACTTTTACAATGCTTGTGTGAATTTTACTACTACTGTTGTGGAATAATTACACTGTTACCGTTGGTAAAATCACCATATCCAAAGTAGGTAACAAAGCGACCCATTTCTAAAGTGGTAAATTTACCAATTATGGTAATAACACAATTCTAATGGTGTTTTTACGTCACTCACAGTCGTAAAATTACGAAACGAGTAGTAAAATTCCACAATAATTTTTTTACAGTGTAGAGCGTAAATTGTCGTGTGCCCGAAATGGCGGAAAGCGAAACAAAAGAGAGATAACCAAGTTAACTTATAAGAACAAAGAAGTTTATATTGGAACAAATAATTTAGAGTGAGAAAGCTTAGTACCAATGAATTGGCAGCGGTTTTCTTTTAGGTCATAAGACCGAAAATTTGAAAAATATCCTACGGTAACTGAGATAGTGTCAATTTTGAGAGTCACCGATGAAGACAATGGGTAGCAATAGGTTAGGTTGGATAATTTTTTTCTTTTGGTCATTTGTCAAATTACTTGTTATGTACATAATATAGTTGAGCATAAAGTGGAACATTTAAGCTGTATAAAAACAGAATATAGACATATTAACATTACTTTAAACTTTCATATTTACAGAAACATCTAAATAATGTAATTAATATTCTTACCTATGGTCTTTTACGTATTGTTAGATACATACAAAACAGTGAAAAAGAAATCTGCTACGAAAGCCTATAACACCATATTACTAAGTTATATACTGTGAAGAAGACAATAAAATTAAGCCTTAGTTGCTGGTAAAGCTTCTCACGATGACATTTAAAAGGTATCTTTTGGACAAAATTTGTATAGATTCTATTTCATCAGAAGTAGAAATTTTAATTTGCTGATTTAATTAAGCTTATTTTGTGTAAAAAGGAAAAATGTTTATATAATTGTTTATTTAAAAAGCATGTTTTTTAACGTTTTTTTAGCATTTCTTTTAACGAAAGTTCTTGTAAGTATTAAAAGATTAATTTTTACTGAAAAAATCAAACGTATTTCTCTTTCATATACATTTAAAAATAAGCAGTTCAAGTTTCAGATCAATCCTTTTAGAATTCCATCGAGGAGCAATTTGAAATCAGAAAAATATACAATAATAATAAAGTTTTGAGAAAACAGCACTTTTATTAAATATTTATAAATTATTACTTTAAATTATTCTATAAATACTTATAATATTTTTACAAGTAATACTAATACTGGTCTAAATACTCAAGGAAATTATATAAAAAGGGTTAATAATCACGAAACAGAATATTTTCAAAAATTGATTTTTTTCATTGAAATTCGCTCAAATTTCAGTATCTCATGCCCTTAATACAAAGTCAACATTTATTCAAATTTTGGAGTAGGCGTTTTAAATTTCAGTAAATTACTATACTTCACTATTCTGGGGTCTATATCCAAAGCTATAATTTGAATAAATGTTGACTTTGTATTAAATAAATAAATAATAAACATTTGACCGAGCCCATTACTTTTTTCAATTCCGTTATTATAGAAAGTATTATTTTTTCCTTTTTAGAGCGTTATATTTTTTGAAGTAGGTTCAATTTTTTGTTAAAAAGTTTGTATTCGTCATTATTTTATTACAACAGACTTAGCTATTATTTATTGCCATTTAAATATATTTATGTGCAATGATTATTTTTAATAAAATATTTAATTACGTTGATATTTGTATCTTTTAATTTCATCCAATTACATGTATACACGCAGGCATTTCTCATAACAGTGTATGATTATTTTCGAGGTTTGATAGGTATCACACTAGTAAATTTTTTGACACTGTAATAATGAAATATTCATTTTAATATAGCCGACAATTCCAGACATGTGCTGTTCCTGTCAATATACTTTAGAATTTCGCGAAATGGCAAGGGCAAATAAAATTAAGCGTCCTCAAGTTTGCAGTACGAGAATATTATAGAAAGATGAATGACTCCGCAAGAGAAGAAGCAGATGAATTGGAAATGGTAATTTATCGGTTATCCGCATTTTGATCGTCGTAACTGTCCATATATTGAGAGTAATATGACGGCAAAGGTCCCCAAGGAGTGAGCGAAGAGCGCGTGAGAAAGTAGCTGGCGGAAGATTTAAAAGAGCATTTACAAGGGGTCCGAGAAACCACCTGTCTGGCTGCATGTCGTCTCTTCTCGCCTTCGCCGTAGGGCGAAAAGTGTGGGACACACAAGGTGCTGCCGCCGTTGGCCCCAGGAGGGGCACCTATCTTTCGGCGCTTCGGGAATACCCTCTTGAAATCAATTTAAAGGCGAGCGTAGAATCTCCCCCCTCCCCCGTGTATCCTTCTTACCATTCCAGCCCTGAGTCTGATTTACTTCGAGACGTTACTTCTCATACCTTTATTTTGCATGCGCAGTCGTATACTGCGTTTTATTAAAGTTTATCTTCTTTGTCTAGCTACGTCAGTTGGCATTGTATTAAAGTTCGCAACGAATTAATGATGAAGTTGAATAATGAACTTTTCCTTTTTGTTCTATGTAGTAATTGTGTATTATGAACAAGTGAATTAAATCTTCATGGGTTTGTAAAGTTTATGTACAGTTTAAATATTTACTTGAAGAAAAAGAATCTGCAAAGTGGCAGTTATTTTTCCAAGAAATGCGTATACCGCTCTATACAATTTTCACCTTTCGACACATGTAAGGACACTAGATCAAGTCGATAATCACATTATTCGTACTTTATAAGGCGAATAAGGAAACCATGACAATAAAATAAAACATACAAGCGGAATTATCTTTGCCAAATGAATCACGGATCGTGTTCTGTAAGCGTCGCTTATTTTTCCCAATATCTAATTTATCCCAACATTGATTCTCGCCATTATCGTTCGTACGACTTGGAGCTATACTTGTTACCACGTCCACCCCTCTCTATATATACGCGGGAGCGAGGATTTCACGCGCAAGGGTCCCATCTTTACGATCAACGCTTTCTTTCTATATATACGCCTATAAAGCACTCTAAAAACTTTATTGTCATCGATCGGCGCGTTCAATTTATTCGCCGAGACTCGCGTGCGAGCATCAGCGCCTACCCGACCATACGCACATAAGAATTTCGTCGACTGCGCGTATTATACGATCTGGGCGAGCAGTTTCCTTTTCCGCAATTGGCGCGAGCGCCTCGGCAGATCCTCCATAGGAACTGCGGCCTCGATACATATCGAATTCACAGCTTGAAGAGCCTCTAGCTTTAAGGGTTGCGGGCCTGGAGTTGGGGTCGATGGTGGAGAGAAAAAGACGAACGAGCGAACGAACGAGAGAGAGAGAGAGAGAGAGAGAGAGAGAGAGAGAGAGAGAGAGAGAGAGAGAGAGAGAGAGAGAGAGAGAGAGAGAGAGAGAGATATCGGCCATTGTAAAGCTCTAGGATTGAAATCCGTTTGGCTCAATTGCCGCAGACTTTGTGAGTCCCAATGCCGTATATATGTAGAGGGGCGAATATCTATAGGTGATGCGTTTTGTACGCATCCAATTTGCAGCTTGAGAGACAGCCATTTTATAGCTATATTGGATAAGAACAATCCATTTTGTTGGTTATGCTAAAGTAGTAAGAGTCGAGCACTTAACCATTAATTGCATTCTATATAGTAAACTACTAAGCCCACTAAATCGTATCTGTACATGTATATACATGATTTAAATGATACCATTACTAACATGTTTTGAAGTAAAAAAAATAGTTTTTTCTAATTAAAAGAATAATGGTGCACTAAAATGGAATTATTGATTTTCAAGTAATATTTCTTGTTAAGGAAATTATTAACATATATATCATTTTTGAGATTCGAATTAGGGAACTTGACCACTTTCTTTCGCTCTACGCTATTGTATAAAGACACACCTGATTTTTACGCATCTCAGACGCCTGCGGCGACGACACATTAGCCGCGGCGAAAAGTGGAGCGAGTGGGAACTGCGGTGCTATGCGACGGTCAACGCGATTACGACTACGACGACTTTATCTCCGGTGAGCCTTTATTATGCAAATTCCGTGCGCACGAACACGCGCTGCGGTCCATAAGCGCATCCGCGCGCTCGTTGTGCTGGTCCTCTGTTGTACACCTGCATGCGAGCAGTCTCTCTGTGTGTGTGTGTGTGTATGTGTGTAAGTCTCACTCTCCTCAATCTCTCCCTCTCTCTCCCTCCCCCCCTCTCTCTCTCTCTCTCTCTCTCGCTCTACGCGCGTCCGTTGGCACACTCTCGCACGCGCACGCATCTCCGTTTCGCGCACCGAAACCGCAGAGCGCTGGCGCATACATATACCGGTATGTACTATGCTGCATCAGGCCGACAAAGTACTCGACGCTGTCCGCCTACACGTGTTGTTCAAATCGTTATGGCGTTTGCGGGGGCCAGCCACGCTGTGCCATGCAGCAGCAGCTCCTCCCGCTTGGTTCTAGCGCGTTTTGCATCCCTGCGAAATGCAAGCGGTGCACTGCAGTGACAGAGGATAATGGAGAATGCCGTAAACTCAGTGCGCGTTACGTTTAGTAACGCCATTACTGATTTAGTTACTTGCCAGATTCTAACTGTTATACAAAGGAGTTCACATTTGCTGTACGGCTTCGACGCACTGGATATTATTGTCGTTGTTATTACTGGCTTTGCGCTACAATTACGATGAATGAAGTTGTTATTATTAATATTATTATTATTATTATATTTAGTATTATTATTGTTGTCGTTGTCGTTGTCGTTGTCGTTGTCATTGTCTTTGTCATTGTCATTGTCATTGTCGTCAGCGTCGTCGTCGTTATTGTTGTTTTTTATATTGTTGTTCTCGTTGCTGTTGTTGTTGTCGTTGTTGTTGTTGTTGTTGTTTGTTCGGGGGTTGTTGGGTTGTTGCAATAGTTTGTAATACTATGTAAATATATATGATTGCAAGTAACCATATGCAAATGTATGTAAATTAAGTTATTTTAGCGTAAAGTTTACTAAATTCATCATGTACTTGTATATATGTCAACATGTTCGGAATGTATCTTTAGGAAGTTTTTCCGGGTTTCATCAATAATTTTCGTAAGTATTACAATGAAGCTTACAATGCAACGAAATTATTTCTATGTGTTAGGGTGAAACTCTCATTATAGGGTTTTAGTCCTAATTACTGACACCCATGGGCCCTTATATAAAACTATATTCGATGACATATAATCACATATACTATACGTGTCAAAGAATTTTAGATAATCACATGTAATAACATAAAAATCCATATTGTTTTATATGTAATTACGTACAACTACATGCAAGTAATTTTTACTTCTATTAATTTAGAGTGATAATGCTTTGCACTCAAATAGTGTGATTGCTTTTTAATCCCCCTGCGCAGAGAGCCGAGTATACTCGTCCAACCCGCACGTCATTTTTGTATACATTTTGTATCATAAATTTAAATCTTTACTTTGTTGGGACATCTACAACCTCTCATATTGAAGTTAAATAGTATAGCTATTATTTAGAAGATGTTATGAATTTGCAGAAAATATTGTTGCAGACTTACATTCGATCTAGTCCATATACAAGAAAATAAACTTCTGCGCAGGAGGGTTAATTACAGCGTTGGTATGCATTTGACAATTACCTAGTTATAATGATAATATAAGTGTATGTTTATTATACTTAAATTTAAGATTTTTTTTTTACCGCAGAAGAATGTAGAAAACACTCGAAACGTCGTCTTGTAACTAATCAAAGTTACATGTAGTACATAATATGTCGTCTACCAATGTGCTGCTAGTGTCCCATCTTAACATTTAAATTTAAGTAGACGCTCGAGTAATTAATGATACTGAATATTGTAAAATATATATTTAAATTATGTTTATTACTACCTAAAATAGCAACATACTAATTTAGCGGAAAATATTTTTCACAGGCGAAGTTGCAACGGGTAATGTTAGTCGTACTCGCTCCGAGCATGACCAGTGACGACACCTAAAATTTGGAAATTCGAGAGGTAAACTCAACACATATAAATTCTTACTAATAAATAAATGTGAAAGATTGTTTGTTCGTTTGTTATCGCATTATACAAAAACTACTAGGGTAAAGGTGGGTATTTCTGCGGACACCCCGATTACTGCAGATTCTAGAATGTCGACAAAAATACTATATTTTAGTACTTATTCCTTCATTAAATATATATTTTCGCTGTTACTTTTGACAATATGCATGTTTATGCAAGAAAGAATCTATTTTCTTTTATTTATTTCTATACTCAAAGAAGTTGACGGCAGTAATACACACCATGCTTATGCTTGTATTACTGCGGATCCTCACCTTTGAATTCTATACACAGTAATGGGTGCGCCGTAATTCATCCCGATCTGCAGTAATACAAACTAGCAACAGTGAATATATTTAAAGCAATTATTAAAAAAAAATACACGTTTTGGAGCCTTTCTTTTTTTATGAATCTATTCTTGAAATGGCGAGCATGCGTGTGTGCCTGTGTGTTTAGGGGAGAACTATATTGTATTATTACTGTATTGCCGGTCACTTCCAAATTGTTTTCTATTAACTTTAAATACTTATTCTGTCAGTTCAAACCATTGCCTTTAAATATTTCGTATTGGTTTAAGGCAGGTTTGCCGTGGATTTGCCCTATTTATTCAATAATTTTTATTTCATACAAAAAATAATCTTTATTGTTAAAACTTTTTACATATTAAAATAAACATTTTGAGGATATATAAATTTTTTTTTTTTTACGGATTTTTCTTGACAAAATGGCTGCCTCAAAATTATTTTTTTGTTTGACTGTCGACACGTTATCTCACCAACGGATCATCTGAAATCAAAAAACTAAAAAGATTCTTAAAACTTATAGTTTTGGCTATTGCATGATCTAGGATTATAACGATCAATAAATTTTTGAAAAAGTTATAAACAATTTATGTTGCAAAAAAGGACCCAAAAAATTCAAAAGTCCGCCATTTTGTTTTTTGGTAAAAATGAAATATCCTAGACTATGCAATAGCCAAAACTATAAGTTTTAAGAATCTTTTTAGTTTTTTGATTTCAGATGATCCGTTGGTGAGATATCGTGTCGACAGTCAAACAAAAAAATAATTTTGAGGCGGCCATTTTGTCAAGAAAAATACGTAAAAAAAAAAAATTTTTTATATCTTCAAAATGTGTATTTTAATATGTAAAAAGTTTGAACAATAAAGATTATTTTTTGTATGAAATAAAAATTATTGAATAAATAGGGCAAATCCACGGCAAACCTGCCTTAATATAAAAATGTAAGATATCGAAGCTATACGACGAAATAAAAAAAAGAATTTTGACTGAATTTACTTCACATCAAAGGGTAATACCGGTCAGCCTCGGTACAATTCCGGCCACTATTAAAAAGTTACTTTTGTAGGTGAAAAATTGCTTTAAATCAGTTATATGAACCTTCATATGATCAGTCGATTTATTATTCGCACTTACATAGAGAAATAGGTACCACATAACCACTGTTCAATCAAAAACACTTAAGCAAAGTTACCCTACCTGAGAGCGCAGCGCAACGTTTTCTTAGCCTCACTTTCGGGAGCGTCATATAAATAACATTGTGACCGGTATTACCCCAATTCTGCTTTTTTTTTTTTTTTTAAATGGCATTTCGAACTCGAAAGTTCATCGCCTCATCTACGCAAGCCTTCCACGTTTCCCTATTTTGTGCCAACCCCATCCATTTCGCGCCTTCCCGCCCAATTTCAGTTATGTCTGATTTTACGTTATCCTCCCATCTGCGTCTAGGTCTACCAAGAGGTCGCGTTGCTCTCGGTTTTCCTTTCATTATGCGCGCTGCTGTACGATCATCGCCCATTCTTGCCACGTGCCCTGCCCATCTTAGTCTCCGTGATTTTATTATTCTGTTAATATTTGGTGACGCGTACAAATTATGTAGCTCGTCATTGTGCAATTTCCTCCACTCGCCAGTTTCCTCATCTTTCTTTGGCCCGTATATTTTCCGCAGAACCTTATTTTCAAATACCGTTTTTCTGCTTAGTAATTTAAATTGAAATGACAAAAAAGCAATTGGTTTATACTCTTTTTTCTTCATTACTTCGTATTCTTAGATTGTTTAAATTAATAAAGTTGCAAAAAATAACTGCATAAAATAACAAATAATATGCATAAAAGCTTATTTTGCAGACCAGATTTCTTATAAGAAATGTAGGCCTAAACTTTGATTGTGTATAATTCCTTAATAGAACTGAATAGAAGGTTGTTTGGACAATAGATTAGTTGCATTTTATGGTGCGTTTGATATACTATTCGAATTATTACCTATAAATGTTTAGATTATTGAATATAAGGGTGACCGGAATTAGCAAGTGACCGGCATTACCCCGTTCTCCCCTATGTGTGTGCGTGTGTGTGTATGTATGTGCGTGTACGAGTGTGCGTGCGTGCCTGTGTGTGTGCGTGTGCGTGTAAGCGTGCGTGTGCATGTGTGTGTATGTGTGTATGTGTGTGTGTGTCTTTAAAAATTATTTAATAATAACATAATTTACTTTTGCATTATTCAATATGTCTGTTGCAACGCCGTTACCCTAAGCGGGTCCTGGGCGTAGTCGTCCAGAGCGGACGGGTGGGTGCCTATCACCACTACACAGCGCGTCCTCAGGTTGCGGATAGAGGAACGACCCCTGAGAAAGAGGTTAGCTGCGAATAAAGCGAATAAGCAGTCGCGGACAGCCGATAGGCCCAGGCGTGGGTGTGATGAGCCCGCACTGGCGAACGCATTCATCTAGAAACACTACGCAAGCACCGCAACAACTACAAACACTATACAAAATCTCCTATCTTACTTTCTTCTTCTACCTTACTCTGTAATCTATCTCTTTTACCACACATTTCAAACAAAAAATGGGCCAAAAATCCTGCTGTCGTGGAGGATGCGGGAGCGATGACAACTGCCCTGAGAGGGGATGTGTAGAATGATTCGCCACCTGGTCTTACATGGCAACGAAGCCAGCGAAGGCGCGCTGCCTTGCAGGGGGGCGTTAGGATATGAGAATGAAACCGAGTGTGTCTGACGACGAGTTGACTGTGTCCTCGCCAAAGTCAGAAAGCTCTCATACTTAGTTCTAGGGAGGTATGAGGGTTATCACCCCTAGACGGATGGACTCACCTGCGATCGGAACAGGATCCAAAACGCGCGGGTTTAACTTACTATCATGGCTCAAAGAAAACAAAACCAAACCAAAACGAAAAGAAACTTGAGGGTGGGAACCTGGAATGTACGCAGTCTACACAGAGCAGGCGCGTTCCGGGAAATCATAAATTAAACTGAGAGGTACAATTTAGATTTGGTAGCAATACAAGAAACCCGATGGAAAGATAACGCGATGCTAGGATCCGGTAACTTCACCTTTTTATATGGGGGCGCGAGCGGGCATTCTCTAGGCACCGGATTTCTTGTTAACAAAAGCATCATACATTCCGTTAAAAGTTGCAATTTCGTGAATGACCGACTCTCGTATATCATCATCGACGGAGCGTGGTATAATTACGTGGTTATTAACGTCCACTATCCCACGGAGGACAAAAAGGAACAAGTCAAAAATCTTTATTATGAAACTTTAGAGCAATTAATCGACCAATTCGCGTCTTACGACACCAAAATAGTAGTGGGGGATTTCAATGCTAAAATAGGGAGAGAGGAAATGTTTAGGCCCACCATAGGCAAAGAAAGTCTGCACGAAACCAGCAATGATAACGGTATTATGGTCATAAATTTCGCAGCCGCAAAAGATCTTATAGTCAAGACCACGTGCTTCAAGCACAAGGATATACACAAGGCAACGTGGACATCGCCGGATGGGGCCACGCACAATCAAATCGATCATTTTCTTATTGATAAGAGGCGCCACACGAATGTACTCGACGTAAGGACCTATAGGGGGGCGGATTGCGACTCAGATCATTATCTCGTAGTGGCCAAATTAAGAGCCAGATTAGTAGCCGGTCAAAATAGTAAGCGAGCGAACAAAGTAGAAACCTTTGATATTGGAAAACTACGAAGCGGGATAGAGCGAATCAAGTACCAAGTAGAAGTTAGCAACCGATTTCAGGCGCTCGAGGAAACGGATGAACAGACGGGAGTAGATGACGATCCGAACAGGTTGTGGGGGGCTATCGAAAAAACTATAAAAGGGGCCGCGAACAAAGTACTGGGTAAGAAAAAAAGGCCGAAGAGCAAACCATGGTTTGACGAAGAGTGCGAACTCTGGTTTGAAAGGCGCAAGAAGGCTAAATTAGATAGTGTACACAATGAAAGCGATAGGGCCGTAGAAGAATACCACGAAATAAGAAAGCAAGTACGTCTGATTTACATAAACAAGAAGAGCGAGTATCAGAAAAATGAAATTAGAAAAATAGAAACTAATAGTAGGGAAAATAACCCGCGCGAGATGTACAAAGGAATAAACGCTATTAAGAAGGGTTTTCAGAGTAGATCGCAGTTAATGAAGGATAAGGACGGCAACCTCGTAACAAGCGAAAATGAACTATTGAAATTATGGAAAGATTATTTCGATAAGTTATTAAACGTGCATGAAAACTCCGAGGAAATGGGAGACGAAATCCACACTGCTGAACTCCATATGGACGAAACGACCTACAAAGAAGTAGAGGCCGCGATCAAAAAGCTAAAAAACAATAAGGCCGCAGGAAACGATTCTATACCAGCTGAACTACTTAAATATGGAGGCACCGCGCTTACATCTAAAATTTTTTATCTAGTATGTGCTATCTGGAGAAATGAAACAATACCAGAAAATTGGAAAGAATCCATCATCATACCGATCTTCAAAACGGGAGATAAAACAGACTGCAATAACTACCGGGGAATCTCACTTTTAGCTACCTGCTACAAAGTTCTGTCAAACGTAATACAGGCCAGACTCACACCATTCGCGGAAGATATAATAGGAGATTATCAGTGTGGATTCCGGCGCAACAGGTCAACGAGCGATCAAATGTTTACCATAAGACAATTATTAGAGAAAAAGTGGGAATATTGCGAAACTATACACCAGCTATTTGTGGACTTTAAGAAAGCGTACGACTCTGTCAAACGAAGCAAAATGTATGAAATCCTAGTGCTCCTTGGCGTACCAAAAAAACTCGTAAAATTAATTACAAGAACTTTAATTATTATATATAATTAATTAATTCAAATATATCTGAACGGAAGCACTGGAAAGGTCCGAGTAGGCGGTAATGTATCCGAATGACTTGGATATAGTGGGAGATAATGGTGAAACGGTGGCGAGAAATGCGGAAATCCTTATAAATGCGGCTAAAAACACGGGGTTAGAAGTGAGCGAATCGAAAACGAAATATATGATCATGGAGAAACTGGGCATTCGCGAAGCAGAGGGGGATCTCAGAGTCGGAAATTTGACTTTTGAAAAGGTTAGCGAATTCAGATATTTAGGTACAACTATAAATGATCGAAACGAAATTAAAGCCGAGATTAATAAGAGACTTCATTCGGGTAATGCCTGCTTCTACGCTGTGAACAGATTACTTAAGTCAAAGCTACTGTCGAAAAATGTCAAAATAAGGATATATAGGACTATAATAATGCCGGTAATCTTGTATGGGTGCGAAACCTGGGCGCTCACTAAAGCGGAAGAAAATCGTTTTAGGGTATTTGAAAATAAGGTTCTGCGGAAAATATACGGGCCAAAGAAAGATGAGGAAACTGGGGAGTGGAGGAAACTGCACAATGACGAGCTACATAATTTGTACGCGTCACCAAATATTAACAGAATAATAAAATCACGGAGACTAAGATAGGCAGGGCACGTGGCAAGAATGGGCGATGATCGTACAGCAGCGCGCATAATGAAAGGAAAACCGAAAGCAACGCGACCTCTTGGTAGACCTAGACGCAGATGGGAGGATAACGTAAAATCAGACATAACTGAAATTGGGCGGGAAGGCGCGAAATGGATGGGGTTGGCACAAAATAGGGAAACGTGGAAGGCTTGCGTAGATGAGGCGATGAACTTTCGAGTTCGAAATGCCATTTAAAAAAAAAAAAAAAAAAAAAATTATTCAATATGTATCTATCTATAATATAGCATTGAAACATTATAATTTTTATACTATTTTGATGGTGGATTTTGTAAACTAGTATATGTTAAATCGTAATGACACTTTTAAATGAGTGATTTTACAAGGATGCGTTTTTGTGTCTTATGCATTTATGTAATGAAAGAAAAAAAATTCTATCTTTTATAGGTATAGATTTGATTTTTATTTTATAGATAAAAATTGATTTTTGAATCAATGATACCTCGCTGACCAAAGACACCCAGCTATATGACAATACCTATGTTTATTGAAAAATATTCATTATTCAGTAGAGCACAAATCACGATTAGATGAAAACAGTTAGACAGGAAAATAACCACCATGGGCAGTACTGCGCAGCTCTTCCTTATTTATAACAATTTTAATTATATTCTCCTCGAGAAAGCATACTGCTAAAGCAGTTGGCAGCGTTATTATTTATTCGCACGTACGATATATTCAACGCTAAACTTATCCTAACCGAAAACTGCGCAGTAGGGGCTGAATTTTTTTTGACAGCTTCTTTTCATAGGTACTTTCATATAACAACATCGGTGGCAAGTATCAAAGACTCGAGTGCGCACAGATTTTTAAAATGTTACTTGGGATGTCTCATATATATATATATATATATATATATATATATATATATATATATATATATATATATATATATATATATATATATATATATATATATATATATATATATATATATATATATATATATATATATATAACAGTAATACTTTCAAGGCTTCCTTTATTGACGTTTTTTTCCAAGTCTAGCGTTGCGATCCTTTCTTTTATCTCCTTCAAAAGGACGCACATAGCGAATATAAAAGTTGACTGACTCACCTTTGGATAATGAATTGGTATAGCCGAGGGATATTGAAAGGTCAATCCTGGAAAACCGTAGTAAGGGATGTTCATTATCGGAGTATGGGAGTCATCGAAGTGACCGAATGCCAATTTGGTGCCGCTTGGAGAGAACCATACTGCCTTGTTAGAGCTGAATACCTCCTCTGAAAAGAATCAAAGTTGAAGTATAAGAAAGTGGACTCCTCTAGGTAGCTGTCTTGTATATAAAAGGTGTTAATAAAATTATGTTATTCAGTTGCTATTTATTTATAAGAAACGTATATTTTTAAATTCTGTTGTATTTTAGGCATCTTTTTAATAAGTATGTTTTTTTCTACTTTTATAATTAACCATAAGAGCATAGCGTATCAGCATATTTTTCTCGTGTTAGTGTGAAGGAATATTTTTGGATACAAATTTTAATTTTAATTGAATACAAGACATTTTAGTTACTTTATCTTGATTTGTGTTATAGAAACTGATTTAAAATAAATAATGACTTGTCGTTTCTCCCTTCACCTTTGTTTAGCACCTTTCCCCTATACGCAATAAATAATGATGTATATTGCTACAAGACTTCTTGGCATAAATACTTATTTTTACCCGATATTTGATGCTGGCGGAAAAGATAAGAACTGAGGATTCGGAGACCTTTCTAATCCTCACTTAAGCTTCTTTTCGTTTGGTGGGGTTTGTGAAAATTTGATACGTTATGTTATAAAAACCAATTCATTAGAATTTAAAATTGATTTTAATAAAGTTAAATCTTTATTAAAATGTAATATCAATTTTTCTTGATGTCTGAAATGAGTGGTAATAATTCTTACGTTGTGTAGAGGCTCGATTACTCGTAGATAATGAATAGATGAAAAAGAGGTTTTATTGATCGCTACGAGACAATTTATTTATTTGCCGACGTTTCTAAGGCTAAAACATGTATTAGAATACAAAAAAATAGTATACAATTAAATATGCACAACTTTACTTGTATTTGTGGATTTAAATTTCGAAGAACAGTCTTCTAAACACTATTTCTTTCACTCACCCAAATTAGTTTAAAGTGACGTTTATCATAGCGACATTAACACAGAAATTTATGGAGTGAATTAACCAACACAAATTAAAACGATTTTATAAAGCTATAAACATTAATATTAAAATAGAAAAAATTATTTACAATTCATAATAAATTAGAAACTAGCAAGTAACACATTAACACTAACGTCAAACTCCGCCTCCAAAGAGCGTGTAACAGCGAAGAAGTTGGAAAATTTGCGTCTTGATATTGTATACTCCAGACTTCCAGAGACACACTATCAGTGGTAATAATAGAGATAATAATTATTACCAACAATACATTACCAACAAAACTGTGAAAGCCTTAATCCTTGTTAACAGGATATGAAAGGATCCCATATGCATTGCTTAACACGGAAAATTTTTAAAACAGTTTTCTTGTTGCAAATAATAACGGAATCTCTTGAAATTTGAAATAGATAATAACGAGGATAATGATTATACAAATTTTCAAAAAACTGGTTCAGTCTCAAGTAATTGTTTAGAATATAGAAGTGGATAATGCAGTTCCCTGTAAAAAAGTGTCAGTTTTTGAAAAATACGGCTTACTATGTACTTTGTATTTAAATTTTTTTTAGAAAGTGCGTTTGAAAAGTACCCTTTTACTTCCTCTTAACCCTTTCAGTCACAGAAGCCGATATATCGGCTCCCTATTGTTTTTAGTCACAAAATTTGATTTCTATTGTTATCGCAGTACAAATATACGTTTTCTATGTATTTTTGATCGTAGAATACGAATCTGATATCAATAATTTTATAAATATAAAAACAACCCTTCAAATGGGGTGAAAACCACCCTTTTAGTCATGAAATTGAATTCGTTTGGTTATGAAAGTAAAAAAACCGCCTCCTCATTAGAACACGGGCTTGGGACCGTCTGTGGCAGAGTTATGTTTTTTTCTTTTTTTTTTGTTTTTCTTTTTTTCTTTTTTTCTTTTTTTTTTTCTTTTCTCTTTTTTTCTTTTTTTCTTTTTTATTTTTTTTTTCGTTTTTTTTTTCTTTTTTTTTTTATAATTTTTTTGACACTTGATTTGGATTCTTCGTTCAAAAATACATTGGAAACATATATTTGCACTTCCATAACCAAATGAATTGAATTGCGTGACTGAAAGGGTTAATACGGTTTTATTTTTTGTAAATAAAAGTTAAAAATCTTAAAATTAAAATTGCCATCGATTTATTATTAATTCACCCCAGTGATAAGAATAGATATAGAACTAGTTCGTAATTCGAAAAAATTGCTCAAGTTGAAGAGGACTGGTATTATATAGATCGTAATGATCTCTTTAAAGAGTTTTATGGTTTCAATTTCATAGCTGCTCTAAAAAACTTTAAATTGAGGCGTTTTAACGTGAAAACGGTGATTAGTCGTTCCAGAAAGAATGTAATATAAAATTTAATTGAACTCTTATTTTTTTACTCCTCTAATTTTCCTATTTATAGAGAATAAAAATAAAAAACTAGTTTAACATGAACATTTTAAGTCTTTACGAATCCTTGCAATTTTTCTGGAAATATTTAGTTTAAGGTAGAATTTAGCACTTTATGAAATTGTAATAGAATTTCTGCTGAAACCCAGTAAAAATCTTTCCTAAAAATGTCGTTTACATCTCAATGCTCAGTGCAAACATCGCGAAAATTGGGAAAAATGCAGCAGCAGCAGCAGCAGCAGCAGCAGCAGCAGAAGCAGCAACAGCTTTTCCATCCTGTAATACTCGCTATTTACAGCTAGTCGTAAGCGAAGAAAAAGGAAACAACAAGCCGCTTATACTCTCCTCCGGATGCACTCAGCAGTAGCAGCAGATTCAGTGCCTGCTGTACAAGACGTTCCACCGGAGCCTCGCATGAGATCCTGGACGCATACATGTGTGCAAGCATGTACGCATGCGAGAGGTCGTGCAGGAGGCCAGAATTTTCGCGGAAGTTCGGGTAGTACTGTGTACACTTTACTCAACAGCGTACATGCACAAACTGTATACACAGAGTAGAACGCAAGGAAGAGGGCAAGAGGGAGAGTTGGCTCTCGCTCGGAATAGGCCGCGGCGAGCGCGGAAGTAAGCCACCCGGCGCGAGAGTTGCAAAGGAGGTTGCCGCGTGTTTTGCGAGCGCGCCGGTCTTTTGAGCAGGCTGCCGCAGGGGAGGATCGAAGAGTCCGGAGCAGCAAAATTAAACGGCGTGTAGATGCGCATGCGCACAAAGACACGAGGATCGTGCGGAACTCGGCCTCTTGGAAAAATATTATCGCGGCACGCTTACGACCCGTTGTCGCCTGGCCTCCACGCTTGATGCGTGCTCTGCGAAAAGAGCGCGAGAAAAAGATCGCGAGTAAACACGTTCCTAGCTAATTGTTCCTGCCACTTTAAGCACACGCGGAAAATGTAGTCGCGCCATGCCTCTTACATAATGTTTCGCTGCGTGCGTCGCAGTAGGTCGAGGGCTAACTTTCGTCGGCCAAGCGCACATTTATTACTCCTCGCGATATCATAATCGCACACCTTTCTTTAATATTACTATGTTACGACACTTCCCTTCTTGTTTCTTATCGTTTTCAACATTTATATTTTTAATCAAATTTACCATCAGAAAAGAATAATTCATTTTTCTTTTTATACAGAGCTAGCGCTTTATTGATTACCGTATCTGTCTAATAAAATGTCCAATAACAACACTTTGATATTATAGCTTAATGAAAAATTCTTTACATTCTCTGGTCGAAACCGAAATTCAATTTCTAGTCAATTTTTTCACATTTAGTGCATTCACAGGCAATATAGTACCAAATTACTTGTTATGGAAAAAATAGATAATCGATAATACAAATACCTACTTTTGATGAATTTGCGTTTAGCAGCTGTCGTGAATAAATTAATAATAAATTTACTTTTTAAGCCCTTAAGGTGCCTCGATGGTATATACGGCACTTTTACCACTTTCACGTTCTTAGCCCGGTCTTCAAGCGCAAACCGAATTAGTCCGCTCTTCAAGCGAAAACTGAGTTAGCCTTTTCTTCAAGCGTTTTCCGAAATATACTCTTCTTCCACTCAACCGTCGATGTGTAGCTTAGTCTCCGAGCGTTAGTGCACATATAGTATAACAAACCACAAATACGTTATATTTTCTTAGCATTCTATAATCTAACGTATATATTTGTATTCTAATTTCAGCCTATTTTGTCCCATGCATGTATCAGTATTTAGTACTTCCTTTATAATTATCACTATTTTCAGTATTTACTATTATATCCGAATTTGGTACATACAGTCTGAAGGCAGATATGATAATAGCAGTTCTGTTGATCTAGTAAGGATTTTGATAAGGCTTGAGGAGGTGTTTTCTGGTACCTAAAAATAATGCCTGGGACCCGTACTTTATTATAATGGGCCCTCATATTTGTAATATTAGCTATTTTACTCCGAATATACGTTATTTTAGTGAAAAATGATATTATAGACATTATAACTATGTATGTGTCAGCACTAGAAACGTTGGCCCAAACGATAATAAAAATATGCGAAAAGAGCTTTAATTTAAGATCTGAAACGGTAAAAAATAATAATCTGAGTCAAAGTTATTAACAATGAAATATGGTGACTAAAATTGCATGAATACTGTTTTAATTTCGTTAATTTTTCATGGATTTCAGTCACAATATTAAACTGTTAATAACTTTGGCTGATTAATATTTTTTTAACGTTACAGGTCTTAAATTAAAGCTCTTTTAGCCTACTTTTATTATCTTTTGGGTCATTTTTCTAGTACTGACACATACATAGTGATAATATCTAGAATAGGTATCTTTTTTCACTAAAATAACGTATATTCGGAGTAAAATATCTAATATTTCGAATATGAGGGCCCATTAGAATAAACTACGGGTGCCAGGCTTCATTCTTTGGTACCAGAAACCGCCCCCTCAAACCTTATCAAAATCCGCGACCCGCGTGGTTGATGGTCTCCTAGTAAGTACATTATACACGAGTATTTCTCCTTTATATTATCTATTATTTTCTATAATAATACTGTTATATATATACATATAACATTATTAACTTTTAGGGTAGTTGTTATAGTGAACGTGCTGACATAATGAACATCTTTAATGACTTTAATGTTATAATTAATGACGTGTATGCTCTATATTGTGACTGTGCGCCAGTTTTGAAACTTGTACAAAGGCAAAGATGATGTTACAGGAAACCTAAGAGCATGTTTATGTAAGAGTATGCACGGTAGCAAAACAAAATCTATATACTTAACTTTAATATGTTATATTCCATTATTAAAATTAATGTCTTAACAATATTGTTTATATTTAAACATTGAAAAGTGAAATTTTCAATAATTGGTAAAAATACATTCTCTACTAGATTTGGTGAATTAGGAGACTTGTTTAAAAATGATGGTAGTCTGTCAGTACATCAATTAAATAATCGATTTGAATATCAAGTAAATAATTGATTAAATTTATTTAATTACTGAAATTATTGTATTTTTGTTCATTACAATAAAATGAAAGAACGATTATAATAGGATGCATAAACAATGGTGTTAATAGTTCGTATGGTGTATATAATAGATCTATAATAACGGGCAGTGAATTTAGTCATGAAACGGTTTGTTACGGTCTTAGCCGTTTAATGTAATAAATAAAGTTAATATAAACACGGTTCGCGTGCTGGCCCGAGAGAGTGATCTCAAATAGCGAATTGCCCTCCTAATAGTTCAATGCACGTTGACCCCCACTACATTTTTGGAGCCGCCTAGTTAGAAGCTCCGTAAATGCAGTTTTGTCTTTTGATTGTTTAGCTCGGTCCAGCAAGAGCGCGCGTTAGCGCTCGATCGAGACGAGTAGGCAAAAACTCGAAAAAACGTGTGTGCGTTTTTTCGAGTAACACCCCAAAGAGCGGACACTCGAGCAGCACGGTGACCGCTTCCTCCATCGTTCCCCTCTTATACTCTGAATTGGACTTCGATGTATTGATTAAGAATTGATCAAATATATCTATGTACAATTTGACCAATGCTAAATTGTGTACAATAATTACGTGTATAATTCTTATGTGTAAGAACCGCGCTATGCCGTATTATATCTTATTATAGCGCGTAATTTCGCGTTATTTGCGATTTGTTAATTATTAACTTTTAATCGAGTTAATAATTAAATTAATTAACAATTTAACCCCTATTATAATAATATTCAAATTCAGATATAGACATATTTAAATCCTATTAAAATATAATCAAATCCTATTTATTTAAATAACGTTAACAAATACAGGCCGTCACAGGCCATTCTGTAATTAATTTCTCCATAGAGCAGTGTAGTATTGTAATTTGTACAATCACTGCTACTGCTATATCTATCTTCATTTGATTAGATGGTCTGTAATATCCATTGTACAGGTCTTATTATATTATAAATTGCAAGCTCTTACGCTTATAAATCTGGACAGAAATGAAACGGTTTTCATGGGTACTTTTTTAGCATTGGTAAAATGTTATTTTACTAGTAAATTAATAAGAATCAAATAATAATTTAAACAATACTAATATTAATTTTCTAATCATATTTGTTGAAAGACATAGAGTGTCACAAGCTGGAAAATCGAATTTTGATGAACCTTTGTGAGGTGTTTTCTAGAACATAAATGAAGTATATATGACAAAGCATATCTAACGTAAAAAATGAAAATTTAGAAATAATTTTCGTTGCATATGAAAAACAGTGATTACAAAATAATGTTATTGATTGATGTAGTTGTTTCTTGAAAAGTAATATATAAATAATAATATCATATGTACAAATATGTACTGTAATATGAGATGCTTTATTTAAAAACTAGAATTTTAATTTCAGTACTGCAAATAATTTTGTATCCATATGTGCGTTCTTATAATACATAAACTGCTCATCCGTCACAACATTTTCAAAGACAAACACATTAGTCGAACAAACGTAAACGATAATTTTCTTTATAAGTAACAAATTACTATGTTTTAACTGGCCATAGATGTCAAATGAAAGTGTTTGATTATAAATTAATCACAGTAGGAAATACAAAAATAGAACATATATATAATAACTCAAATACATTATTTCTTTTTAAAAATAGAAAATTAATCAGTTGATAATAAATGTATGTGGAAATAGTTTTCCTTACATAAACCATACAGGTTTTTAGGATGGAATATAATCAAATATAAGGAAACTAATTTTACATAAACAAAATAAATATATGTACTAACACTTCATATAGTTATTTAGATATTCAGATTATTTTCTTATTTTGATTTTTTAATATATATGTGTAACATAATATTGTTATTGAGTTCTTAAATACAAAAACTCGATGCATCTAAAATTTGATTACCTTACACTTTAGAGGTTATTTACATTTACTTACATTGGTAATAGGTGAACAATAACATGTAGATACCTTTAAATCAAAATAATACATAATAAGCATAATAGATTATGCTTCTCTTTCTTAAAACATAAACTTTAAGTGGTTGTTATTGTCATAATTTTGCTTATCTAGTTTTATCGGGACAAATCATATGGGAAACTAGAAGGGACGACCGTTACACGCCTTTATAGTAACTATCTAGTTTGCCTACATAGATCTACATAACGCGAGATTATTCTACATAGATCTATAAAGTGGACGGGATAAATTTCTACCAGGGCATACGCATCGAATATAGAACCTCCTGATCCTTTTTGAAGTCAGTTAAAAACTAAGTCAACACAAAACAAGACTGAAAAATAATAACAAAAACATTTATATTTTTCTTAAAATCAGAGCATTGGCCCAGTACTGGCCCGACAAAATTTCAGCTTCGAATAGATGACTCAATAAGCTACCAAGTTGAACTAATTTTTTTCTCAAAGTTCGTAAAAAGACGAAGAAATCCGTTTTTGTTATACAGGCACAATTTTTGCGTTTTTTCGTGCCTCTAAAGCAGGCGCAAAACAGCCGACCGGCGGGCGAAAGAATTTTTTTGTCAGCTCAAAACAAACAAATTCGTCCATCGGGCGAAAAGTAGCTACTATCTACTCACGTAGATACCGTTCACTTTCTTCAATGTCGCTGCCCATGTTGTCTGTAGGTCTGTATAATTCGGCAGACTAACAAGGAGAGGGCACAACTTTTGGGAAACGATTTTTAACCAAACTTCTGGAGATTTATTTCTGGTACCTAAAAACGAAGCGTAGCACCCTTAATATTGTCCAATGGGCCCTTGTTCTCGAGATATGAGGTAAATTTCTTCAAATATGTGTTACTTTAATGAAAAAATGTACCTCTTCTTTTTACAATAATTCTGCAAGATTTTATGCTAGAAAAATTGACGTAAAAGATAAAGAAAGTAGGTGAAAAGAGCTAAAATGTAATCTTTGTTTCGTATAAAAATATTATTCTGACGCAAAGTTATTAACAACTGAAGGTGGAGACTGAAGAAGCATGAATATTCTATGAAATTTTACTCTTTTAAATTACATGATTTTCTTTGCATTTTCAGTATCTTCAGAGGATAATAATTTTGCGTCAGAATAATATTTTTATACGAAACATAGATTACATTTTAGCCCTTTTCACCTACTTTTTCATCTTTTACGTCAATTTATCTAGCACAAAAACTTGCAGAGTTGTTGTAAGAAAAATAGGTACATTTCTTCATTAAAGTAATACACATTTGAAGTAAAATACCTCATGTCTTGAGAACAAGGACATATTGAGCAATATTACGGATGCTAGGCTTCATTTTTAGGTACCAGAAACCACCTCCTAAAGTTGTGTCAAAAATCGTTTCTCAAAGGTTGTGCACTCTCCTTGTAAGTACAACTAAAGCCCTTTTATAATCAGGTTTAATGAAAGCTTTGAAGGTCATGATTAGGCTACATTGTAAATATTTTCCAAGTTCACGAAACTTTCGAAAAATACTCGTGACAATGCTTACCACGTTAGCTTAGATAAATAACTTTATGCTAGAATGAATTTACATTGAGAAAATTAAAGTGACAATAGACAATATAGAAAAATCTATTCTTAAATAAAAATGTTGAATCAACAACGTTACTATTCAAAATGTACCAAAATGATAACAACGAGTAAGCTGGGACACTTATAAATCACTTTACTCTTCCTTCTAACAACTCGTAATTATTTGTATATACTCGTATATAAGAATAATATAAATTTAAATGTTTGTGAATTTCAGGTCATTTTTATTAAAAATCATAATTTTATTAAAGCAGTAATTACAGTCTTTATAATAAAGTAATATTTCCTTATCTCATAAGAATTCAAATGAACAAAACTCCGAAAAATAAAAACCGAATATTGATTTTAAACGGTCGATTTTTATTTTTCGTAGTTTTGATCTTCTTAATTTTGCAATTCGTAGTTTTGGTTTTTTGTTCCTTTAATAACTTTCATTGTTTTATTTATTCGTAATTTTGTTTTTTTCGTTATTTAAAGTCCCACCCAAAAAGAATATTGCATCATCTGCCAGAAATTTTTAATAATTCAACTTATTGTTAACTATACCATTCCGAGATAGTAGATGAAGACAAATATTTATTGTAGCACGAACCATAAATTATGTATTTCGTTACCATATACAATTATAAAAATTTATAGTTAATATTATAAAATGCGCATACATATTATATTACACCAAAATATTGCAAATTTTACCAGAAATTCTAGTAATCCCAAGTGTATTTGATCAACCATGTTTTTTTGTCAATTTTACTAATCGAATTTTTTTCAGTGAAGATTCTCGCGAGAATAACGAAAAAGCCGTTAATTTTCGTGTCAAAAGTTATTTCCCGAGGGTTGAATACATGCCCAGTATATAATCATTAGCTTAAATACTAATTATTTCATATCAACGTCCTTTACGAAGACTAGCACATTTCAGATTTTTAAAAAAAATACTAGTTCTTGTTAGAAATGTCCTATGAAAATAAGCCATTTTATAAATTTTGGGCATAAACTATAATTTTTTTAGAGGATCAAATAAAGTGTTAGTATTAATCGGAAAATTTAAAAAGTGCTACTTTTTTATAAGAAGCCTCTGAAAAGAACTAGGTGTTTTTGAGAAATCTGGAATGTGCTAGTCTTTGTAAGTGACGTCGATATATGATATTATTTAAATTAAAATAGATTTAAACAACATACTATTTTATAACTTTTACTTATCTTTGAAGCACAATTTTTAAGCATTTAGAGCAAAAATACTCTGCTATAAATGTTAGGTGGTCATACTGTGAGACACTTTTTCAAAACTCAATACTTTCATTTTTCGTTATTAATTAATACTTAACTCAGGTTATTAACTTTGGCTAAAACTAATCTACTACGTCAAAAAGGTCTATTCATACAACTAATTCGATTTTGAAATTTTCATTTTCACCGTGGTACACAAACGTTACAGCTAAAATAGCTATGGGTGGTCATACTAGGATACTCTCCCCTATACTCTTTCAAATGTAAAAAGTTAGATTCAAATAAATACATATCTGTGGGTTCCCGGCATAACGACATAAGTCCACTTTTTTTGAAAATTGAGTCTTGAGGGATTTTGGTACCCTTACTTAGTATATTTTCAGATAAAAATGCAAAGAATCAGAAAAATGTAAAAATAAGTGACCATTTCTAGTATTTATGATTTATTTTACGATGGTTTAAATGAAAAAAAAACTATAAACCTTAATACCTCAAAAACACAAAAAGTGGACTTACGTCGTTATGCTTTTCACTCAGATATGTTACTTCAAAAAATTCGTGATAATTTAATTTTTTAGTAACCCATCATATTAATGTATTCAAATTTTCTACATATTTTCACTATCTTGGATCACTAAATTGAATTCATTGTTCAAAATTACGTTTTATTCTTAAAATTACTTCAGAATAATAGTGAAAGACATTAGTGAATGGAAAGACAAGTACTTCAATAATATAAATTTGAGTCAAAATAATACTTATTTAAGAAAGTGCCTGCACGGGGTCGTCGAAATGAGCCATCGATTTTTTATATGAAAGTATCTATCAAAATAAGTACTTCAATTTTTTTTTCAGCCCCTAAGGTCTCCTGTGCGACCTAGTAGAATTTATTTAAATGTCAAAAGTGTCCAGAAAGCCGACTATTTTTAACAAAATTAAAAAAAATTCCACGGAGCTCCTATTTCTACTAATTTGAACGTACCATAAAAGAGTTTCTTCATCTTTTTACGTACTTTTAGAAAAAATAATATTACACTCTGTAGAGCGAAATGTAAACCCGAAATTTAGTGTTTTTAGGTTGTTTGATCGCTTGCCATTTTACGCAATCGAGACCATTTAAAGTCTACGAAATTAAAAAAATTTGTCTTGAAAAGACCTTTAATTCCTTTTTAGGTACATTCAAATTTGTTATACGTATAACCAAAGATACAGCCTTTGGAAAATAGGTACTTTTTCAGAAATCGCTAAAAACACTTCAGTTGGCACCTCTATAACTTTTTTCTAGCAAAACTTTTTAAGCTCTAACTTTTAGGAATACTATTTAAAACTGCTTAGAAAGCAATGCACTTAGTCCGGTTTGGTTTATTGAACTTATAGCATGACTGTGAGTTTTTTTTCTTGCTTTCTTTTTCCACCTAAAGTAAACGACATACTATTAAAATCTGACGTAATTTACATGAGGTATTATACATTACGGATAATTCTATGTTTGTCCAAAAGAAAGCCCACATTAAGACCTTTCATCTGAGTGGTCGCAGCAGCTTTGAGGATATTTTGATGAAAAAATACTCTTTATTCAAAATTATTATAAAATTTAGATAACGAACTGGCGGACTGCAATTTAGAACTGCAAGTCGTTGACAAGTTGTGACCTCCCATTTTGTCACCAAAATTTATAATAATTTGCTGCTCAATGATGCTGCGATCACTCAAATTAAAGATCTTATGGTTAGCTTTCTTTTGGAGTTTGGACATACATAGTACTGTTAGTAATGTATAATATATCACGTAATTTACGTCAAACTTTAATATTATGACGCTAACTTTAGGTGAGAGATCAATATAGAAGAAAATTACAGTTAAGCTATAAGTTCAAATGGCAGAATTAGACCAAGTGCATTCTTTTCTGAAATGCTTGAACTATTTTTCATGAAAGTTAGAGCTCGGAAGGGACATATAGAAAAAAGTTACATATAACTAAAGATACAACCTCTGGATGATAGGTGCGTTTTCGAAAATCGTCAAGTTGACACCCCTGTAACTATTTTCAAAAAGTATTATTTTTACCTATTTATATTTATTTATATATTACCACTCCAAGTTCTAAAAAAATAATTTTCGAGTCGCTAAGATAGCAACTTTTAGTAGTAAATGGATAGGGATACGTTATTAAAAATCGTGTTTCTTTCATAAAAATTGCTTCAAGATAATCGTGAAAGAATCGTCCTTTTTCTCAGGAACCTCATAAACATCGAAATTAGTCAATTAGAACATGAATTCGAGAAAGATATATATATTAATTATTTTTTATTAAATTTATAGAAACTATTATGGTTTTCAAAATTACGTTTGCAAAATTATAATGGTAAACAAAATATACAGTTTTTTAAGATTCTTCTTTGAAAGAATGCCTTCATAAATTCAGCTTAGGATATATCATTTTATATATGGAGATTGGGAACATACCTCTCTCATACAATATATATTATAATCGCACATAGTACAACGATACAAATACGATACATATTACATTACAACGATTCAATAATTTTTATTTCACAATAAAAATAAAATGCAACTGTCATCGAATTTTTATGTGACATGTATCCAAAGTAAAAAGAGAAGTTAGTGTGAAAAATCAATACTCCAGAGATTTCAACTACCAATATGCGGTAATTTTAGTTATATACAGTACTTTAAATTTCCAGTAAAGACTCTTTTCAATTAACTTTTGTAAAACAGCTGAAAAAATACGTATATATATATATATATATATATATATATATATATATATATATATATATATATATATATATATATATATATATATATATATATATATATATATACACATGTGAGACAAAAGTACTTTTATGACTTATCAAGTAAACAAGTTTCTTCTTTCTCTACCAATGATCCGCTCCACTCTCTTAAGCTTTTTCCTTCGTTCTTCCTTACCGTAACATCTGCGCACGTGTATATGCAACTTCTTCCACGTATCCATGCTCATGTACACATACGGCTAAACAGCAGTCATGCCAGAGTCGCGAGCACACATCGAGTCACGTGAGCGTGTCCGACTCGGCGGAGCGAAAGGTTCTTGGCTTTACTACTTGTTCATCTTACACACATGCAGCGTGTCTTCAGTTTCGAGTATTTTAGCTGGAAGTTTCGTTTCGCGTACGCGCACGTTCATGGTTAAAAAAGTTAACACACATTGTTAATTAAAAATGAATAACATACAAATGTTTGTCAGTTTAAGAAACAAAATATGCGTAGATTGTTATAAACAAATGTTTGTTGATTTTCTTTTCCATGAAAAACGTAAGTGGAAACGTTACACGCAAATGTAATTTGTTATAATTGAAGTTTGTAATTTCTACAAGCAAATCTATACTCTAAAAGTAACAAATAAACTTTAACAAACAGAAAAAAATAACATATTATGTACTCATTTTTAACCGTGTACGTATACATTCCATGTTATATACACAATGAAGCTCCTGTCATTGCGTTTGCCTCATCGTTGTGTACTGCTCAACTCGGGTGCGTATATTTACCGAGCGTGTACGTAAAAGTATTTGTCCTGGGTAGAGGTGCGGCAAAATTCAAGCGAGAGAAGGCAGCCCTCGCGTGCCGCACTGTGGCTTCGTCAATGGTAAAAAACGAATTGGAGATTCTTTTCCGCACCTATTTCTCATCTCTTGCAGCTTTTCACATTCGTTTATTTTTCTTTCTCTCAGGCTTTACTTCAACCTAATTTCGACCTTTCCTCACTTCCTTTCAGCTTCCTTTCGACTTCCCCCCCCTCCCTCTTTCTTCATGAGGCGCTTCCTTGGGCGCTTCCACCTCATTCTCTTCTTCCTTTTTTCTGTTCTCAGCTTTCACCCTATCAACCTTTCCTTTCCCTTTCCGCTTGCTCTTTTTGCCGGTTGACAAGCTAAAGCGCACAACGCGTATTTCATCACGCTCCACGCTTTATCCGATGTACCGCGAGCGCTTTACAGCCTTCGCACGCTCACTTTCTATTTTTCAATCTTCTTCTCTCTTTTTTGTTCGCGCACTCGCACGTGCATCATCCGGAATTACATCAAACCATGTCGTGCTACATGACATTGTGCCTCGTTACATCAATGTAGTATGTAGTCGCTTGAACGTTTTTAGCCAGGCGCAGCTCGACTGAATGTGTAACGAACGCATTTTTGCACGGCCTTGTGCATTGATTTTTAATGTGTAATTCATCATTAGGTGCAGTGTTGTGATTAATCATTTCAAGTACATTAGCTTTTATCATAATTATACTGCATTACAAGGATGTTTATCAGTCTTTAAATGTTATATACTTATCGGGATCTGTACAAAAAGAAGTAAGAAACAAATATAATATTTGAAAATATGACAACCTTGCAGTCACAGTATTGCTTTCTCCTAAAGGAAGCTTTATCATAGTAAAAAAAAGTTGAGAGAAAGGATTCGTAACATTACATGTGAGGTTTAAACCGTAAAGTTTGAATTTGGCCAAATACGCAGTTCTTAATGTTAATCATTCATTCATTTGGAGCAACGAATCATTTATACCAAATATCTGATGACTTTATTGCTTACAATTTGTGCTATATAGTTAAATTTTCTGATGAATTATAAAATACTACGAATAGACTAATTTTAAATATACTTCGTTAATTATAAGCAATCTTTTTTCTTTAGTTTGTTATTTGGTTAAACTGTATTTTACTAAAACACGAATTACTTAAGGAACAGCAGTTACTGTATAAAATTACATAAGATAAGTGTAATTTAATTACAACACGTAAACTAATTTAGGATAATTAATCGGTTTCCCTAGATTACAAATAAAGTTTTGCTTTAATTGTGCTTAAAGTATTTTATGATGTTTAATCAAAACATTACTGCGACTAACATTCGTTGCAATACTGAAGATAAAAGAGAAATCGTAAATTATTTTAAAAGTTTGCTCGAATGCAGTAAAAGTACGTATTACATTAACTTTATGTCGAACGTATTATTTTGGAGTACTAGAAATAAATTTTCTTGTATGCACAAAGAGTAAACGTCAAGGCTTTATCAACTGCTTAATGAAAGCAAAATTTCATGAAAGTCATTACAATAAAAAATGCGCTTGAATATTTCTGCTTCGTCATTATCGCATGTATATCCTGAATACCACTTAAATTTTAATTAACTACGTCAAAAATAGATTTTTTTATCATTATTAATATGATTCAAGTATGAAAAAGTCTTCTTTCTTTAATAATTTTTTTTACTATTCAGGTGATTCTGAACATTGCGTATAATTTGACTACAGAAATTTTCAAAATTTTGTTTAACAGTTTTCAACTAAACAGTCTATGTTTTTTATCAACACAATATAAGGATTCAATGAAAATATCGAGTCTACCCATATCCACACCCCCATATACATGTATTATTTTCTTACTATTTTCTTACTATTTTCTTACTATTTTTTTACTATTTTCTTATTATTTTCTTACTATTTTCTTTACATTACATTCTACGCATAATAAGTATACGTATAATATACGTACAAAATCGAAAATATATATCACAAAGTAAAAAAAAAATAAGAAAACTAATTTAAAAAAATATAAAATAAAAGGAAAAATATGAGTTAAAAAAAATAAAAAATGACGTTAAATGAAAGAGGACTTATGAATGAAAGATGTGTAAGTTTTAAAATTTAAAAGTACAAAGAGTACAAAAAAGTGCATAAAAATTAAAAAAACTTTTTTTGAAAAAGTATGAAATATAACGGAAGAATAAGAGCTACACTATAAATCCAAGTATGTTGTCGTCAATTCTCCACGATTTTATAGTAGCCCATATCTTTGATGTTACACATTCAAGTGTATTAAGATAACACAATTGGATTTAGCGTGTACGAGATACATAGCTTAAAATAGTATATTATGTACCAAGGGGGAAAAATAGTCCTTTATTGCCCGCGAGTGAATTTACAGTAGCACCAGTCGAAGTCGAGAGATTTTTTTTCGCTATTTAATGCCCTCCTAATTCGTATAAGCATTGTCTGAATAAAATTTCAAAAGATTTTGTTATTATTTCCAACCAGAAAACAGTTTTAAATATATTATGTGATAAGCAATGCGTATGGATCCTTTCACATCTTATTAAATCAATTTTTAAGAAACAAAAACGATTTTGAATTTTGTATTCACATTTATTAATAACTGGCTATTTTAACAAATTAAAAATAATTGTTTTTTCTTTATACTGTGATTGGAGAAAGAAATTCGACTTGGAATAATGTAAGCTTATTTTTTTAAGACCTCTGAAAGTAAGCAAACTTATTACATTTATATAAAATAAAGCATAGCTATTACATAAATTAAATAATGTTCTCTCACTTTTATTGATTTTTATTTAAACACTACCCCATTTTATTTTTTAAGTATTTGTTTAAATACATTTTCTAACAACGTTTAATACAAATTTATTTTGAGCATAATTGATTAATGCAAAAATTATTTGTCGTAATACTATATGAACTAATGGAGCCTTATATGCTTATGAGAACAAAAGAACATCTATCCTATTATCCTTAATGTATTTGTGTGCATACAGCATTAGCTGTAAGATCAGGGCATTGTATTCGGCAAATAGATGACGTGTACATCACAATTAGATTGTTTACGTTAGTTTATGTACCAGGCTGCATAGTGTAAGCTAAGATCAGAGAGGGTCAACGTACATAATACGTCAACTGAATGTATCTATGCACAAGCGTTTTAATCTGATTATTAACACAATGTGCGAAGAACTACTACATTAAGTATAGCAAATGATATTTGTAACACAATTAATCACGAGAGGAGTCTGTAATATCCAACGATATCGATAAGAACAAAAGGATAAGACGGTAAATACTTTAAATTTAAAAATATAATAATTAATTGATTAATTACATGAAATTTTAAATTTATAAATCAAATTGTGAATTCCTTATTTAATATATTCCCCTAGCAAAATATCTCTCACTTGCTGACACTTCTTTAGAGCATTCAATTTAATGTAGAAACTTATTATGTAGTAGGAAATTTCTTAATTATTTTTGTTATTATTAAGGGGGCAGGGTTGAGTTAAACTCTAAAAATTTTGTTGCTATAAATACTTGGCAATATTTTTATGTTCACCGAAAAATCATCAAAAGAAAGAGATGGCCTAACCTAACCAATTGCTACCCACTGTCTTCATCGGTGACTCCTAAAATTGATACTCTCACAGTTCTTGTAGGATATTTTTTCAAATTTACAATCTTTTGACCTAAAAAAAATTGTTTACATTCTGTGTATATTATGTATTCATGACTGTGACCTAATTAACATAAAGTTTTTTTGAGTTTGATCCAAGAAAAAAGTTATTTTAAGTTATAAAATAATTATTTTTATTGATATTCTACAAAAAAAATTAAAAAATAATTTTTTTCTTGGATCAAACTCAAAATACTTTAGGTCTTTTTAGGTCACAGACATGAATACACATAAAAGAATGTAAACAAATTCTTTTTCAGGTCAAAAGACTGAAAATTTGAAAAAATATCCTACGGTAACGGTGGAAGTGTCAATTTTGGGAGTCATCGATGAAGACAGTGCAGTGGGTAGCAGTGGGTTAGATTGGTTAATTTTTTATTTTGATGATTTTTCAACTACTTGGTTATGTTCATAATATAATTAAGCATAAAATTAAACATTTAAGCTGTTTTTAGAACAAATATAGACTCATTAACATTTTTTCAAATTTTCATATGTAGACGCCCTTTTCCATCCTTAATTTTTAGTTACTACTTAATCTGATGATACAAGAAGTCGAGTTACCATGGAAAAAGCATTTGTTGCCCATCATGTCACCTAGAATTATGCACATCGCAAATAAATAAGGCATTGAGAATGACAATATCGATGGCCCTTACGAAGATCAGCACGTCTGTTGCGTTTCTCATAAAGAGAAACATATTTGGACTTTCACCACCTTTTTCGGGCTTTCTTTACTCATTCAAGTAGCCTGATTTTCTTGGGTAAACCGATCATTTTTGAGCACCAAACGAGTTTAGTATCCGATCTGAACCTGGTATAAAAATAATCGATCCAACTCTATGAGCGTTTATCAGTGTTTTTATTTAAAAGTGTTAATCTTCGTGGGAAACTCGTGAATAGTGCTAGTCTTCGTGGGGGATTTTCAAATGTGCTACTCTTCGTGGTAAGTGCTGAAAAGTGCTAGTCATCAATAGGATTAAGTTTTTGAGCTATTACTTGAATAAATATAGTATCAAGTATTTAGAGTCAAAAAAGGTTTAGAATGATTGCATTTAAAAGAAAAAAAAATCGTTGCCAATTCCTTGGCCCTTACCTTCCTCAAACTAAATTAATTGTTCCAATATAAAACTCTTTGTTCTAATAAATGAATTTTAAATTACTATATCTCTTTCTAATTAATATCACAAGGTCTGATTTTTTTATCATTGATGATTTGTTCAAAGAAATTTAATTTGTACTGTAATACTAATTTTCCGTAATAATTAGGTTGTTAATTACAGAATTCTTTAACGACTTCTTAATTTTTGGTTTTAGTTTTTCATGTTTTCTAATATAATAAAGGAAATTTAAGTGATTCAGTACAAATGCATTTGAAAAAGCTTAAAATTAGTTATCTTTTGCAATACTTATAGTTGTAAATACGACCACAAGAAAGTAAAAATCGAAAATACATTTTGACTTTATTATAGTCGTATTTACAAGGAGAATGGACACCATCCGGGAAACGAATTTTGGTCAGGCTTTGGGAGGTGGTTTCTGGTACCCAAACAATAAGAAAGCCTAGTGCTCGTAATTTTATCTAATGGACCCTTGTTGTCGAGATATATTGAGGTAATAATTTTAATGTAATAAGGTACCTCTTCTTTTGCTCATTACTTTGCAAGTTTTTATTATGGATAAATACCCAAGAAATAGTAAAAAGTAGGCGGAAAGAGATTTAATTTAGCTCTGTTACGTATACAAATATTAATCTGAGAAAAAGTTATTAACATATGAAGATGGTGACTGACAATACATGGAAAATCGACGAATTTAGAACAGTTAAATTTCTTCGAATATTCATGCAATTTCAGTCACCAACTTCAATTGTAAATAACTTTTGATTAGATTAATGCTCTTATACGTAACAAAGCTTAAATAAAAGCTCTTGTTGTCTACTTTTTATTGTCTTTTGAGTAATTCCTTTATAATAAAAACTTGTAGAGTTATGGCCAGAAGAAGAGGTACATTTTTCATTAAAATAACGTATATTTCGAGTAAATTACGTTGTTCCGGCACAAAGCAGGATTCACCAGAGGAGAAATTAATAATTCAATAACAGTTTAAACTTTCAAAATTATATTTATTCAAATGCCTAGCCGACATATTCCTGTGATGTATTTACGCTAAAAAGCCGATGCTTTTCCTAATAGTCACACGATGTGAACTATACGAGAGTCTAAACTGCACTGCCTTGTTGTTGTCGAGAGCGCCAACACTGGCCCTATTTTACGACCTTCTTTCGGGAAATGCATTTGAGACAAAAAACACATGTTCAACCTTTACTCGTAGCCGATTTCATTTGGTTCTTTTTCTTTCATAACGCTGTAGTTAATATATTGCATCACTTTAGCACTGCATATTTATTTATTATCAATTTTACATTATTATATTCGCCGTTAATTTTACTTTACAATAATTATCATTATTTCTGTCAGAAACACACCTCATATCTCGACAACAAGAACCCATTAGAATGAATTACGGGTGCTAGGCTTCATTTTTGGGTACCAACTCCCAAAGTCTGACCAAAATTCGTTTCCCGGAGGGTGTGCACTCTCCTTGTTAGCCGATCAATTTATTTACTTCAATTATATCAGATTTTGTGTGCAATGTGTTACAAATAGGGTGATTTATACAATTACTGAGACTTTCTTTTTGACATTATCCATATTTAGTATGTTTACTTTATGAAAAAAATATCAGTAAGTCTTAAGATATTTATGTTCAATCAGAGATTAAAAGGAAATAACTCTACGTTGCGTTATTACCGACACTGCAGTTTTACCGACGTATTATTGACCTTCCAATTACTGACGCCCTACGTATTTAACAAGTTTGTGATAAAAACAAATGATATATAATCAAGTATATCATGTTAATGTAATAAATAACTGATGTCAAAGAATACTTGCATTAGTCACCACAGTGTAACGATGCGCATTTTCCGTATGAAATGACATTTTATCGACCATGGATCAAGATACCATTCACGGTGGGGCGAGATTTCACACAGCAGGGTCTTACTTTTCACCCGTGGCCACGACAAAGAGTTCAGCGTGGTGAATTTTTGACCCTATGCTATAGGAGGTATTTCCTACTACAAATTGTACCTGGCTCGTACAACTATTTATGGTGACTATTTCCCACTAGAGTGTTTTCAGTGTGTGATGTTTAAATGATCGTTACATATCAGCATAAGTTTCTTTCTGCCACGATTATGTCTATAATGCATATGATCTTTTTACTCATACCCTGCCGTAAAGTATTGTGTTTATTCCCCATTATCAAGGAATATAACATCACATTCATCATCCTGAAATCGGGGATTAAACACAAATTACTTTCCGCAGGGTATGAGAAAAAGTTGTATACTGCACTCGGAAGCAATAAGGGATATTGACGTCCGCGAGTGACTTGCTGTCCGAGTACTTTACTCCCTTATTGAGTAATATACTATTTACATTTAATGCTTTAAAAGCATGCTTATAAGCTAGAAACACGTCAAATAACCTTTGGTACTCTGCATATTTCTCTTATTCATGCAGACTTTTTTCAGTAGGAGTTCTTAATTGTTAATGAATGAACATTTGCTGAAATGTTAAAGTACATCACTTTTTTCGTCGAAAAATACAAGTAAAAAAATTGATTCTTATTTATTAATAATTAGGTAAAAGCTTTTTAAATTTTTTTAAAAGGTACGTGTTAAAATATTCTTTACTTTATTTTAAAGAAATTATCGTACTATAACGTCGATATTACAAATATAAAAATAAAATCGATTTTTCTATCTGGGTTTTCAGTGCTCAATTTTGTTCCTCGTAAAAAAATTTTTCGAAAAAATTTGTGTATGTAGATTTTAAGGTTTCTGATCCCCTCTCATAAAAATTAGCGTACGAAAACGTCTACATGGAGTTTGAAAAATCATTTCATACTTTTAAGCTGTTTTTGACTTAATTAACGGTCAGCCCAATATTAGGCATGTCGGATAACTAGTTTTGCACCCTAACGCAGCGACTTTCACAAAAATTAAAAAAAGGGACTCTAACGTTCCAAACCTCAAGTACATAATTATTTCCTTTTTATTTGACTTGTTCAAATCGAAAATGAGACGTTCAAAATTGAAAAACCGGTTTTTTGTCGGAAATCGGTTTAAGCAACCTTTTAATTGTAACCTTCAACGGAAAACAAAAATCCTTCTCATTTTTTTTAATTTGGAAGCTTTCTAAAGGGTTATGAATGGATAAACCCGGGTACAAATGGTTCAGGCGTTATCAGCCATTGCCATGCATGAAGCATAATGCATGATTATGCATGAGATTTGACCGGAGATATTCAAGCATGAGCATGCAAGTTCACGAATTAACAGGCATTATGTTGCATGTAGTTTTAAATATTTATTTTAAAATAGCATAAAAAATGTAAATTATTGTTAAAAAATAATCTACAGCCATATTAAGCTTCAATAATAATATTATCTCCAAAATACGGACAAAAAATGTATCTAAGGGTAGACTCGAATCCAATCCGCCGGTGTTTCAGCCAGACGCCTTAGCCAGATGAGCTATCAAACTCGTTGTACACCAATAATTATTTTTAGCTTATACGTAGTAGCGTGAGTTCGAATCAAACTCGAAAAAGTTCTAAGTCCACGCAAATACTAAATACAGCAGTAAAAACTCAAGTCTTTATAAGTACATTTTTCTGCATTGCGCTATATTTTAAATTAGCATGAACATGCATAATCGTGTCTGCACATGCATGTAAATGAATGTACGTGGTACAACGTGTATTTCCATACATGTTGATGTAAAAAACCCAATTGAAAGAGAAATCAATTTTTTTTAATGAATTCTTTAATTTGTATGTACACGTGCTTGTACAAAATTATTAACAATTATGCAGGAGCGTGCTTAATTATTCATGAATGTTCATAAATACGCATGGATGTCTATGATCATGTTTATGCATCCCCGGTCAAGTTTCGGACATAATAATACATGAGCATGTACAAACATGTCAAAATCCAAAGAGTTTTGAGCGTAATCTCACATGATTATGTACAAACATTCATTGGGATTCATGATAATTCATGAACCTGTCTGAAACCCATTTTTATCAGGGAATCGAAAATTATGTTTTTTCGGGACACCATAATGTACCCTCATATTCATACATGGTTATACACAATCTCACATTTATAAACACGTACAAACACACTCAGGTAATAAGTTACCTTAGTGTGTGCGTATCTTATTAACCCATTACAGTCCATGAAGAATCTGCATGTTTTGCTTCAAAATAATTGAAATTTAGTGCAAAATATGTGTTTTCACTGTATGAAATTGTGAAAAAAAATTGGGAAATCAAAAATAAAAGGGAGATAAGTTAAAAAAATTAGTATATATATCATCGGTTCGCCAAAATATTTATTTTAATGAATAAATAACTTATGGATTTGACATAGGTAAGCTATCCAAATCTATGAGCATATGAATTCACTAAAGTTTAACACGCTGTTACTTAACTTTGTATTTACAACTTCTGAAGTCTCATGGGTACCCAAAAGTATGGATAGAGGTTTTACAGAGATATTATTATATATGGTACTATTCTAGTGGTGAATATTAACATTCATAAGTTGCAATTAAATAGATAAATGACTGATAATTCTATTTTTATTAATATTAATGTCAAGCAATCATTCTCATTTTTTTTTTACTATATGAATACTTGTTTCTACGTGACACAATACTGTACTATAGTTAATACCATATATATTCGAAAAACTTTGCGGTGTGCACGCTTCTAGCTGAATCGACCAACAAACATTTTTTTTGACAGTCATTTTTATGATTTACTTTTTGTTAAAAATTTTATTATCATTTTTTTTAGAGAACAAAAAACATTTAAAGAATTTTTCTGAATGATAAAAATAAAGATTTGTTCTCTAAAATAAAGATAAAAAAAATTTAAAGCAAAAGTAAATCGTAAGTGTTTTAATGCATGTCAAAAGTAGTCAAATGACCGTCGGAAGAAAATAACATGGTATCAACTATAGTAATATTATATATTGTATCATGTAGAAGCAAGATTTTGAGGTTTTACAACGGTTAAATTACAGATAATATCAAACATTTATAACGAAAAGAAAAAATCAGAACGATTGCATTAAAGACATTTATTTTTACCAATTTATAAAAAAAATTCCGTTTTAGAGTTTAACTAAGAATTTAAAAAACAAAATTATTGACTTAAGTTATAGCCTATTTTAGCCGATTTTTTTTTCTTTTTATAATTCATATTATTATTTTTTTAATTTTATCATACAATATGGCTTAAATAGGCTATATCGTTAATCAATAATTTTTCTTTTTAAATTCCCACTCATATCCTAATTATATCTATTGTTAATAATATAAAACCTCAAAAACTCTAATCCGATCAGTTTGACTCTTAAAACCTTGCGGCAGAGCAAGAAATATACAAGGTTGTATTATAGACAAACAAAGAGACCTGACGACAATAACAAATTTTTTAAAAAATGTCTATTATAGTTTGATATAATATTCAAATTTACCCGAAAAATTAGTTAATATATCATGAATTTATCCACATCTAAAAATATATAACCAGTTTATTTGTAATTTTGAGGTGGTTAGGTCTCCTTAAAATTATATTAGAGTTCCAAAAATTTAATATTTTTTTTGTTACAAGAAATCCAAGTATCAATAAGTATATTAGTTTGATTAAAAAATAAATTGGCATTAAAATATACATCCGATCAGTAAATAATGTACGCATCGCCACCATACGTGAAGGCGATCTCACCTAATATTTAATGTTAAAAGCGTTTTTTCTTCAAAAAAGGTTGTATAATCGTATATATTATTAAAAAATGAGATGCCGGTACGCGTGCAGATTCCGAGCAATTAGCTTTACGGCATCGATTATTAGGACAGTTTGATTATAGTTCGACATCTTAGTATTGCTAGAGGTACCAAAAAAATTAGTTCACTTAATCAAATGTACCTAGATAACATACGGAGTTGGTCAGGCAAGAGCTTATATCAACCATTTGAAATTCACAACGGGTTAAAACAGGGAGATGCACTATCAACCCTATTATTCAACTTAGTTTCAGAATACGTGGTCAGGGCTGTACAGGAAAGCAATGAGGGAATTGTACTAAATAGCTTCCTAACACAATTTTTAGCATACGCAGATAATATAGACATTATAGGAAAGAACAAGGAAACTATAATAAAAAAACAGCTGCCAATTCATTGGCACTTAGCTTCCTCAAAATTTATAAATTGTTCCAATATGAAATTTCTTTGATCTAATAAATTAATTTTAAATTACTATAATTCTTTCTAATTAATATCTCAAAACAGATCTGCTTTTCTTATCATTTTTTTTACTAAAATTACAAAGCTATAGGTATGTGTGTGTATAGCTATGCACCTACGCTATAGCAGAGTGGCAGAACCACACCTCGGGCGATTGGCAAAGTTAAACATTGTTATGCGCGGTTAGTACTTGGATAGATGACCGGCATTAGGTGATTAGGTAGAATAATATAAAGAAATTAAAAAATAACTATGAGCCCCTTCCATGCCAAGAGATTGCATAACATGTAAAAATAATTTACCTTATCGATTTCAGAAAATCGTTAAATAAAAAAAGTTTAAAAAAACGAGTTGATGAACCTTTAAATTTATTTTTAATTTCGAATCTTCATTAAAATACAAAAAGAATGAGCCATTTTTGGTTAAAAATTACCATATCATTCTCGAGATATAAATGATCAAACGAAAATTTTAAAAAATTCATAACCTAAAATATCTTGAATTATAAAGGTCGTGGGCTAAGAATTCGTTCAAGAGGTAATAAGAAGCTACCATTTTGGAAAGTTTCAGATCAAATGCTGCCGATTTACTCCAGTATTCGCATTTGACTAAAAAACGTTTTTTTTTAAAAGATTTTTTTCTTTTCAACAGAAAAAGACGAAGCCTCAAAATTTTTACGGAATATTCTTTACCATATTTCTAATTATCTCGAAAAAATGATAATTTTGTGAATAACAAAACAAGGGACATAGCTTATTCAAAACCGACGATATTATTTCTAAGGTATGAAAAGCCCAAAAAACTAATACTCAAAAATCGAAAAATCGCTAAATAATAAAAACGCATCGAAAAACACAAAAAAATATTCTTGAGCCGCCTTCATAAAAATACGTAAAAAATTAGCTTTAAGAGATAACGCAACTCTGGCTCTCTAAAAAATGAACGTTTTTGCGTAATTTCTTGTGAAGAAACAAGAAAGTTTACAGGAAAGTCATTCATAAGGGGTTGTAGTACATGTCTTTAGGTTGTAAAATTATTTTTATTGACACTTTAATATACAATACAATTGTATTATAGTGTCAATAAAAAAAAATTTACAACCTAAAGACATGTACTACAACCCCTTATTAATGAATGTCCTGTAAACTTTCTTGGAATATTTTGTACAAAATATCGGCTGTACTGGGGATAGTTCAAAAAAATTTTTCGAGATAGCTTCACTTTGAGGCACCTAATTCAAAAAATTTTTAACTTGGAACACTACATCAAAGTTTTTGTGAAACGTAACAGAAAAATACATAAAGTGACGTAGGACTTTTTTTAAATATTGATTTTTGACAAAATTACATTGTTTTGAAAGACATTTACGTTTTTTACCAAAAAATCAGCGGTAAATTGTTTATAAAAGAAAAAATAAACATGATATCAAAAATCCCCTATGTCATTTTCTGAGGAATGTTATTACAAAGCTACAGTGAAAATCTCAACTCAATCGATTTAAACATGAGAACGAAACACTTCCCAAGGTTTTGAAAAATGTTGATTCGAGAAAAACGCATTTGAAGTTTCGAGAGCCGAGCGGTGACGCTGCAGCTGGTCTCGGCGGCCTGACTTTAAAAGCACTTAGGATTAATTTTGAAACTTGGGACCAGGTGCATATCAATTCTTGGAACCTTAAGTATCATTTAAATAAAAAAAATCGATTTTTTGAAAAAGCCAGAGTGGCGTTACTCCTTAATTGGTTAAAAATTACCACGTAATACTAAAGAAATAAGCGATCAAAAATTAAAAAAAAATTAAATCAAATAAATGTAAAATGGTTATAAAATAAAAACAAGTCGGTGAATCTCAAATTTTATTTTTATTTTTACTTTAAATCTTCACCAAAAGTCGAAAAAAATAAGCGTGTACGGGTAAAACATTATCGTGTAATACCTAAGAAATAAGCAATCAAAATTTTTTGGTAAAAAATATAATCTGAAGTATCTTGAAATAGTATTGAATATCACACACACGCATACACACGCGCACACACACACACACACACACACACACACACATACACACACACACACACACACACATATTTTAGCATATTCCTTTTACCATTACAAAGCTTCCTCTACGAGGAAGCAAGTTAATGTTGCACCATAGATTTCCAAGTTTCACTTAAGGTGATACTAAAGCCATTCGTCACCGGCAATTACGAGGACTCACTATTTACATTTCATTTTTTTTAGTAAATATTTCTCTGAATCGCTGTTGTCTCAATCAAAAACAATAATCTTTCAGAGAGATATTTTTTTTAAATTTACAATTAAATGAAAACAGTGTTTCCCCGTTTGGTCAGTAACAGGGGGGTTTAGCATCACCGAGGCAATTGAGTGTGTACAAAAAGAAGTTACAAAAATCTTATTTAATGTATGTAAATAACCTTTATTAAATTTAGTTATGAATTTTAAGACAATTTAAGATTGCTATATTACAAAATAATCCGTTTTTTTCGTCACAAAAATGAAATTTTAACTCTCGCATGACTCACTTTTTCACGCTTTGAGGTTAGAATTTTAATAAGTTTGGCTATTCATATTTTTTATTGAGTCATTAGAAAGTACGGATTTGGTACTTTTATATGTTGGTTTTTTAGTTTTATCAGAAGTTTTTGTGAAGAAATATCTTAATATTACTGCTCAGAATCGCGTTGACTCCTATAAGACGTGCGTAAAATAGACGATTTTCAAGTAATTCTTTCTCTTCAAGTTATTCGGCAACCTGGTTTAAAACTTTTCTCAGAGATACATTTCATATTCATAAATAACCAGTATAAGTTTTATTTGATTCTAAAGTCCTTTCGTTCGCGCTCGAACCATCTTAAGGTGTCTCCCTGGTGTTTTTTCACGATTTTGCCAAATTTTTGTATTCATTTTCTTTCCATTAATAATAGTCAGATTTGCATCTATTTAATAGTAGAAACAATTTAATCGAATCGATGCTACTATTATATGTACACAAAATTGAGTGTCATAGACACCTTTCGATGAATGGTCTTATCAAAGTCTTGAATTTGGACATAAATTGATCTTCGCGAATACAAAAATTTAAAAATTATTGAAACTTTGATAATATATTCTTTAAGGTATTTTTAACAAAATATCGTCCGATGTTTTATTAATTGATAATTTAATGTTTATATAAAATACAATTTTTATCAAAATAACGATGTTTATATAGCAATTTTGAAACAAATTCACACATATATTATTCAAAGTTATATAATAAATGATCAAGTCAAATAAAAGCGAATATTAGTTAGTTATTTCTAGCTTTAAAAATATGATAGAATTTTCTTAGAAGTGTATGACTATGTGGTGTGCGCGAGGGAAATTTTAAATGTAGCCCATTTTCACTCAAAAATAATACATTATGCTGAATAACTCTGAATATATAGGCTAAAAGAATCTGAAAATTGCTGTGTGACTTCATATAATGATAACAAATACTTCATGAAAGCCCCAAATTTTAAAAATTTAATACAGAGATTTTAGAAATTTCACCAGGGAGCCACCTTAAAAGAATACATAGATCTTTAAAAATGACCTTAAAAAGGTAAAACTTCGGAAAGTATGCTTCTCTGATTTGTAACTGGATAGGATTAAAAACAAGAGTGAAATCAAATGAAAAGCGCGTAAATTATTAAACACAAACATATACGAGTTCATTATAAATAGACTAGTTGCCTTTAACATACGAGTTACAGCCGAATTAGTATTTGGACTGCGTGGGTTATGTTGCGAACATATATATTTGTAATTCGCGTGAAGCTAGCCTTTGCTGGAAAACTTTTATCGATCGACTACTTTTAAGTTGCAAATGAGTGATTTATTTGGAGGATTGTGCTTCACAGTGGAGAACGAACTGCCCGTAGAGGTTCCGAATCTAGCACGGAGTCTCGTCCCTCGCGATGCGTTATCGCGTCTCGCTGTGTGAGAACGAACTGCGCGTATAGGTCCCGAGCCTAGCACGGAGTGTCGTACCTCGCGATCCTCTATCGTGTCTCGTGGTGTGAGACGACTTGCGAAGTTCGATCCATTTTTACTGCGATTCGTCGGAGGTGCGCTCTTACCTTATTCTATTCTGAATAATTATTTATAGAGATAGAGGTTTATTTAAGGAGAGTAAATAAATAATAAGATTCTTTTGTATTTGTATTTTTGTATCGATATAAATGTATATATTTTCTGTATCATATTTATTAACCTTTTATTTTATAAATTAAATGATTACGCACGAAATTAGGGTTACTAATTAATTAAGTTGTTTATATTTGAACAATTATTCACTCGCCTCGGTTTTTTAGGCCTAAACTCACGATTTATCTTTAATAATTATATTGTGTTAACTTACAATTAATTACTATTACACGCTGAGGGTCGCGTGGTAATTTGTATTCGGATAGTCGACTCTTCATTCACTTCCAGTCAAGAAGGTGGCTTCTCGAGGCCGGTGGATGGGTCCTACAGAGATGATGTCTCTAGGCTAATGCCGTTAACGCCGGAAACTTCAGCGGGCTACTCGAGGTCGGTGTATAGGCTCCAGGTCTCTTCGTCCCTCGTTGAATAAGAGGGGCAGACGGCCACCGTCACACTTCCAGTCAAAAAGTGTATAATTCGGTAAGCGCCAGGTATTTATACACTCGCTTATTGTGATGAAGGTGTACGTAAGAGCCTCTCCTCTAATGAGGAACTGACAACTTTTTCTGTCACCAATCTAGCCGTAAAGGGGAGTATTGAGACTGCACTTTTCATTCGTGTGATTGTCTTCGGTGCGGCAACGGTCGCGTGTATTTCAAAAGGAGTCAAATTTGCGAGCGCTTATACGTATAATTATATATATATATATATATATATATATATATATATATATATATATATATGTTGTGTATGTATGTATATACTCCTATACGTAGATAAATAATTATTATAAAAGTATGTTAGAAGAGGGCATGCGGGCATCTTCAAAGGTATGGTTCAAAGGTAGGAAAATATAATTCCATGATAATGCGAGTGAATACACTGAACCTACATCAAATTCTATATACGATTTATTTAAAAAAATTTTAAGTTGGATAGGCAAAGCACTAAAGAATCCGGCATAGCTAGTGTAATTATAATGAACTCGTATATGTTGATGTTTAATAATTTACGCGCATTTCATTTGATTTCAGTCTTTCTTTTTAATCCTATCCAGTTACGAATCAGAGGAGCATACTTTTCGAAGTTTTACCTTTTAATGTCATTTTTAGAGATTTCACTTCTTTTTTTTAAACTATAAGAATTTTAAAATTAATTTTAAAATTAATAAACTTTGTCCCGTAATGATTCAAGTATTATTATTAGTTTGTTATGATAATAGCATTGTTCGGGACGAGAATAAACTAAGGATTTTGTTAAACTAATTTATATACCATTTATGATAAAGTCTGTTATTTATTAAATACAACATTCGCCTTACTAGTATAACGCGCTTTGTAACTACCGATCTGTATAAAGGCCAGAGTGCATCTGGTCTCTGCGTCATTATTTTTCGAGTTAGAATGAGCCGCTATACGCGCCATCGAAAGTCGCCGCTGGCGACCGCCGAAAACATACATAAGAAACTTGAGAATGTCATCGCATTTGAACTATACAGAAAGTTTTACAGATCTTTTGCATAGGAACTTATTACACAGTTACATTTTATTATTACTAAAGGATTCTATCCGCAACAAGCATTATTGTCATAACAATAGCATTACGAAGAGAAATTTGCACAATTTTGAACGACAATCCCGTAAAAACATTTGTGAATTTACGTTTATACATATTTATATAAATTCATTGAATAGAAGTAGTTGTTAATTAGATTTAAGTACTTTCCCTTTGTTTTGAATAAAAGTTGTGCATGAGATTATTTGGTTTTAAACATAAAATCACCGCGCTAGTATACATCATATGTTCAAATTCTGCGCGCCTGTATGGACTGATCAGCAGAACGCTCTACTATACAGCGCGTACGCGAGTCTGTGCAAATGTCGTCAAGACAGCGCCGGCAGCCGCGGAGAGACGGCAGCGGAAGCAAAAGCGTACAGTTCCGGAAGAGCTCTAGCAGATGACAGAACCTTAATATCGTAGTATATTTGTCCAGCCATGCATACTTTTCGCACGGCGCTAGTGCGCCATTTGATCTAGTTGATCAAAATTCACCGACGCCTGTTGCGCAAAAGTTGCGCCTTTTAAGACAAATACTGCTCAAGGGGCGTGGGATTTAAAGAAAATGTCTATCCGGATTTTTCGGTGGCGAAGATCGGGCATACAACCTGCTACCTCGATAGGAGCAGTAAATGCATTAAAAAACATGTACCACAATCAAAATAATGTATTTATTTTAAGGTTTTCTGGCTACACTGAAATTTTTGGGAAGGTGTAGGTAGACCTTAACTAGTGGAAAAATGTTCCATTTGCGTATTATTATGTACAAAGAAAAAGGAAAACAGATATTTATCAATTACTAACATATTTAGTTTTTTTTTCTGAGCCTTCTTCCCTTCAAGTAACATTTATTTTCAAATCAGTACAACAGTAACAGAACTTTTTTGCTATCGAGAGAAAAGTGTAGAAAATAACAGAAAGCGAAATGCCGGATCGCGCAATCGCTTTCATCACCCGTGGCGGAGTAAAGATTACATTCTTGAGAGTCGATTAGAATTCAGCAGGGTCGTTCACGGGAATCGAGCGTGGGGCTGGCTGTGCCCGGTGTGTCGCCACGCAACTCGCCCGTCTATTCTCGCCTCGAAGAAGTACATTATCGGATTCACAAGACGTTGTCCGCGATACGGTAATGTCATTCGATGGTCTGTCGATACCAGTTCCGCGATCTTCTCTCTGAGGGGTTGCCTGAACTTTCTCTGTCTCTTTCTCCTCTCTCTCTCTCTCTCTCTCTCTCTCTCTCTCTCTGTCACTCGCTCTCTCTCTCTCATTCTCTGTCTCAGTCTCTATCTTCTCACAGACATAGTCAAACGCAGACAAACCAAAAGCAGGGAAATCGCAGGAGCGCGTGCCAAGAACTTTTCAACAGCTTGTATTTCGTTTGCGTCAGCACGAGGACGAGTACTACGACGACGGCGATGATGGCGACGACGACGTGTTTTACGCCAACGTTGCAGCTTACAGGGAACGCAGGTACAAGAAGTAGCGGCAGCCACGGCGACGATGTCCCGAGTGAGCAACGCGCTTCTCCTCTTGAGTTCCTCTGGTGAAGCAGAAGCAGCAAACGCAGCAGCAGCTTTATCTCACTCTCTCTCTCTCTCTCACACACACATTCTCTCTCTCTCTCTCTGTCTCTATCTCTCTCTGTCTTTCTCTCTCTCTCACACACACTTTCTCTCTCACTCTCTCTCTGACTCTCTCACTCTCTCTCTCTCTCTCAGTCTCTCTCACTCTCTCTCTCTCTCTTCTCCTACTCCCACTCTCCCTCTCTATCCTACGGGATTCTGCTCTTGAAATAAAGGCTGATTTACATGTGTCGGGGGCGCTCTGCCATGCAGCAGTAGAGCACGTCGCGTCAGCAAACGCCACTGCCACCATCCGATTTTCTGCCCGTCTCTCTTTCCAGTATATATTCCCGAGTTTTGGGAACCGTGGGGGTGCTGTTGCAACTGATTCCATCGACACCGCTGGAGGCCAATATTCCACCCACACGAGCATACATGCAGAAACGCACATGTACATATAACGTATATATACTATTGGTAAAGCTCGCGTGCACCGAGTCGAGCAGTGTATTGGATTTCCCCGTATCCTCAACTCCACGCCTCCTCGATGTGTGTACGTTCCATTTCAATTTTCACGTTCGTACGCCACATTCATCGAGCAACAGAGGGGGAGAGTAAAAGCAGCGCACCTCGCATTTTTCGACACCCGGATTTGTTTTCTGTGATCCGGCTTCCTGTGAAGGGTATGCAGGGGATATATACCTGGCTTAGAGGAGACGGAGAAAGAGAAGAGAGTGTGTGAGAGATAGAGGGATACACAGAGAGAGAGATAGAGAGAGAGAGAGAGATAGATAGAGAGAGAGATAGATAGAGAGAGAGATAGATAGAGAGAGAGAGAGAGATATAGATAGAGAGAGAGATAGATAGAGAGAGAGAGAGATAGATAGAGAGAGAGAGAGATAGATAGAGAGAGAGATATTGATATTGATATTGATATAAACTTTATTGCGCCTTGGGGTAATACCCCGTCTGGCGTTTTAGAGATACAAATGGATTATACTATTATACAAAAGAAATTATTTACAAGTGAACAGGTGAAGTATTAAGTTTACAAGAACAATTTGTGCAATTTACAAAACGTTTCTTTTGTCGATTGACGTGCGAATTTTTTACAAGTTTCACTTAATGACTAGGTTAATGCTCCGTTAAAGCTGAGTTAGAGCCGTAGGCCTTCATTCCTTATACGAGTTGCCCAATCCGATTGGTCTCGCTTGAAGAGTTCATCAAACAGAGATGCTTTAAATGTGTTGATTGCCTTTACCGAAAACTCAATGACGCTTAAGGAATTTAGCATCATTGAGGCTTGAATGCGAAAGGATTGTTTCCAGGCTTCCGTACGCGGCGCGGTATAGACAAGCACGCTTGGTGGACCTCGCTCAGAACGGCGCAGAACTAGATCGACGTTTAGTCGAGTAAAACGGTTTGCAAGATAGTCTGGATTTTCATAGGCTAATATCGCATAAGCTAGTGAACCTAAGAAGTATTCCCGTCTATTCTTTGCCGAGAGCCAGCCTAATTCCAATCTATACGGAGTCACGTGCGCACGAGGTGGAATATTGCCAAATACGAACCTAATACAAGCGTTTTGAGCTCGTTGGAGAGAGAGAGAGAGAGAGAGAGAGAGAGAGAGAGAGAGAGAGAGAGAGAGAGAGAGAGAGAGAGAGAGAACAATATATACATTAGCAATATACACTATGTAATAATATAATAATATAATTTGTAACGTGATCGGTACGCTCGCAATAATAGTGTTTAACAATAGTATGTACAGATGTGCAGGATCAGACTCAACATCATAACTGTTGAGGTAACTTAGTAATAAGGATTTGATGGTTTGGAGAGAGGTAGTTTTGGGAGGCAGGGAGATAATGTGTTCTGGTAGGCTGTTCCTATAATATGAGGCGGCTATTACGAAGGAATTGGCATATAAGGAAGTTTTGAAGTTACGGATAAGGAGGGGTTCAGTGCGGAGTCGAGCTGATCTACGTACATCACTATCTGCCGTGAGTATGATGTTAGACTTCAGATAATCTGGACAACCAGTCTTAAGTACGGTAAACGTCAGCGCACCCATGAAGTACTCTCTTCGGGTCTTCACCGTGAGCCGCCCTAGCCGTTTGCGATGGGGGGTAACATGAGTCATCCCGGGAATGGTACCAAAAACAAAGCGGGTGCATGCATTCTGCGACCGCTGAAGTTTCAGGTTCTGTTCACCAGTTAGGTCATGGTAGACAAGGCAGGAATAGTCAAAGTGAGGGAGGATGAGTGAGTGCACAAGTGATTTACGGACACCAAATGAAAGAGCACGTTGATAAGGGCGGAGCAGTCTGAGGGTGCGAAACACTTGCTGACAGATGTGTGACACTTGCCTTCCTTAATTGAGATCAGGAGTCAGCCAGACACCCAAATTTTTTACTTCATTGACAAAAGAGATAGGAGTGCTATTGACTGTAACCTTAGGTAAGAGTTCTAAATGGATCAATGAAATGTTTAATGTGCTACCAAAGAGCATTGCTTTGGTTTTGGACAGATTTAGAGTGAGCCCATTGCAAGAGACCCACTTGGCAATCGCAGCGCAATCCTCAGATACCTTGTTAATGGTGTCATTACGTTTGCAGCTTCTGTAAATTTGAGTGTCATCAGCATAGATCATATGTCTGGTGAATTTCAGTACCATGGGGAGGTCATTGATGAAGATGGCGAACAATAATGGGTCTAGGACGGAGCTTTGGTAACGCCAGCCCAAGTATCAATCCAGTCCGATATGCTGCCACCTTCATCAATAACAGCCTGGCATCTACCAGTAAGATAAGAAATGAACCACTGTATGGAGTGATCACTGATTCTAAATGATCGAAGTTTATGAATAAATATGTGATGGGAAATCGTATCAAACGCCTTGGAAAAGTCAAATAAGACTAAGATTGTGAAAGCAGAGCTATCCAATTCGAATCTTATGTCATAGAGAACGCCGAGCAGAGCCGTCTGAGTACTGTGACCTGCTCTAAAGCCAGGTTGTCGTGGGATGAAAAGGTTGTGTTTCTCAATGTGACACAGGAGTTGCTTAGATAGAATCTTCTCTAACAACTTAGAGCACTCAGACAACCTAGCAGTGGGTCGTAGCTCAGATATGTCGGATGGAGCTGGTACTTTGGGAATAGGAGTAATAAGAGTGTTTCGAGAATGGTGGGACATGATAGTGCGAGATGTTTAATAGTGATTGCATCAAGCTCGTAAGTCTTGGACTTCAGAGATATCACTGAGAGAGAGAGAGAGAGAGAGAGAGAGGGGGGGGGGAGTCTAGGATTCGATCGCGTAGCTTTCTATACGCGAAAGTGAAAGTGACGAGCAAGGATTTTTTCGGCTCTCTTGAGGATGCTTCGTAAATTATAGTACTTATGTTGTTCATATATTTATTTATCTTTATTTATCATTGCTATGTTTAAAATTATACGAAAATGTAGCTATACGTACTTAGTATAATTTTCGTGGTTAGTCTTATTATAAGCATGCTCGTTAATTTATACAATTAAAAAAGCAATTTTAGTACTATTTTTAGTGCTACTAATTTTAAATATTTATTTTTTTATTTTTTTTAGCTATAGTATACGAATTAATGATATCATTATAGAAACTTTACTCTTAACAATTTCGACCCCTTATCGAGAAAATATGATGGAGTCTAGCTTCGGTATTTGGGTAGAAAATGACAGAGTATGCAGCTTAAAAAACTTTACCAACTGTAGATTTCATTTTTCGAAACGACTATTGATATCGTTATAATTATTTTATTATAAAAAATACTCAGGAATTTGCTGTAATTTATTATTTTTTACTATTAGAAATTAATAATGATTATTATATAAACAGAATAATATACACTGTTTTTTTGATTTTTTCTATCGTAGTTCACAGAAATACTTATTGTTATTCATAAAATAAGTGTATACGTAATCTGAAAGAAATGTATTTTGAATTTAAAACATTGCATTGTCTATCTGATCTGACAGTTGGAATTTAGTTCCATGATATGTCTTCTTCTCTAAAAGAAGAAATGTAAAACAATTTAGAAAGCATGATTGCGAAAGAAGTATTTAAAAAAGAATCTTGTTTTATCAGTTCTCCAATGCCTTTTATTTTAATTATATGTAAAAGAGTTCAAATTTCATGATAAAAAGGAACTCGGCCAAGATAAAAGAGAATTTATCAGACTGCACAAATATTTTTAAAGAAACCGAACTTTAAAGTTTCTTAAAGTCCGATGGCAAAGGAATGGATCTGAATAACAATATGAAAAGGAATCCCCTGGAATTCAACAAAACATAATTTCGATCTGCATAAATAACGTTAATTCCACACTTGAAATTTATTTTAAATTTTTCTCGAAGAGATGTAATACGATACCAAGACTACAAGATTATTCAAATTCCAAGAACTTAATAACTGCATTGTACCCTTATTTGCGACAAGCTTTCTGTACTGTATGTAAACAGACCAGGGAACAATAATCCACGAGAAAAGAACTTTCTCATAGAAGATTAAAAAATCCTTCACAGTGAGGGTAAAGTGTGTAAGCATTCTACCAAGCGTCGAAGCAACGACTCACTGAGTAAGGAGGCGGAAGCTGGGAAGGCGTCGAAAACGCGATTTATTTTCTGCGCGTCCAAGCTCGCTTTTCATTCATATTCTCGGCCAACTTAAAGCTCGCATCTCAAGAGGCGCGCATAAGGAGAACATAGAATTTAAAATCAGATTCATGTCCAGAATACCGATATTCTTCTCTCACTAACACCCTCTCTCTCTGTTTCTCTTTCTCTCTTTCATAGAAAAAGAAATAAAAGAGTAGAGAAAAGAAGGAGGAGAAGGAGAGAGGGCAAGAGTCAAATATCTCATCGGAATCCGTCTATTGAGAAATATTCGCATCGTTGCAGGCGATATGATCGGATTTCAATATAGACGATCGCCTAGCGAGTACTTGTAAAAACATCGCGCGGTATTTTTGTTTCTATCTCGCAGTACTAGGCAGCTCTCCCGAGCGTGAAACCCGAAATTTTCCGTTGTTAGCATAAACTCTCGCATGAATGCACCCGATTACACGTCGCGTGATTGATATTGTAGTATTTAAATTGTATGGAAAAGACGATTCACGCCGAAAATAGCACCTGCATCCATGATTTATTTTGCAAAACAGCGTGAATCCAAAAAGAACGCTGTCAATTCATTGGCACTTACAAGGAGTGTCCCTGTGGGAACCGATTTTCGATTCCCACTGTGGGAAACGATTTTCGATGAGGATCTGGGGGGGGGTGCTTTGTAGTAACTAAAAATAATGCCCAGTACCCGTAGTATTATCCAATGGGTCCTTGTTCTCGAGATACGAGCTATTTACTCCAAATAGGTGTTATTTTAATGAAAAATTGTACCTCTAATTCATATCATTACTATATAAGTTTTGTTGCTAGAAAAATTGTTGGAAAGTTAAATAAAAGTAGACGAAAAGAGATTTATTTTAAGCGTTCTTACGTACAAAAATTTGAATACAGTCGTAAGTTGACACAACAATTGAAAATGGTTATTAATAACCTGATTAAAGAAAAATGGCATTCAAAAGTAATTTAAAATTTTCATGGTTAGTTTACAAGATATAATAACCATTGAAAAAAAATTGTTTTCCTGTATAACAAAATAACTACCAGAGCTAATAAAAAAATTCTAGTGATGAAAATAACTGATTTCAAGCTTCTTTAAAATCATTTTCTCTGATTTAAGTATATTACGATGTAGCTACTAAAAAAACTACAAGTTCATGTTCATAATTTGACTAATCAATTTCAGAATATCCATATAAGAAACAAAAATAACGAGCCTTGTTTGATAAAAAATGACCAAGCCGTTCTCGAGATATAAGTGATCAAAAACATTTCTCAAATATCTCAGAATATGATGGTCGTTACGATTGACCGGCAACGAACATAGTCAAGACAAAGTGAAAAGTTACCTTTTTAAAAAAATTCAGATCAAGTGCTGCAGATTTACTCTTCTACAGTAATCATTTTCACAAATTTATTTTGTTCTCAGAAACTTACATGGTTAAAGACTTAAAAAATTGATTTATCTTCTTCCCCATATTCGTAATCAACTCAAATTTTTTCAAGGATTTACCATTATATATTTTTCAGATATGACCGTTTAAACAAGAAATGACGTTTTCGTGTATAATAAACGAATGCAAATAGCTTATCCAAAATTTGGGATCGAAAAAGATTACCTATAATATTATTATTTTTCAAATGAATTGACACTGAATAAATTATATTATTTCTAGCATATCAAAAAACCCGAAAATCTAAATCTCTTTATAGTTAAGAACTAGTATTTAATGTGAAAAATCCTTTCTCTCAGTTACGACGATCCTGTTAAATGTGGAAGAAAACGACAAGAACGAGGACAAGCAGCTGCAGACCTGTAGTCGGGCGTCGAAAAGGAGCCGCATAAGTATGTGCGATTGCTCGCTGAGGATTATGCGAAAGGCAATGCTTTAGAGAATCAGGGTTCCCTAAGTAGAACCGAGGCTCCATTAGCGAACCTGGATTTGCGAAAGTATTTTTCCAAATCCCCTAGATGCTGTTAACGTCACATCTGACACTCGAAAAACTCATCCACCGATTTTACCTTAGAGCGTGCTTTTACATGAATCCGGATGCTGAGAGAGATTGATTGATTGATTAATTTCTTTATTTTGCCCGGGGACTAATCAATCCCATTGGGCATATGAACAATATTTTACAATGTAATATAGTTCAACAAATATAGAATATAAAAATACAAAAAATGTGTAAAAAATATAATAAATATAAATATATATTGTAACGGTTATTTAATAAATCATAAAAGAATCTCTAGTTGTGTACTTCAAAATAACAATGACAGTCAGTTAGTATTACATAAAGATAAAAATAATAATAATAATAATCGCACAGCACAAATAATAAAAATAAAAATAAATAAAGAGAGAGAGCAAGAGAGATTATATTAGATTAGATCATTTATTTAAACCCTGGGACTAATATGTCCCAGGGCCCCTTAAAGATACAAAATAGTTTACAATAATAAAATAATTATGTGTGTGGTTATGTGTTGTGACGATAAGCGCAAAACGGTGAAACTTAAAGTTAGGTGCGGGGAGGGCTCTACGGCTCTATCTAATATTATAATTAACAGAGAAAGTAAAAGTAACAATGAATGTAAATAAAAATTATAAATAAGAGAGAGAGAGAGAGAGAGAGAGAGAGAGAGAGAGAGAGAGAGAGAGAGAGATAGATAGATAGATAGATAGATAGATAGATGTACTTTTTATTCATCAAGAGACAAAATCTTACAATTGCATGTACTTGTAGTTATAATTAAAATATCAGTCAATTTATGTATTTGTTATCTTAACGTTCACTTATTGCATTTCTTACTAAAATAATATTATTCGCTTTATCAGTTCGTCAGTTTATAAAATTTAAATGTAATGAACTAGTCATAGTCAGATATCACAGAAACACGCTTCGTCAAAAAATAATACATAGAATAAAATAAATACAATAGAGATAACATATAAAAATAAAAGAATACATACACATACTTTGCTAAATTTTTACGTATACTATCACGTCAAAATTTAAAACACACTCATTCATGACACTTTAACAATCACGCTAATAAATACATTCACACCTAACACTAAACATATTTAATAAATAAATAAATTAATAAATAAATAAGTCGAATAAATAAATAAACCAGATAAATAATTAAATTAAATAAATAAATAAATAAGTTAGATAAATAATTAAATTAAATAAATAAATAAATAAGTTAGATAAATAATTAAATTAAATAAATAAATAAATAAATTTAAATAAATAAATAAATTAAATAAATAAATAATTTAAATAAATAAATAACCCAAATAAATATCCGAGTCAGATTGGGAATACACGGAGATGAACAAAATAATGTATAAACTGATTCTCGAAAAGTTCACCTCTATGTATTCCCGTCACCATGTAATTGTTTAAGGTGCCTGCTAAACGCCGTTTTAAATTTACAAAAAGATGGCAGGCACCTCACACTGCTTGGGAGCGAATTCCAGAGGTGCGCACCTTGAACTCTAAGTGAGAATAGGCCCTTATCGGTGCGCGACCCCAGAACCGAGAGCTCTTTCGTACCACCCCTGGCCTGGTTTTTTTCAAAGAGGGCAGTAAGATATGGTGGCTGCCGCATGACAACCGCTTTGTAAAGCAGCAGCCCCATAAAATACTCCCTCCTCACCTTCAGATCTAACCAGTCCAGTTTTTCCCTGTAGGCGGTGATATGCTCATCACGCCTAACACCACATATGTATCTCACACATGCATTCTGTAGACGTTGTAGACGTGTCTGGAGCTCCCCTAACACGTCAAGAAGAACCACTGAGCAATAGTCTAAGTGAGGTAGTACCAATGCACATGCCAGCTGCTTCCTCAGTATCTCTGTGGTGCTTGAACAGAATAATTTTAAGCTATACAGAGCTCTGTTTACTTTCCTACTGACCGCGTTCAGTTGCGGCTTCCATGTTAACCTTCCGTCCATCACCACGCCGAGGTTGGTGACTGTATCGACAAAGGGAACGTGTACGCCGGTCTGTATCTCAATGCCTTGCAAGTCAAGGTTCTGAACCTGTTTGATGTTATGATCAGATCCGAAAATAATCGCCTTTGTCTTGCCGACATTGAGGCGCAGGCCAGCTGACGTTGCCCAGTTCGACACTGCTCGTGCTACAGCCGACATGCGACTGATACCATCACAAAGACCTTTCAGGGTCACTTGTGCGTAGGTTTGCAGGTCGTCAGCGTAAAGTATATGTTCTACACCATCTAAGTCTAGTGCGTCTTGTAAGTCGTTTATGTACAGGCTGAAAAGCAGGGGTCCCAGGACTGAGCCCTGTGGAACGCCAAGATTGGTGGTTAGCCAACCTGAATCCCCGTTTGTGTTTGTGACGACTTTCTGTCGTCTCCCCATAATATATGACTTAAGCCACAGGAGAACACTCCTGGAGAATCCCATGCGCATCAACTTACGCAGTAGTTTAGTGTGTGAGATGGTGTCGAATGCTTTGCTAAAATCAAACATCAACAAAATAGTCAATAGTCTTTTGTTGTTGTTAATGAGAGAGAGAGAGAGAAAGAGAGAGAGAGAGAGAGAGACAGAGAGAGAGAGAGAGAAAGAGAGAGAGAGAGAGAGAGAGGGAGAGAGAGAGAGAGATTGAGAGAGAGAGAGAGAGAGAGAGAGAGAAGTTTATTTTACTTTAAAACAAAAGATAGTATACATTTCATTTTACATTAAAGTTCCATTTCAGTCAGTATTATTATATAAAATATTACATATAGATCGTCAGTCTTATAATAAAAAATTTTTGCACAATTTTCATTTATCACGTCAATTATAAAATATATCACACTTATCCATACATACACAGAACCACTCAAGAATATAAATACACACATACATTAGAAAACAATAACAAATGGATAACATTGTCAAGTATATAAAAAAGAACACTACAAAAAGGAAATCTTATTTTAAGATTGACCGATCTTAAATTTGTTGCATCTTAAAATTTCAAATGTTTGAAAAACATAAAAATAATATTAATATTAATTATTAATTATTTTTATTTAAATATTAATATTATCTTTATGTTTTTCAAGCATTTGAAATTTTAAGATGCAACAAATTTAAGATCGGTCAATCTTAAAATAAGATTTTCTTTTTGTAGTGAAGATAATCGCACGTAGCTTGTCAGGTTTACAATAAAATCGTGCATACTTTCGTACAGTCACGTGTTCATTCATACTTATAAATACAATCATACCGAAATACAGAGTTAATAAATAAATAAATAATTGAACAACAAAGGACGCTATTTTTACAGACTACTTAGTGTTATATTACTATGGGTACGCAAGTACCTGCGCATCGCATTCTTAAACTTGCAGAGTGATGGCAGGTACTTGATACTGCGGGGGATGGAGTTCCAAAGGCGCGAACCACAAGCTCTCAGGAGGTATAAGCCCACATCAGTACGCGACCCTGGAACTGAGATATCTTTAATTGTTTCACCCCTGCAGGAAGTTCTAACCTGGTTCTTCTCAAAAAGTTCCCTGAGATAGGGGAGGTTGGCCTATTCTTATAATTTTATACATAAGGAGGGCGGCAAAATATGTTCGTCTCTGATCAACATTTAACCAGTCCAGTTTCAATCTGTGAGGGGTGATGTGTTCATCTCTTCTGACGCCGCAAATATATCTCAAACACGAATTCTGCAGTCGTTGTAGTTTACTCTACAGTTCCTGGGACACATCAAGGTAAACGACTGAACAGTAGTCGAGATAAGGGACAATCAGTGCACTTACGAGCTGCATACGTAGAGCCTCAGTGGTGCAGGATCCAAAAAATTTGAACCCATAAAGAGCGCGATTAACGCGCTTTGTGACGTAATCTACGTGCTGTTTCCATGTCAGCTTTGAATCTATTACAACACCAAGATTCGTCACTAAGTCAACGAAGGGCAGGAATATGCCATTCTTCACCTCAACGCCTGGAAATTGCAATTCACTTAAGGAGTTGATATTGTAAACAGAGCCACAAATAATAGTCTTCGTTTTTTTGACATTGAGGTGTAGACCCGCAGACGACGCCCACGTCGACACAGTCCATGCTGCAGCTGTTAAGCGCCCAATGCCCTCAGTTAAGTCCGTCAGTTCGACTTGCGTATAAATATGTAAGTCGTCAGCGTATAGTAAGTGTCTGATGTCTGTGGAGTAAAAAATTTAAGTCAGGTCATTAATATATAGACTGAAAAGAAGGGGTCCTTGGACCGAGTCCTGTGGAACTCCAAGATTGGTTGTGAGCCAATCCGACTCGCCGCTAGTTCTGGTGACAACTTTTTGTTGTCGCCCTGTAATGTAGGATTTGATCCACGTGACTACTTTCCTGGAGAACCCCATTCTAATCAGCTGGCGAAGTAACCTTGTCGGCGAGATGGTATCGAAGGCTTTACGCTTTAGTCAGAAAGTAAAAGTATAGTGAGCATTTTTTTATTTGTTAATACCATCTACATTGACTTTAATGCCGTCGATACCACCACGTATGTTCTCCGATAGTTTGAGTAAGGCGGTCTGAGTGCTGTGGTACTGTCTGAAGCCGGCCTGAAGAGGATTAAGGATATTTTTTGCCGTTATATACTCGGTGATCTGAGTGTGTACAATCTTCTCGAGGACCTTGGAAAGAAAACTCAAAAGGGCTATTGGACGAAAGTCTGAGACCGAAGATGGTACGGTTGTTTTCTTTAACGAGAGATTGAATAATTTGGCGAGATGTGTACCGATAGTCGGAAGAGCTTTGGCTACTACCCTTTGCGGAATGCCATTTTCCCCGACCACCTGCGACGACAAGTGGAAGACAGCGAGAGCCACATCCGTTGAGGAAACCTTCTTAAAAGTGAAGCCCTCCTCTGAGGCTGAGGCCACGATGTCACCCAACTGCCAATCACATTCACCATGAGAGACCGACACACCAGCAAAGTGAGAGTTAAGCTCCTCCGGGGTAAATCCGTGAAGATCTTCCTTAGCAGCAGCCAATAACCCCAGAGAATGCAGCTCTTTCCAAATATAATAATACTTAATATATACAAGATAAAGAACAACAATAAAGCTTAGAGATTTTTATTTTTTTTTTATTTTTTTAACGTCGCCATGTTTGTGCTTCCATGTGGTGCTAATCGGCGACGGGGGTCTGCGGTGTGTTTGTAAACAAAGCACATGTAATTTTTACAGAGGTGCTTGTATCAATCGGCAGAGACTAGGATTCGAATCCGGGTCACCGGCGTAGGAATCCGACACTCTACCGACTGAGCCGCCGCAGGCCCTCAAAGCTTAGAGATGTTATGATATACAGGGTGCAAATTGTTTAAATTGAATAATTTCCAATATCTCACAAGATTATGAACCAAATAGGCTCAAAAATATTCAGCCAATAACTTGACAGCTAAAAAATATTCTTTGAAATTTTCAAGGCATTGCATCAAGTATTACTCAAGTTATCGTCTTATTACCTAATGTAGTATCATAAAAATAAAAAAGTGGTGTAAAACAAGAACGAATCCATGAATCTTAATTTTTATTTTCAAACCTTCATTGAAAAATAAAAAAAAAGAGCTTTAAATGACCAAAAAATACCGCATACTACTTAACAAAAAAAGCGATTAAAAATTTTTTGAGAAAAAATGAATATCATAAAAATGAAAAAAACGTTATAAAACAAAAACCGCTGCTAATTACTTTAGCAGAATGCTTTCTCAAAGTGAAATACTACTAACTCGAGTTTGAGAATATAATCATGGAAATTCACATTAAATAAAGTAAAGCTAAAGTTAACTCATTAGACTCACGGATTTAAGTATTAGTAGTCTGAGATAATCGTAAAACTTGATTAAAATAGTTTTCATCATATTTCTACACGAAAATTTCTTATACTCAGTTTTTATTTAATATTGTTCATTAAAAACTAATACACTACTGATCTTAAACAGTGTATTTTATTGTAGAAGTATATCAGAATAACAAATTATTTCTAATTTTACCAAAATTACCGATTTTTGAAAAATACGTATTTAAAATTCAATTTTATTTCTTCCACTAAAATAGAGTTCGCGTAATTGCTAGATATATAAATTGGAAGAAAATTATGTCTATTTTAATAAAACGAACGTACTTTCAACATATCTAACGTATAAAAAAAATTCCATCTCGGTTTTTGAAAATTTTATTAAAACACAATTTTTTATAAAAAAATTAACTTTTTATTATCCAATCAGCTCCAAAATTTAATTAGTTCTAAGTTGAGCAATACTTCATATGTCTGCAAAATTTCAGCTCTTAACTCATACTCCCCTTGAAGTGTTATCGTGACACAATATTTTTGTTACATACACACATACATACATACATACAGATCAACATTTATTAAAAACGTTTTTCTGACTTAGTTATCTTGAAAACATAAAAATTCATCAAAATCTGTGATAAAAAAGAGTTTTATAGTCACAAAGCTTTCTTTTTGAGAAAGCAAAACGATTCGCTGAATCTTGAAAATTCTTGTTAAATTTAAAATCTTCATCAAAAGACGAAAAAAATGAGCAATTATTGATAAAAAATTACGTGTAATAGGTACTCCAGAAATAAGCGATCAAATATTTTTTAAATAAAAATATAACCTTGAATATTTTGAAAAATGAAAGTCCTCGTGATCTGGGCAAAGAACTTAGCTACGATTTAGTAAAAAGCTGACTTTTTGGAAAATTTCAGAACAATGCCGTTTTACAAAAGTTATCGTTTGCAATAAAAAATCGATTTTTTTACAAAATTAATTTTTTCGTAAGTATAGAAAAATACCATGACTGAAAAATTTTACAAAATAATCTTCTCCATTATCCGAATCACCTCAATTTTAGAAAGAAATTTCCATCATATATTTCAGAAATGTCATCGTTCAAACAAAAAATGACGTTTACGTGTATAACAAAAGAAAGGAAACACCTTATCCAAAATTTCGGGTGGTGAAAGATAGGTAATTGTATGTTCTTTCATTTTACTCTATATCTCGAGTAATCCACGGTTCAATTTAATGTTTCAGGGCTCATTCTTTTGTTCTTGTGTTTTAGTTTTTCGGGTTTTTTATAGGTTAAAATTAATATAATCGTTTTATTTTATTCTAATCTCAGCACGATTTCAATTGTTAATCTTAAAACAAAAATAAAAACTGTGACTTGAAAAGTGTTGAAAATAAACGATTAATTTTAGTTAGAAAGAATTACAGTATATGATTATTTAGAATTTCTTAAAACATCGATATAGTACTTATATCCAGTTTGTTTATTATCTGTAACCTAAAAATCATAATAAACATAATATACAAAACTGACAATTTTATTCTAAAGGACAAAATCCTAATAAGGTCAACGTACCAATGCTCGGACGCTTAAACCCAATAATCAGACAGTTTTTCATATATCTGCATATTTTTAAATAAGAAAATATTCGTAACGTTAACTATAAAAATCACTTAATCGACCATTAGTCTATAGATCTGAGATCATTACGAATTATTTCATGTATCTAATAAACACTTATAGGGAGGTGTCCGATCATTGGTACGTTTACTTTATTATTTTCAAGTACTAAAGATATAGCAATAACTTTAATAATTACAAAAATTTTACCCAAACTTATCTAAAATCCCTTTCTTTTTGTATCTATTAAAACGAATAATAATTTGTTAATAGCGACGTTCAAACAATAAATCTAAATGCATAACAAAAGTTATCGAATTTTACATTATTGGCACAATCAATTCCACTGCGTTGGGACGTGGAAAATTAAAATTGACATTCTAATACTTTCTCGTGAGATTACCAATTGTACACGTTTGCAAAAGTCGTAAGGAAACAATATAAAAAAGTGACAAATTACGTAGTTTACTACTGTGTACGAATGTTCGTTCTCGTTGATTAATCGGTTTGAAAATTGGTGACTTTTGTTCCCGCAGTATCACATGCGTGTCACTCCCTAACGTACTTACGTATACAGGTGATTCGTGTAAGTTGACGTATGCATTGACGTATACACGTGTTTGTCAGTCGATACACACACGAATGCATGCAAGTGTGCACGCGTGCGTGTGAGGAAGCAAGAGAGCAAATTTAGCTTGGTTGGCTAAGGACGTACATCCTGCTGTCGAGTGATCCGACTGAAAATGTCCTAATGACTGAGCCGCACCGTATATACTCTCATCGGTTAGTGAAGTCACGTAACTAATGTTGGAGTCGCAGCTGTATCTACTATGCACGTACGTATGTATGTATATATACATATAGAAAGAAAGGGGGAGTTCGATTTTGCTAGAGAACGCTTTTTATTCTGCGCACTAGTTGTCTAGCGTGCTAATTTCGTCTCGTCGATCGGGTGCAGCAGCCGCTGAATTTTCGGTCGAAGCAGGCGCAGGCCAGCACTTATTCTATGCTGCAGCGTGACGGCGACAATGAGTCAAAGAACAAGTGAGGGAGAGAGAGACGGAGAGAGTGGCGCGAAAGGCCCTCATGCATAGTAAAACTTTAGCTGATAAGAGAAATTCCAGTGACGCAGCAGCAGCGGAACGTGAGATAGGGAGGAGAGACAGAAACAGAGAACGGCTTGACGCACAGTTTAACGAATCAATTGACTGAGCGTGCTGTAAAGTTCAAACTAAAAGTTGCATCGTTCAATGTCAGTTATAAATGTTTAAATAACGATTCTTTTTTCAATTTTATCGCTGTTATTTCACGGGATATGCAGTGTATTTATAAAAATAAATCAGCGACGAGAGTACGTCACGTTTTGATGGGGGTTTCTCACCGCTCCATTTTTATTCAATAATGCTAAAATACCGATATATTTGGCATTGAGCATATCTTACACATAAGAATTATACACGTAATTATTGTACACAATTTAGCATGGGTCAAATTATATATAGATATATTTGACCAATGCTAAATTGTGCACAATAATTACGTGTACAATTCGTATATGTAAGAAACGTACTATGCCATAAATTTAAAGTCGAAATGCTAGTAAATATACACATCACCTGTCTCGAGATGCCGAATATCATGTAAGCAATGTTTTGTGTTGGTGATTGATAAGCAGCTTAGAAATAAATGTACAATGGAGCCAAATAATATTTTTTTAAAGGATACTGAAATCTTTCTATTACACTTATCCTGAATAACAAACACTTAGCGTGAATAGCAGGATCGCAGCGCGATGTACCGCACCTGATACACCAGAGCCACTTCTGGCCACGATAAGTACCTTGTTTGAATTCCTTCTCTTAAAAGAATACAAAAGAAACACAATGCATAAGAAGGTGAGCACGTAGAGCACATGTAGCTTAGTTCACGATTGGCAGTTAAATTGCTTCCAAGGGAAGCGAATATATATAGATACAATCTTGACATCCCGAGTAAAATAAAACTGAGAGCAAAAAATATATGATTATATACAATTATTATATATAATTCTAAAGGGATTTATTACAAAAACTAAGAAATTCCGACGTGGGCTTGAACCGAGGACTTTTTAACTTGCCCTAATGTAACCTGTTTTGTTTGTAAAACATATGAATAATTGTATAAGTTATACCGTTAGTCACTTATATATGGTTATATATAATTATATTTAATTATATATAACTTTTTTGGTGGTTTAGAGCTTATATATAATTATATTTAATTATATATAAATTTATTTTACTCGGGATAGCAATATTACAGGAGGTTAGACAGAAAGGCATGAACGGAGAAACAAAAAACGCTGCTAACTGTTTTGGCACACTGAGAGAAAGGATTCTATGTAATGTAGTAAATAATTGCTGCATCTGACAATTTGTCTACCGTTGTATTTATAGTTAATCCAAACAATTTAAAATTAAAGCGCGAGTTCTTAGCTATTAAGTAGCCAGGTCTGGGAAAAAATGACATATATAACTATATATAATTATATATAAAACGCATATATGGTTATATATAATCATATATACTCATATATGATTTAATATGATTGCATATAATTATATATCAACTTTGCCCTTATATTAATTATACAGTCATATAGAACTATATATGCTGAATTAGTATGAATAGCATTATATATAGTTATATATGGCCATATATAATTGTATATATTCATTTATGGTTATATCTAACATCTCATCTACACTTATATGTAGCTATATATGATTATATAAAATCGTATAATGATATATAAGCCTCTTACTACATGTAAAAATTTTCAAACGTTGGCTAAAATTATTCAGTGCTTTATTGACAAAGAATATTTTACGCTAGAACTGTTAAATAATCGCTTAAAATATTTCATTTATTCTGAATTTGATTGTGAAAATAAGATGTCTGCTTTAGTGACTTACTTCGGTATACTAATGGATGACTTAATTCTTAGAGAAGACCAAGCATGGCAACTCTACTTACTTTTATTTGAAATAATTGAACTGGTCACAAGCCCAACGATTTCTAAAGATGAAATAGTTTTACTACAGCAGCTCATAAAATCGTATAATGAACTCTATATACAAGTTTTTAAAGAAAAGCTGAAACCGAAATAGCATTTAATAACACATTATCCGGCTTGTATTAAATTGATGGGTCCATTTATATATTTATCCTGTTCAAAATGGGAAGTATTTAAGCACACATAAAAAATGCTCATATTGTAAATTCAAGGGTTAATATTATTTTTACTTTAGCAACGAAACTGCAATTAGATGTAGCTTATAGATTATATAGCAAAAGATTGTATATATCTATATGGATGATTCCACATCAAGTGAGCAAATGAAAAATGTTAATACTCTGAAACTTTCAGAAAATGATGGATAATACATTAAGCTGTATTTCATACCTAAAATATGTAAAACAATGTCCAAACCCTTACCTCTATTGGTTCAGGATGTATGCCAAGCTGAAAACAAGATTATTTGCATTTTCTTCATTTTTCTTAAAATGTATGTATTTTTATCTCGAGAACTATAAAAGATAAAGTACTTTAGTCCGTGTGTTTTAGAAAGAGATATAGATTTTATTGCATATCCCTATTCAACCTTAATTTTAAAGCCTCTTTTGCTATACAATCTATGAGCTACGTCTAATTGCAGTTTTGTTGCTAAAGTAAAAATAATATTAACCCTTGAATTTACAATATGAGCATTTTTTTATGTGTGTTTAAATACTTCCCATTTTGAACAGGATAAATATATAAATGGACCCATCAATTTAATACAAGCCGGATAATGTGTTATTAAATGCTATTTCGGTTTCAGCTTTTCTTTAAAAACTTGTATATAGAGTTCATTATGCGATTTTATGAGCTTCTGTAGTAAAACTATTTCATCTTTAGAAATCGTTGGGCTTGTGACCAGTTCAATTATTTCAAATAAAAGTAAGTAGAGTTGCCATGCTTGGTCTTCTCTAAGAATTAAGTCACCCATTAGTATACCGAAGTAAGTCACTAAAGCAGACATCTTATTTTCACAATCAAATTCAGAATAAATTAAATATTTTAAGCGATTATTTAACAGTTCTAGCGTAAAATATTCTTTGTTAATAAAACACTGAATAATTTTAGCTATGTCATAGCGGCAAATACCAAGATGAAAATCATGCATTATGTTATTATAAATATATATTCTGCTTTAATGTTGTGACTTTTATGCTTAATGTATTATCAATCGTTTTTTAAATTTCTTAATAATTCTGACTTTTAAATACAAAGTATTCAGTCTTTATATTTTGAAGCTCTACAGAAACGACGAAAATAATCGTAATACGATCTCAATAACTAAAGAACAAAATATTTTATCGTTTCAATATGAATGCCTTTCTAAATTCAAAGTTTTAATTCGTTTACTGCAAAGAATTTCGTATGTATTGCAAAGCAACGAATTATTTATGCCAAATAACCCCAGGGAAAAGAATGTTGTATATAACCATATATAATACTTGTATATAATTATATATAGCTCTTGACCTTATATAAAGATATATAATTATATATAGTTATATAGGACCATATATAATCATATATGAGCAGAATTAAATAATAAATTAACTATATAATAATTAATTTATGTAAATATTAATCAAATAATGATTTTTATTGAAAAATAATGTTTCATTATCCCTATTATTAGAAAAAAAAGAAAGTTGCCCGAGATGGGACTCAAATCTGAGATCTTTGAGTTGAAAACCCAGCACCTTAACCATTACCCCAACTCATATTGTTGAAATTATAACACTGGAAGTACCCAAATAGTTAGATTAATTCTGCCATCACTAGAGAGTAGAAATATTAAGTTCTGGTAAAACTAGGATATGATCAATTATCTTAGTAGGAGTCGGATAAGGTCCTGATCAGGTACCTGAATAGGGCCTGATGCAATATGTAATGGCGTGCAGAGCGGGACCACGCTATGTTTTCATTTGATATACAATTATATACGGTTATATATAATTATATATAAATGGGACTTAGAAATGTTTGAAAATTTTTACATGTAGTAAGAGGCTTATATATCATTATATATGATATTATATATAATCATATATAGCTATATATCAGTGTAGATATAGAAAATAACAAAATTGCAATTGCAAAAAAAGATCGAAAATTTCAAATGTCCGCCATTTTGTTATTTTTCATCGAATTTTGTTTATTGAGCTACCGGCTATAGCGAAAAGCTTATTTTTTAATAACCCGTCCACTTTTTTGCTTTCAGGCTCTTCAAAGTGGAGATATCACGTCAACCAGATTGTAGTAGGGTCAACTTCAGGCAGCCGGACCAGCCAGATTTTACATACAAACAAACATAAAAAATATATTTTATAAGTGTGAAACCTCTTCTTTTATGTGTAAAAAGTTTGAATATTTTAAAGAAATTTTCCTATGAAAAAAAATTATTGAAAATTATTGCTGAGATCGTAGAGTGACCTCATAAGCATAATTATCATTCATTTATCATAAAAATGTCAAACAAAAATTTTCCTTAGAAACTTTTAAATAATTGATTTGTTTTCTAAAAAAATAATAAAAAAAATTTGAATGAAAAGTTTTAGTATGTACCAAAACGAGTCAAGATACCATCCTCTTGAGTTTATCAACGATAGAAGGTGTTTCCTAGTTTTACGAAGTAAATTGTGCAATTCCATATTTATTAATGTTTATTGTCCAATGATAGCTATGATAGAATCAAAGATTATTTTTTATAAGTATGTAGTACATACTCTGAAAAAAATAAGGGAGTAAGAGAGCCCTGCATTTATGGTGTTGTAGTACCGTAGCGTGGAAACGTTTCAACACGACCTGGGGGTGCGTGACGCTCCCCGGCCTGCGATGCAGCAGTACATCGCTCGCGCAGCAATGCGTTGTGTGCTGCAGCTCAGGTTGGGGAGCGTCATGCTCCCCTGGCATTGGCTAGAGCGTTTCCACGCTTCGGCGCTACTACAACACTTTAAATGCGGGGCTCTCTTTCTCCCTTATAATATACTCATCCCCAAAAACACGCACAACCCACATGGACATCGCTTGACAGAAATATATAAATACACTCAATATAAAATAGACGGCGTAGTTCTAATTGACAAAAGACTCTGAAATGAATTTAAATAGAAGTACGCTGGTTCTACTGCATATTTTAAAGTTCGACGTCCCGGCGACGGAGTCTCACATCTTTTATTGTTTAGGGTGCTTTCATCCAACTGCTTGTTATCTATGTGTAAAACGGCTTGCTTTCGATCTACCGAAGTTAATTATAAATATATTTTATTTAAAAACTTATTCTTATCGCTGAATTGTGAACGTGCTAAAATTGAATAAAGGTGATTTGTTGTTACTGTTTTTTTGACATTGTGTTTATTTAGAAAACTTTCAGAGTTGCAGCATCGTGGTGACCGTGGCAGGACTAAAAAGTCATCGTTAACCTCAAAGGGAAATAAGAGTGAATAAAGAATATTTTGATCGCAATGGAGAAATTAAAATCTACATAAGCTATAGTTCGCAGATCATTCACTCGTGCGTATAATTTATTCGATCTTGAGTGTCAAAAAACATCACCTAATTTGCATTCACCTGCTGATAAAGTAAGCGAACTTAGTGTATTTAGAAAACTTTGAGAGTTGCAACAGACGTTATGCAAACGTTCTCTATGTTAAAGCTGTTACGGATGCAGACTGTAGTTCCGATATTTGTCTCGTAGTAGCCAATATTAGAGCTCGTATACTAGCTTCATCAATTTGCAAAAATTAAATAATTAGGTAATATACATACTGGACAGGGAAGGTGGGAGGGTGGGAGGACAATATTAAAATAGATTTACGGGAAATATGGTGCTATGTGATGAACTAGATAGAACTTGTTAAGAATAAAAAGAAATGACATGCTGCATAAAAAAGATTGTGAAATGTAAATCCTAACAGCTAGTCCCAACAACTAGAAATGTTAGTAATAATGCAAATATGGTTATAGCTAACGTACCGATTATAATAACTACGATCATTTAAGTGTTATTGCTGCTATTATTACTAGCTAGATTGTAAAACCAGCTTATAAATATTATTCTACGTTTTAAAAATTAAACTAATATAGTTTCTGTACTATCCATGCATGAATTAAAAAAAGAAAGCTCACACTGCATTTTGCATTTCATAAAATAGGCACGTAATTACAAAAAAAGAACGCTTCTAAGGTGCAACGAGCCTTTGAAATAATTAGTTTGCAGTAGTTCCTTTGAGAGTCATGCATATACGCTTGCATTGAGTTAACGTGGCGCCCCTTATGAAAGAAAAGAAATAAAAGAGACAGCCTCTAATCAAACAGAATTGATCAACGTCATTCGCAAAAAAGCTCTAAAAAGAACGAGGAAAAACAGAAATGATGAGAAGACATATGTTCTCCTGCAACGTGCAATGAATGTTATGAGCAGGTATGCAAGTTTTTCTTCGTAAAGGTGTATACGTGCGAGTAAGAGAGAGAGAGAGAGAGAGAGAGAGAGAGAGAGAGAGAGAGAGAGAGAGAGAGAGAGAAAGAAAGAGAGAGATAGAGAGAGAGAGAGAGAGAGAGAGAAACCCGAATCGCGTAAACTCCGTTCACGTATGACAGTGCGATTACTCGGCTGCTCTGAATCCCCAAACAACCAACGCGAACATACGTAAGCCTGTTTACGAGTCCAATGCAGGTTCGCCATCTTTTTCAGTCTTCCTATTCCCTTCCTGATTCCGAACGCCATGAGTGCACATATGCACGCTAAACTCCTTAGAGTGACTTTCATTTCAACAAATTAAGTATGTAAAGGAAATAATATTACGGTAAAGACTCACCTTCGTAAACCCAGTCGGGCACGCCATTGTAGATGGTGCCGAAGGCACCAGTGACGGTGATTTGATAATCATCGGCAACCTCGGCCTGCGGTCGATAATAAATGTTGCTCTGGAAAACATAGACTAATGCATTGCCGCGCGGAGCCCAGACCGCTAGCTGCAGTCCCGACGACTCGTTCCCGTTTAGCAAAGTTTCCTGCCTGCAAATATTATTCTAGTTTAAATGTAATACTCTATTATTATCGCACCATTACGATACTATGGTTGCGCCAATGATTTTGCTTCTGAAAAGTCTATACTTTTATTGATTCGTTTATGAAAGGACTGTTCAAAACTGTAGTGAAATATGTACAGTTTGAAAATTTTACTAATGTTCATGATCATTTCAAAATTTACGATATTTGTTCGGTTCGATATGTAAATGTTCTATATTTACGATTTTGGATTAAACTTTAGTATATAATTTCATTATGATAGATTAATATATAAATCAGTTTAAATTTCTATTTTTAATTGTATTCATGCATTTTTAGTTATTAGTGTGAGAGACGCATAAAATAAGTAAATAATTTTTAAATAGAAGTATGATGTTGCCAATATTTTGACGCTTGACAGGAAGAAGAGACGCAGATTTGGCTTGAAGAATGAGCTATCTCAGTTTTTACTTGAAGAACGGGCTGACCCATAAATCGCGCGAAACGAACTATTTAAACCATCATAATTTCTCGATTCAAATTCTGTAGTAACAACGATAAGGGAATTGGAAGCTAAAAGTTAAAAGTTAAAAGAGAAAAAAATTGGCTAAATACCCCTTCTTCACGCGATTTCTGGGATGGCCCATTATTCAAGCAAATTCTAAGATAGCCTCTTCTTCTACTCAACTGTTGATGTATTATAATATAAATTTAAAATTATTAAATATAGATAAGTATAAGTAAATCAAAGTTGAAATAGTAAATTGTGTACCATGGGGAAAAACTAGGCTTTTTTCGCCCATGTGCACGCTAAACCCGTTAGAGTGAAATAAATCACTCTAATTAGAGTTGATTTTTCACTCTAAAAATAGAGTGGAATGTTTCACTATTAAGCAGAGAGGAATCTCACTCTATTCTAGAGCGAATACTTTCCCGATGAACATCGGCGAAAAAATAACCTATTTTTTACCTTTTAAGTTTATAATATTGCAAGCGTGATATTAGATATACTTTTACAGTAATAATAGGTTTACCAAAATACACGAAATAAAGTAGTTTATATACACAAAATTAATTCTTCTGCATGGTTCATTATATAAATATTTTAAAATATTTTTACGTTCCAACAGGAACATTCAAAGCCTTCTAAGCTATAATAATAGAAACTTAAAGTATCTTCAAATTAAATAATATAATTAAAACAAACTTTCAGAGCATTATTTTTTTTTTTAAGTTTCGTTTTTTACTATTTTTATATAGTATTTGCAGTATATGACTAAGAATAGTGGTTAAAAACTTAGTAGGATTATAGTTTTAGGAGGAGAATTTTACTAGGTAAGTACTAATCGTAATGGTATCAACCTAACCTCAAAATATCGTAAAAATACAGTTTTCTTTATAAATTTCGGGGTTACAGTATATATTTTCTTGTATTCTGTGTTGTATTGATGGTTTTTGAATTATAGAGTGTTACTAGATAACTGATTATTATAACAGTATCAACAAAACCTAAAAAATTTGCTAAACACTTCTTTGGAAATTTCAAGGTCAAAATATGATTTTTTGGTATTATCTGTGTTATAATTTATGTATTTACACCAGAGAATGTTATTAAATAAATACCAAATGTAATAGTGTCAACCTAACTTCAAAATATTGAGAACCATATCCTCTTTGAAAATTACGTAGTCAAAATATGTAGGTATTATTGGTAATTTCTGGGTTTATAATTAATGTTTCTGCATCAAAGAATGTTACTAGATGAGAACCAACCTTAATAGTGTCAAACTAACCTCTAAATATCGCAAAAACACGATTTTTGTCACTAATTTCGCACAATATAACTTTCTTGTATTTGAATTATTGACTTTTTAGTTGTTTATCGCTACTAACCTATACAGATGCACGTGCATACGTATACACACACGCATATGTACACACATACACGCATACGCGCACGCGCACGCACACGCATACATACACACACACACACACACACACACAAACTCGAACACACGCGCACTCGTCTATACGTACACGCATATTACACACACAAAAAATTTGAAGAATAATTATATTGCGATGTTTTGAGGTTAGGTTGAAAGTATTACGATTGGGTCTCATCGAGTAACATTCTTTGATGCAGAAACCATATTTATAACACAGAAAATACCAATAATACATATTTTTACCGCGAAATTTGTAAAATAGACATTGTTTGGTAATAATTTGAGGTTAGGTTGAGCTATTATAATGAGCACTTAGCTAATAACATATTCTATAATAAAGAAACAATCATTATAACACAGAAAATACAAAAATATTGTATTGTAACTACGAAATTTGCAAGAAAAGGCCTTTTTATAATATCTAGAGGTTAGGTTTGACATCATTAATATTGGTACTCTCTATTCATCGTCAAAAGATTGAAGATTATTCATCCGTTTTTTTGCCGACTCACAACTCACATCACAGAACACGTACGAATCCGCGGGTTTGACGCGAACGTTAGGACTGTTAGTACCATATGTACCAACTACTTATTCACGTGTCATTCGAAATTAATTTTAATTAATGAGGTTCAAAATTGTGATAAATAAAATAAAATTCGCCTGCGTTGTCATTTCACTCGAACTACTAGAGTGAAAATTAGAGCGAATAAATATCACTCTATTCTCTAGAGTGAAATATTTCACTCTAGTCGATAGAATAAAAAAATTCATACTATGAGAGTGAAATTTCACTCTAAAATCAATTCACTCTTTTTTTTAGAGTGAAATTTAACTCTACCAGGTTTAGCTTGTGAGAAGGTTTGCAATACGAGTCGAAGGCGAACAAGCACGAGCCAAAGACGAGTGCGTATTGTGAGCTGAAGATGAGTATTACAAACACAAGGGTGAAAAAGGCCTTTCCCCCATAGTGCACACCGCATTTTTTGTCAAACATGTATTGATAACGTGTTTTTTATGCCTATGAAGCGAAACTAAATTTGGCCGTTCTTCGACACAGTGCAAACACACGCTTGTTAGACTGTAAAATCAGTGTACTAGTGTTTGGCCCACCTAAACATATGGTATCATCCGGATGATACTTGATATTTAGAGATGCCTAGATTCACTTAGAGCTGACTTTAGAGCCCGACGGTTGGAAAAGGGACACTTTAGTCCCGCTATATGGGCATGAAAAAACGCGTTTTCGTGCAAGTGTGACAAAAAGATACAAAGTAGCTTTGTCACTCTGACTCTAGAACTCAGAGTTCAGAAAATTGAAAACAATCTGCCATGACTTATTTTGACACAAAAATTTTTTGTTAAAGTGTTAGACGAAAAATGTTTGAAAAATTTACCATGATACGCAATTATATTAAAGCTAGAGTATTTTTTCCTATATAATTACGTAGAAATTTTCATACTCATATAAACACAGTTTTGTTTCGACGATGCATATTTATTCAAATATCTAGTAGGATATTCATAGAATATAGAACACAGGATCATTTTTTAACGATTCTCACCCGGGTATATACACTTTGTAATCCGCATATGCACGAATAATTTAAAAAATAAATATCGGGAATTGTTTTCGCCGAAAGGTAACCACGCGGAATCATTGTTTGTTCAGTCAAGGCAAACTATTCCCTTGTATTTTATTTCAATACACAGAGCTTGCATCCGAAGAAATTGGAAAAATGTAGAGTGCAGTAGTACTAGCTTTTCAATTTATGAAGTCATGAAAGTACGCCAGCAAATTTTGAAATTGCACGAGCGTGTGACGAAACAACCGGAGACGAAACAAGAAAATCGAAGAAGCTTCTCTCTTCTATCAGATTCAATGATACATACACGTATATGAAACGATCCACGTCATATTTTAAAAAGGGTTATTTATAAATTTTGACGAAAAATATTTCCTTTAAATTGTGTTGCTTACCGGCTTAACCGAATTTGTCAATCTTTTTTAAAATTAAGTTTTGAGCGATTATGGTATTCTTACATAGTATATTTTCAGACAAAAGTGTAAAAAATCAGGAATGTATAAAAAAAAAGATTTTATAGTGATTAATCATGTTCATAACTATACCAACAAAAATGTCAGGGAATTAGACATACAAATTACGATGGATATAAATTAAAAACAATATATATGAACTGAAACTCCTGTATTTGGTATGGCGTCGTCCATCTACGCAAACAAAGCCGCTGCCAATTCATTGGCATCTAGCTTCCTCAAACTAAATAAATTGTGCCAATATGAAATTCTTTGTTCTAATAAATTAATTTTAAATTGCTACGCATCAGTTTTTAATTAATAGCTGAGAAAAGGTGTACTTTTTTATCATTGATGGGTTGTCAAAACATAATTTTTTATTGTAATTACACATTTAGTTTAAATAATAGTTTTCGACTCCACTCCAGAGATATGTTGGATATTTTCTATATTTTAAAAATTATTTAGAAATTTTGTTTTCTCAAAGAGGAAGTTTTGTGGTTTTTAAATTATAATTGTAATTAAGATTTACTTTTTGTTTAATCTTTAAAATTCTTTTTCTTCAAATTTTCATCAAAATACAAATATATGTATATAGTCAGGCCAGCCAAATGAACAAATCAGTGCATATCATGTTCTCAGTTTTCTTTGTCGATTATTTATATGAGAGTACCTATCAAAAGAAGCTCTCAAAACAAGTTTCAGTCCCTAAGGTCCCATGTGTAATCTAGTAGAACGTTTTGAATTTTCAAAAATGGCCAAAAAATGATTATTTTAAAAAAATTCTAGAGAACGCCCAATACCACCATTTTGAACGTACCAAAAAAGACTTCTTCGTCTTCTTATAATCTCTAAGAAAAAAATTATTAGACCACCCTGGCAGTTAAATGAATCACCTATACAAAGCTGAATATAAACCCGAAATTTTGTATTTTTTAGGTTATGTTTGATTGTATGCCATTTTTCTAAAACAACATGAATTTAGGTCTAGTATATCTCAAATTCTTCGTCTTAAAAATAATTTTAATTCCTTTTTTGGTACATTCAAATCCGTTACGTATAACCAAAAATACAGCTCGTACAATAAAGGTACTTTTTCGAAAGTCATCAGGCTGGCACCCCTGAAACTTGTGTCTATCTAAACCATTTTAGCTCTAACTTTCAGAAAATATAGTTCGAACATCCTAGAAAACAAAGCACTTTATTCGGTTTTATGTATTGTACGTATAGCATGACTGTGAATTTCTTTTTTAGCCTGCTTTTCGACCTAAAGTAAACGACATAGTATTAAAATCTGACGTAATTTACGTAAGGTATTATACATTATGGACAATCTACGTACGGTAAAAAGAAAGTTGATATTAAAACCTTTAATTTGAGTGGTCGTAGCATCATTAAGGATATTTTGATGAAAGTTACGATATATTCAAAATTGTGAAAAAATTTAGGTGGCAAAATGGGAGGTCGCCAGTTGCCAACGACTTGTGTTCCTAAATTGCCGGTATGTTGAGGCCTTCCATTTTGCCACCTAAATTTTGTCACAATCTTGAATCTTCTGAAGCTTCGCTTTTTGCATGTAAAGTACGACCGCCGATCCCTGTTGATTTGACACCATAAAAAGTCTAATGTATACTATAAATTTCTAATACATAGAGCATAATATATTTAATAATGTAAAAATTAAACAAAAAAGAACAATATATGCATATAATACAATTGAAAAATAAAATACAAAGATAATTGATAATATATAATATTATGATGTCATTAACCCTCCTCACCCGTCCACGTGGAGGACTTCGTTAAGGTAGGGATCTTGAGGAGAATGATTATATTATTTATTCTATATATATATATATATATATATATATATATATATATATATATATATATATATATATACATATATATGGGTTTTCTCTACAAACTTTGTTTAAAGTATGTTTTTGTAAAAAATGTGTTATAATCCAATTGTGACCTAAAAATTGAAGTTTGATACCTTGTTTGCGCTTTATCTTTCGATTTTCCCGACAAACTTTGTTTATATGACGTCATAAAAAATGTTTCATACAAAAATGTTGTAGATATCTTTAGCATAAATTGAAGGCATCGATTCTAAAACGTCCGTAGCGCTCGGCCCGGCTGCCGTTATATCAAAATTGACGTCATGGTGACCAAAATTTGCAATTTTACGGAAATGAATTTTAAAAAATTGTATCGTGCAGAGGATCAAAAATGGCAACTTTTTATATATATATACTTTGTTTGTACAATGTTTAGTATTTGAAAAAAAAAATAAAAACGGCAAAATTTTAAATCTTATTTGCACCACGTTTTTTAAACTTAGCCGCTGCAGCTCCGACAAATATGAACGGATCTTGCTTATTTTTTGCATAGACTCGTAAAATAGTCTAGCGCTGCTAATAAACTCATAGATAGTTAAATATTAAATATTTTTCATTCAACAATTTAATTGCAAACCAGTGATATGGTTAAGTAAGTTCAACGAAAAAAAGTATCGAGGGAAGTTTAAGACTCAACTAACTTTCAACGAGACATTTGTTTGTTAACATTTGAAGAAGTTTCTCAGAAAATTTCAGATGAATTGGATGAAAAGTGGCAAAGATAGAGCGATTTTGCCAAACTTGCACGATGCGCGCGAACATTAGCGGGTCTGCGCGATACATGACGCTCAGTGTATGTCAGTCATAGAATAAGAAATAATTTAAGAAACATGATAAAAGTTATCCTGAAATAAACAAAACAAAGTCGAACTCGTTTCGCATTGAAATCACACTGATTTTCTTGTTCGTTTACAAGCTGCATTTATTCACAAATTTGTTCATTTCTTTAATCTTTTTAAAAAACGTTTTACTTGCTAAATAAATTATAAGCATAATGTCGATCAATATAGGACGTAAAAGAATTAGAAATGAGCATGCATGGAAAAAAACTAGTAATAAAAGTTCTAAAAATAAGGTAAGTAAAATATCGTAAGACGTGTTATAAAAAAGAATTTCTGTTGCAAATAAGATTGAATGACATGTATATAAAACTCGAAATTAATTAAAACGAAGAACTCTCTAAATTTTTATGCTGTTGTGAAATATTATGTAAATAAACAATTTGAGGTTAATTATTTTAATTACTTATGCATCCCATGCGTTAATCAACTTCCACACCCGTGTCAAAATGCACTATTTTCAAATCATTTAAAATGAAGCTGTAATCAATTTTGTAAAATAAATTTTTTCATTAATACGTATATATAAAATGATGATTTCCAAACGTCTTTTATATAGGGATTAGAATATGAATCAGTTAGTGGAAAGAAAGTGCTTGAAAAGACGTTCACAGAAATCAAAAATTGTTGTCCTAAAAAGTGTTTTTTAAAAGTAGATTATGAATGACAAAAAAGTATGTTTCATAAATTTTGGCGCAGTGGAGATTTTCAAGTACAGAATACAATATTAGAAAATATGATTGTAAGAAAAGAATCGACACAAGAATTAAAACGTTTACAGTGGCAATTTCATTGTTACTACAAAAGCACTAGTATCGACATTTGTCGAAAGTTTGTTTGCAGTATTTTCCAAATTGGAGAACGAAGAATAAAAACGGTTCAAGAAAAAATAGTAAGTGGCAAAACGATGTCTGATAGTAGAGGAAAACAAGATAATCACAAGGTAAAGCTAACTGAAGATGTCAAAACTTTAATTCTGGAACATTGTAAAAGCCTTCCGCATTCTGAGTCACATTATACTAGAGAAAGCTCAAAGCTTTACTATTTTCTTGATACATCGTTAACATTACATTCACTCTATTTTTCCTTTTTGGATTTTTATGCAGCTGTAACAGAGAGTGAAGCTATTCCTGTTGATAAAACAACATATTTTAATTATTTTATTCATTTTGTGAATTTCTCTATTGGTCTGCCACGTACTGATGTATGTGATCTTTGTTTTACTTATGAAACTAACAAAGGACGAGAAAATGAGTATTTTGAAAATATCGTGCAAGTTGAAAAGTATAAAAACTTAAAAAATTCAATGTTGTCCACTGTAAATGTACTAAAATGTGAATTTGACTTTGGTCAAAACTTGCCATTGCCAAAACTACCAGTTAATTCTCAATTTTTTCGTCGTTTAGTTTGGATGTATTTGTTTAATGTACACATTTTCGATAGTGATCGAAGTTACATGTTCCATTTCCTTGAAGGGATTTTAAAAAAGGGCGCCAACAGCGTATGTAATATGGTTGAGTATGCGATAAGGAAAGAACTACAACTAAACGTCTTCGATAAAATATTTTTATTTTCTGATGCTGTAGGAGGTCAAAATCGAAATTACATTAATTTGAAATTCTTTTCATTTTTATCTTACAAATTGCAATTAGAAATCCAACATTTGTTTCCTGTTAGAGGGCATTCCTACTGCCAGTGTGACCGAAATTTCGGTTTGTATGGTAGTAAGAAAAAAAAGCAAGAAAGAATTGAAACAGAAAATGATTATGTGCAACTAATAAAAAATTCTAGAAATCCACCATTCGAAATGGTTGCTATTTCACAGTGCGAAGTAAAAGATTATGAAAAACTGTTTGCGAAAGACGAAGACTTGCAGAAAAATGTAATTAAAATAAGCAAAGTTGTTAGAATTGTATATTTTCCTAACGGACAAATTGATTTGTATTACGATTATGATGGCAATCCAATTACAATTAAACTAAGAAACAGCAGTGAAGTAGATTTGTCGAAAGTATCATTAGCTAAAAAGGTAGGAATAACGAAAGAAAAAGAAAAGGATTTTAAACATTTATTGCAATTTTGTACTACTAATGGGCAACATTTTGGTGAAAAATTTTTAAAAACAACTTCTATTAAAACTGTTGTCAGTAAAACAAAGAATGTGAAAGAAGAACATGGTAACAAAAAAGTTCGAAAAACGGAAGTTGTCTCAACAAAAAGAAGAAAAGTAAGCGAAGAACAAAAGCAAAAATTAGAATTAAAAATTAATAAAAAAGAAAAGAAAACAAAAACAATAAAAGGAAAAAAAAAGTAATATGTTTTTGAAACGCGTTGTATGTATTGCGACTAAATTGTAAATAAATCTTAATGTAGAAATATAAATAAATATAAGTATTAGTTATTTGAAGTTTCTAATTTACTGAACAATGTCAAAAATCAGTGAAATTTATGTGTTTCCCAGAAATTTATATTTTTAAAGATTGTAATTTACTATTCAATTCATTTACGCTGCAATATTCTTTTTAATGTGTGTGAATTTCATTTGAACGCTTTATTATAATCATTTATTATCTAGTGTATATAACATTTAGAATTAACAATAATTTCTAAAACTTTCGTACAAAGATTTAAAAATTCAACAACTTTATGAATAACTGCCGTTTGATTTTGCCTTTGCTTTGTTTATTTAATTTCTTACTGTTTCATCAGATACTTATTTTTCTTAACTTCTACACTATAAATCGACAGTATTAAATAGTATGATTTGATTAAGTATGTATTTTTTAAAAAAAGGACAGCAAATCTTCAAGTAAACGGCATTATATGACTGACATACGCTGCGAGCGTCATGTATCGCGCAGACCCGCTAATGTTCGCGCGGAGCGTGCAAGTTTGGCAAAATCGCTCTATCTTTGCCACTTTTCATCCAATTCATCTGAAATTTTCTGAGAAACTTCTTCAAATGTTAAAAAACAAATGTCTCGTTAAAAGTTAGTTGAGTCTTAAACTTCCCTCGATACTTTTTTTCGTTGAACTTACTTAACCATATAAAAGGTAGCTCACTGGTTTGCAATTAAATTGTTGAATGAAAAATATTTAATATTTAACTATCTATGAGTTTATTAGCAGCGCTAGACTATTTTACGAGTCTATGCAAAAAATAAGCAAGATCCGTTCATATTTGTCGGAGCTGCAGCGGCTAAGTTTAAAAAACGTGGTGCAAATAAGATTTAAAATTTTGCCGTTTTTATTTTTTATTTCAAATACTAAACATTGTACAAACAAAGTATATATATAAAATGTTGCCATTTTTTATCCTCTATACGATGCTATTTTTAAAAATTCATTTCCTCAAATTTAAAAATTGGTCACCATGACGTCAATTTGTATATAGCGGCAACCCGAGCCGAGCGCTAAGGACGTTTTAGAATCGATGCCTTCAATTGTGTTATAATCCAATTGTGGCCTTAAATCAATTTTTTATGCTTTTTTGAGCTTTAATTTAGATGTTTTTGACAAACTTTGTTCAATTGACGTTTTCGTAAAAAATGTTACATACAATAAAGTCGTATTTTTTTTAGTTTTACAATTTTACTGTAGACAATATTTTCGTATGATGTATTATATTTCAATTGTGACTTAAAAATTTATTTTCAAAGGCTCTTTTGCGCTTTAATTTAGATTTCTCTTGACAAACTTTGTTTAATTGACGTTTTCATAAAAAATGTTATATACAAGAAAGTTGCATTTTTCCAAAATCTACAATATTACCGTGAACAATGTTTGCGTATAATGTGTTATAATTCAATAACACGAATTCTTTCGTATAAAGTATTGAATTTCAATTGTGGCCTAAATATTTATTTTCGAAGGCTTTTTTGCGCTTTAATTTAGGTTTCTCTCGACAAACTTTGTTTAATCGACGTTTTCATAATAAATGTTTCATACAAAAGAGGTGGAAAATTTAATAAAAACATAAAATTTATTCAAGATACAGCTAATATTCGAATTTTCAATATATTCAATACTTATACTGTATGGTAAAACGCTCAACGTATATGGCTCAAAATAGATACTTTTACTTATTATGATGAGGAATACTTTTACTTGTTAATCGAGGAACTTGATTACATCCATACATACATCAATACATACATTTAAAAGAGTGCTTGTAACAATAGCGTTAAAACATGTTTTTATGCAATAATTTGTTAGTTTTTAAGCTATTACACTTTTTGCTATGATGAAAATATAAGGTTTTCTGGTTCCCCCTTGAAGCGCTCGTGCCTAAAATTTGAGATGATTAGAAATATAAAGAAGAATATTCTGTAAAATTTTTGAAGCATTATCTTTTTCTTTTGAAGAGAAAAATCTCTTTTGTAAAAAAAATCGATTTTCATTCAGTTGCGAATTCTGGTGTAAATAGACAGCATTTTATCTGAAACTTTCCAAAACGGTAGCTCTTTAGTATCTCTTGAACGAGTTCTAAGCCCGGATCACAACGACCTTTATATTTCGAGATATTTGAGGTTTTCTAAAATTTTTGTTTGATCGAGTATATCCAGAACATTTTTATGTCTAAAGCACTCATTCTGAAAATTTGTATGCTATTAAAACTCAATAATATCTTAAATGTCAACGTTGTAAAACCTCAAAATCTTGATCCTGCACCTCACAATAAATCATTATTTTCAATACCATATTTATTAACGGAACTTTGTTCCTCACACGATTCACGACTCACGATTCAGCAGAGCACTTTTTTGTTAATGTTCTTTTTATTATTCATTTTCGTAGATCCAATCAATATTTTATAAATTATTAAAAAAATTTCAATAAATCGACGGATTTCCAAAAAAAGAAATTTAACGAAAAAGTGCTGCATTCTTTTCGTAGCACATGTCAAAAGGAGTCGAATGACCATAAAAAAAAATGTCATTCATCATGCCATCTAGAATCGTGTGAGGACCAAAGTTCCTTTAACCCTTTCGTGCACATAAGAGTTACAGCTATGGTGCGGGGAAACTGTTTACATTTCATAGGGTCCCGAGCCGCGCTGAATCCAAATCCGAGGTCAGATTTTGAAAATTCAAGATGGCGGATCCAATATGGCGGACGGGAAAATAAAAAAATCGAGATTTTGAAAAACAACAAATTTTTTCGTATTCTACGTGAAAACACAAATAGATACTGTTTTTGGTGTTTTTTTCGATATCTCTCTTAGTTTTTGGGTAAAAAATTCATAAACTTTGAGCCGCGCTGAACTAAATTCAATAATGTAGATTAGCGAATTTTTAAGGGATTGTAAAGACCACTTAGAGGGGTCTAATTCGTGGCAAAATCACGTATAATATACATATTTGAGATATAAAAACTTGCATCAACTTAGATTGTGTCAAAATGTTTTTGCCGTCTATAAAATGGACAATGATTTTTACAGAATTTAACTCAGGCTTGACCCCTTAAATGTCGTTTGACAAATCGACCGAAAGAAAATTGCAAAATAATTTATGGGTACTACAGAAAAGCTAATTGTTTAACTAGATTGCGTGTTTAGTTATAAACAATAACTTTTCCGTAGCACTCAAAAATTATTTTAAATTTTTCGTTTGATCGATCTGTCAAAAAACATTCAAAGAACAAAATAAGACACTGATTATTAAAATTGGATGGAAAACAAAAATGTTTCTGCATTTTTAATGATATTTTCGAGGATTTTTTTTAATTGGCCATAATCGTATTTGCCACATCACCATTGCTGATTAAAAAAAGTTTTATGTACATAAGGTATACTAGTATAAGATAATACAATGATTGACACTAATAAGATTTAACAAAATAGATAGAAAAAAGAAAATAAATTCGTTGTTTTGTAACCCCTGAACTTCCTTAAACAAAGAAACTATGTTTTCGTGTATAACAAACCAAGAGAAGTAGCTTATTAAAAATTTCGGATCGGAAAAGATAGGTAATTTTATGCTCTTTCAAATGCATTTACACTGAATCAATAATATTATTTCTAACGAACCAGAAAATCCGGAAAATTTAAACTTAAAAATCGCAAAACGACAATAAACAAAAACGGATCAAAAACAAAAAAAATGTTTTTGACCCCACTTCCTTAAAATAAAACAATAACCGCTGCCAATTTTAACTCAATTAAATATTATTTCTTACAAATTGGATTGGAAAAAAAACATAAAAAATATGTCGTTTAACTAAAAAATGCTCTGCAGTCTTCTCTTATTTTGAAACTATTAAATAAATTTTTTTTACTAGTTATTGGAGTAAATGCATATTTTTGTGATAAAAACAGGGTTTTCTAAAAAATGTTTTTTACGCTCCCGTATTACAACCAAATCTATTTTAAATAAACCAAGAAAATTTTGAATTATGAATGAATGGAAGTTAATATTTTTGACTAGGTTTAAACTCAATTTATGGTCTGTAATAAATAAAATATCTTTTGAACTTATGCAAAAGTATACAGCATAGATTATGAAAAAATATTTAAATTGTGTAAAAAATTAAAGAGTTTTTGTATATCAAGTTACAGTTTTTTCAATTGTCAATAATACATTTTGCAACAGTATAATTGTTGATTAAATTTTATTTATGAATATAATGTATACTACTATTACAAATAAAATTGTTACTTATATTTGTAACTTTTTTTTTAAATTTTTTTATTTAAAGTCCCATCAACCTCTTTAGCGCTATAAGCGACATTACAGTTTATTACAAGGTTTGGTACATAATAAATCCTTACATATTTTTTTTTGCGACAATACAATAATTTTAAGTTCACTGTTTCACTTTAATACTTAAAATAACATCATTTTTTGTTTTTATGTCTGGAATACATTTTGTTTTAAATTTAAATACGGTGTATAAAGTCCATTTCTTTCAGAAATGCTAAAGTATTTATCCATGAGATTTTGTTGTTAAGGCATTTGTTTAGATCTTCAGATATATGATGTTTTATTCTTGATTCTTGAAGTGGTGAACAGTCGATAAGTATATACTGTACTGTCAGTATACTGCCACTGCCAGTAATCACAGGTATTTTGATTTTCTTTTGTTATCATATGTATGTGGCTAAAATTTGTGTGACCGATTCTTAGTCTGTTTTAGATCACTTGTTCCAGTTTAGGGAATTTTGACGAAAAACTTATTTCATAAACATTTTTTCTTATTTTATGAAGTTTTTGTGGTTTTAGATTTGATCAATTTTCGTTACAAGTGTTATATATTGCAGTTTTGAAACGTTTTTTGTACTTCTTTGAAGTTAGTTGGTGCTGATTGAAATAAAACTATAGAGTTTTTATGATTTTCTGCTGCTCTTTTTGCTAGAAGGTCGGCTTTTTCATTTAGTTCAATGCCCACATGAGATGGTACCCAGCCGAAAACAATATTGAATGAGTCATTAGTAAGTTTGATATCATTGCACAGTGCTACTATGTTTTGTATGAAAAAATTGTTTTGAGAGCAGTTTTCTATGGCTGATATAATGCTATTTGAGTCTGAGAAAATAATTGCTTTGATAATATACGCGTCCTTAATAAATTTGAGCGCTTGTAGAATCGCAAAAATTTCACTATTGAAAATTGACAGTTCGTCTGGAAGTTTATATGTAATATTTTTATTTGGTAGAATTATGGCACATCCTGTTCCACGTTTAGATTTTGAAGCATCTGTGTAGATATGATCATAATTTTTATAAAAACTAATTTTTGTTTGGAAAATTCTTTTTATTTCGTTTTGGTCGAGATTTGATTTTCTAATATCTAATTTTAAAATATTTGGAGTATATCTAGTCCATTGTGGGAATTCAAAAGATTGACGTCTCAGCATCTGCGGGATTTACATCTTTAGTGGTTGTAAATAGTTTTTAATTCTAATATTTAGAGGTTTAGGGTAATTATTTTTCTTATGATAAAGAATTTCGAAATGTTTTGATTGAATTAAATTGTGAATTGTGTTTTGAGGTGTAGCCAAGGCGGATATGGCATAGTTTAGACATAGTATTTTTCTTCTATATTGAAGCGGGATAAAATTTGCTTCACATAAAGTGCTTTCGACGGGGCTGGTGCGGAAAGCACTGGTAGCCAATCTAGCAACAGTATTTTGTATAGGTGATAACATTTGTAACAGTTTCGGTTTAGCAGACTTGTACACAATTGAACCATAGTCTAATTTTGATTGAATTAATGCCTGATATGATTTTGTGATTATAGCTTGTTCCGATCCCCACTTGTTTAAAGGTAACGTTTTTAGTATGTTTAATTTTCTACTACGGTTGTCTTTCAGATTTTTTGGGTGTGTTTTCCATGTCAGGTTTTCGTCAAAAATTATACCATGAATTTTTACTACTTTTAATACTGATAACCTTTGGTTAAGTAAAAATAATTCTATTTCAGTTTTGTTTTTGTTTGTTTTTGTAAATATAGTGACTGTGGTTTTAGTTTTAGAAAATTTGAACCCATTGTTATTTGCATAAGTTTGTAGAGTATTTAGCGCATTTTGTAGTATTTGTTTAGTGGAATTGATGTTTTTTCCTGCAACCATAAGCGATGCGTCATCAGCGTAAATTGTGCATCTGATCGGAGGTGGCAGACATTGAGTGATGTCGTTTATGGCTAATAAGAAAAAGGTAATACTTACTATCCCTCCTTGCGGGACGCCATTTTCAAATAATTCTGAGTACTGCCCGTTCACTCTTACTCGGATACTTCTGGTTTTTAAGTAGTTAGAGGCGAATTTGATCATATTTCCATTAATTTGATGTTTTTCAAGTTTTTTGATGATCCTATATTTCCAAAGCATATAATATGCTTTTTCTATATCTAATGCTACAAGTGCAAGATGTTGATTATTTCTGAAAGCATCGCAGACAGCTGTATCTATGGTAACAATACTATCCATAGTGGAATGTAATTATCTGAATCCATGTTGGTGGGGGGAGAGTATATTTTTAGAATCTAGATACCACCTAAGTCTATTATTGACCATTTTTTCCATGAGCTTGCACATGCAGGAGGTTAACGATATTGGTCTATAGCTTTCTTTCAGACTTGGATTTTTACCTGGTTTTAGTACTGGAACAACTATTGCTTCCCTCCATTTGTTTGGGAAAATATTATGTTGCCATATACTATTAAAAATATTTAAAAGGTAATCAAGTCCAGATGTAGGAAGGTTTTTTAAAGTATAAGAGAGTGTTCTGTAGTTCTGAGAATAATAATTCTTTATTTATAATATTTAAACTTTCATTTGTTTCAATTTCGTCGAAGTTGATTTGCTGAGTTTCCGCTTCTGTTTTAATCTTTGAAAAGTTTTTATCATAATTATCATTACTTGAATTTTTTGTAAAGCTCTGAGCTAACAGGTTGGCTGTTTCCAAAAAGTTTGAGGTATATGTGTCTGACGATTTGAGCACATGTGGGATTTTATTGAATTTTTTGTTGTTGTTAATAGAGCGAATTTTATTCTGCCATGAGTTTTTTTTTTTTACTAAATTTAATTGTTCGTCGAGATATCTCTTTTTTCATTTTATATTCTATCTGATTGTTTAAGGTTTTATGTCGTTTGTATATATTTAAGGCATGCTTAGCCTGTTTGATGGCTGATTTGCAATCATTATTCCACCATGGTAGATTTTTCTTTCCGAATTTTCCTGTAGTCTTTGGGATGGTGTGAGCTGCTGCGTCAATTATTAGGTTTCCAAATCTTTCAATTATGTTATTTAATTCCTCATTTGTGTAGCAACTGGGGATGTCGAGCAAAGAAATATTGTTTTCTATGTATTTTTGATACTCTGTCCAGTTAGCTTTGTTGAATTTTCAGCTAGGTGTGAAAATTACTTCTAAAGTATCATTTGCTTCTATGTAGTTTGGTGCTATCATAGCTCTTAAAATTTGTTTCCTCAATGCAAATATCTGTAGGGTTATGATCATAAATTAATTTTTTAAGAAATTCAAAGTGGGTATTTAAGCCGTTTATATTCCACTGAATAACGTCTTTGGTAAGGTAATTTTCTATATTTATTTATTTATTTTTTAAATTTATTTATTAGTGTTCTTCTTGTTTTGATGAATCTTCATATGTGGAGTCTACCAATTTTTCGAGGACAGGTTCATTTGTACTAGACAGCTTATTTGTAATTCTTGTGAAACGATGTTTCATGCTTCGACTAGTAAGAAGAGGGTATAAATCGTCTTTCATTAGGGTTATAAGTGCTTGAGTGTCAGAAGTATAATGAGAAACAGTATCCACGATAAGTTGTAAATAATCTAATACCTTGTTAGGTTCTTCTAAAGTGTCTTTTTGTGGGCTTAACAATTCATCAAGGGATTTATTATCTATGCTTGAATCGTACTTTTCTTTTCTTTTTGAATATTTTGATTTCTTTTTTTTTTTTGTGGGCATTTAAATTCGATCGGTGCTTAGGTGTCGATTGAAGCTTGCGATGCTGATGAACTAATCTTTGAATGGAAGCGTTTAAATACGAGCTGTGATGTGTCGATCTGATTGCTTATTGCTTGTAGTGAATTTACTGCTATATTTATGGTATTATCTTGTGCCTATACGAGACCATTAATCGGATTTGGAGTTTCTACGAACTGGCTCTTAGGTGTGACTTGCGACTGTGTAGGGATTGTGTTTGTAGTTTGTTCTTTTATACTTGTACAGTTTTTGGCTACATGGCCTTCGATTTTGCACAAAGACATTTTGGAGTATCAGTGCTAGCATAGATAAAATAGTTTTTTTCCTCATAATAAATTTTGAAAACAGCTGGTATTTTTTTATAATCTTCTGGTTTTATAAATACCTGTCTTCTGAAACTTGTAACATGGCTGTAGCCTTCTTTAGCGATTGTTGCTTTTGGTGTTGCTAATTGTGATATGCGTTTTATATCTAATTGTTCTAATATATCTTCAATGATGTAATTAGAAATGTTTGATGGAACATTTGAGAAAATCACTCTTTTGTTTTTGGATTCTAACGGCCTTATAAATACTTTATGCTCACCTATTTGCAGAAATTCATATTTATTAGTAATATCATTTACCAGTTCCTTACCACGAAATAACATTCATTGGTTTAACTATGTCCCTTATGGATACGTGTAGTCGGTTTGGTGGAGTCCCTCGACGCATTCAAGAATAAGGTCTTGAAGATTTGAAGAACTTCTTGGCACAAAAGTCGGAATTTCATTCATCGACTGTTGACTTCCAATATTGTAAGGCATGTTGCTTATTTAATTTCACTCGCGACGGGGCGGCGTAGCGTATGGGCTAAAGCCCGCAGATGTTTACTATCTATATCATTTCGCGTCGGTTAATACGAAGCGTAAATATACATGTCTACACACAATGAAAGTTCGACGAAGAATGTTTTATAACTTTGTTCGAGTTTACAAACAACGGATTTATTCATTAAATGCAAAAATATCATAAAAATAAAAAAATGGTATAAAACAAAAACGAATCGATGATTCTTAATTTTCTTTTTATTTCAAACTTTAAAAAAAAATAAAAAAAGAGCTTTGAATGTCCAAAAAATGCCGCATAATACTTAAGAAAAAAAGATTAAATTTTTTTTAAAAAAATATGAATATCATAAAAATGAAAAAAGATTGTAAAACAAAAACAAATTGATAAATCTTAAAAATTCTTTTTGATTTTAAATCTTCGTTGAAAAACCTATTAAATGAGCTGTAATTGGAAAAAAAATATCGCGTAACACGCAAGAAATCCGCAATCAAAATTTTTTAAAAATAAAATCATAAGAAATTAAAACGTTATAAAACAAAAACGATGCGATGAATCTTGAAAATTCTTTTTGATTTAAATTATTAATAAAAACACTAAAAAAAGTAAGCGTTCATATAGTGAGTGTGTGTGCATGTGCGTGTGTGCATGTGTCCGCGCGCGCGCGCGTGTGTGTGTGTATGTATGTGTTTTTGTATGAAAGTGGATCAATTTTTTCATTTGGGTTTAATGCTGGATATCGTCACTACCAAAGTTTTCGTGGAATTCGGATTCTACGATCCTTTTCTAGTACCATATACAATTTTTATGCGTACTAATAATAAAAATTTAATGATGTTCTAAAAAAAGTGAAAAAAACTTGAAAAATCTGTAATGAATATTTGCGCTTTTTTCTCTTGTGAAATGGTACATTATATGCGTAGGTGAAGGATACATTTTTTACAGGAGTGAAAATTTTCATTAAAAATTTTTTTATTAAGCACTAAAAATACCAATTATTATTTTAGAATTAAGGTGTATGTTATGTCTTAATGAGGGCATATACGGGTTTATTCACTTATGAATTTTATTAAATAACATCGTGAAACAACTTAATTTCATAGTGCCCATACAACCGCTTAACTGTACAATTTCTAACTGTTTTGTCAGTTTGAGTAAAAAGGAAAAAACCTATTGAAATGCTATTTGATACCTATTGAAATGAGTAGGTACTTTCGTTCGATCTAACGTATTAGTACCAACATTAAAACAGCGTTTTCTCGAAAACGCGAAAAATGCAGTTAAATGGTTATTGCTATGAGCTACAGAAGAAATTGACCAACCATAGAGACACGTAACGTCACTGTATGTACATAGGGTAGAATTCAGAATACAGTCTCAACGTAGACGTCGAAGAAGGCCCGGCCTCATAAATAAAAAAAGCCATAAATAAAGACGCGCGTAGGCGCCATAGCTCGGGCTGCCGTATATTCATACGGCGTATAGGACTCGGGCAGAGAGCTGCGACTCTGGCCTCTGTTTATGGTGGGGGACCCACTCGGCGCGACGTCTAGGAGCTTTGTACCCGTGTACATCCCGCCTGCGGCATTATATGACGTATGTGTACGTGCGCTCGTCGCCCGTAGACAAGAAAGCCGACGAAGTCTGGACAAGGAGATGTTGTTGCAGTTTGTATATATTACGTGCAGTCGTACCGGAGGGCTACGGAGCGTATAACTGCATTGTCCAGAAATTCGTACGGGCCTCATCTCCGCGACGACGACGATGACGGTGCGCGAGCTTGCTCCGTCGCTTAAAAACTATCACAGAAAAATAAAGAGAGAAAGCGAGAGAGAGAGAGAGAGAGAGAGAGAGAGAGAGAGAGAGATGGAGAGGGAGAGAGAGCGATGAGCGGCTCAAGAGGGAGAATCGACCGGTTGTCTGCTTTTTCCTTCTTGCATTTCCTAGCAGTGCTGAGTCGCGAAGGAGTGCCAGACAAGGCTAATACGAACTGTATTTTGCGCTGACAAATAAATATAACGTTGTAAACGACAATGGGTGTGGGGAATGAAAGAAATGCTTTAGCTTAAGATTTATAAAACGAAAGTTTAACTGAAATTTTTTGAATATTTTACAATTTAACGTCACTCATGTAATAATGGTAATAATTTAGTATCACGCTCGCTCGTTCTCTATACTTCCATTATTCTGATTTGTAAAACCAAAAAACTGCTTCCAATTCATTGGCACTTAGCTTCCTCAAACTAAATTAATTGTTCCAATATGAATTTTTTTGTTCTAATAAATAAACTTTAAATTGCTATATATCTTTTTCTAAATAATAGCGCAAAAAGAGTGTGCTTTTTATCATTGATGGTTTCACAAAAGATAATTTTTTACTACAATTACAGAATGATAGGTAATAATCCTAATCACAGTAATTTTTCTCTGTACGTAATTTATTAAAATTATTTAAATATTTAAATTAAATGTAATTAGATACGTAAATCCACTGACTTTCTAATCATCTAAAATTTTGTGAACGATTTGCCATCATAGATTTCCGAGATATAACCGTTTAAACCAAATATGAATTTTTTCGTGTGTAACAAAATTAGGGGAAGAGCCTATTCAAATTTTGCGGTTGTTAAAGATAGATAGTTTTATGTCTATTTAATGCATTTACATTAAATTGATCACAATATTTCTAACATATCAAAAAACTCGATAAACGAAAACTTAAAAAACCAAAAATCCAAAAATTATTATCAAATAAAAAAGAGTCGATGAATCTTTAAATTTCTGTTTAATATCGAATCTTCAATAAAAGACGAAAAAAATGATTCATGTTCGGTAGAAAATGACCGTGTCATTCTCGAGATATAAGAGATCAAAAAAAATTTTCAAGAAATACATAACCTCAAATATCTTGAAATATAAAGGTTGTTGTGATCTGGGCAAATAACTCATTCAAGAGATAGAAACAAATTATCGGTTTGAAAAGTTTCAGATCAAATAATTCCGATTTACTTCAGTATTCGTAGCTGACTAAAAAACGCTCACGCACACGTACACGCACACGCACACGCACGCAAGTACGCACGCACCCTCGCACGCACGCACACATACACACATACACACATCCATACATACTTTTTCTAAAAATAGTGTATTTTTACTAATGTCCCAAAACATATTTCTAACATATTCTTAGCAAAACTATTTTTTTACCATCACAAAGCTTCCTCTATGAGGAAGCAAAATTATTAAAATACGTTTTGACAATAAAGTCATATTTAGCTTAAAACAACTTTAAATATATGGGCTTAAAAAATCTGAAAAAAGTTACGACCATTTTACATAGCAAAAGGAACATTTTTGAATTATTTTTTCTTGTTCTCGATTTCTTAGAGAATCATCCATTATTATTATTATTATTATTATTATTATTATACAGGCCAAGTAGTAACGGTAGGGAGTAACAGTGCCTGCAGGACAACAGTTATTACATAGTCTTTATGTCGGCTGTAGACGTACTTGCATCATCACCATTGCTATCATAACTACTTGTTGGGGCTAGCCATCCATAGCTATGTAGTCCATATCCTATTGCACACAGTTACACCATGTTTTTCTATTGCTTGTGAGTTGCATCCAATCCTCCTCATAACATCCTATTTTTCGTATACGTATACCTATAGGTCAATTTTAATATTGCCCTCCCACCTTCGTCTCAGTCTGCCTGCGGGTCTTGCGCCTGTCGGCTTCCCTATAAGCACTGTAAGTGCTGCTCTTTCATTTCCCGTCCTAGCTTTTCTTTTACCATTACAAACCTTCCTCTATGAGGAAGCAAAAAGAAACGCTGTACACTAATTTGGTACTCTTCTTTTTAAAGCACGTATCGGTTTAAATAAATGTATACTTATGTAGAGAATGTACCCTTTTTCTATTACGCATATAATGTACCGTATCAGTAGAGAAAGATGTCCAAATAATCATTACAGACCCATAAGTTAAGCGTCTAACTTTTCATAAAAAAATTACAGATATGGTTCAGTTGTCACAAAGTATAGCATCTTCCTTTAAGGGGGCACCCGGCACACCACCTTTAAAATGTGAAACAAAAAAATTGATTTGGAATTTTTATTTTGATATTTATTTTAATAAGGGTTTTTTCTCCTGAAAGTATATATAAAAACCTACCAATTTGTATATTTTTTACCTTCGTTGGACCTTCTATGCCTCCATGGCAAACCAGACAGTTTTCGAAGACTTTAAGCACTGTCCGTAAGATTCCAAGTCTACGCATGGATGGATTGGGCTAAAAATTTATGGAGATACACATTATAGTAGTACTTTTAGTATGAACGTAGGGATTTTGATTTGAGGGGGTAAAAGTATTTTTTTATATGAACATTGTCAATAAAACACTTATTTTTTAATAATTTTATCACTTTTATAGATGTAAAAAATTTTCTACTTGTTCAAATCAAAATCCCTACGTTCATACTAAAAGTATTACTATAATGAGTATCTCCATAAATTTTTAGCCCAATCCATCCATGCGTAGACTTGGAATCTTACGGACAGTGCTTAAAGTCTTCGAGAACAGTCTAGTTTGCCATGGAGGCATAAAAGGTCCAACGAAGGTAAAAAATTTACAAATTGGTAGGTTTTTATGTATACTTTCAGGAAAAAAACCCTTATTAAAATAATTATCAAAATATAAATTCCTAATCAATTTTTTTGTTTCACATTTTAAAGGTGTGTGCCCCCTTAAGCGGATGTCAATTTTTCAAGGTTTTTCCTGTTTATGTTAATGCTGAGTATGGGTGCGTGTGCGTGTGCATGTGCGTGTGCGTGTACGTGAGTGTTGTGTGTGTGTGTGTGTGTGTGTGTGTGTGTGTGTATGTGTGTGTGTCCGTGTGTGTGTGTGTGTGTATGTGTGTGTGTGCGTGTGTGTATGTGTGGGTGTGTGTGTGTGTGCATGTGTGTGTGTGTGTGTGTGCGTGTGTATGTGTGGATCAGGATTAGTCTGAATAAATACGGTCAAAATAAATGGCTCATTTTTTATTTTCTTTCGAGGAAGTAGGGTCAAAAATATTTTGTTTTTTATACGTTTTTGTTCTTTTAGCGGTTTTTAGGTTCTTAATTTTTAGATTTTCGTTTTTTTTTGTACGTTAGAAATAATATCATCGATGTAATGTAAATGCATTTGAAAGAGCATAATACTGCCTATCATTTCCATCCGAAATTTTTCATAAGCTATTTCCCATCTTTCGTAATACTCAAAACAGTAATTTTTTTGTTTATACGGCGATATCTCGAAAATATATGATGGAAAATCTTTAAAATACATTGAGCTAATAAGTGAGAAAAGGTAGTTTTCCACAATATCGTGGCAGAACTCTTTGCTCAGACTATGAGGTCATTTATCTTTCCAAATGTTTGAGGTTATATTTTTTATTTTAATTTTGATTGCTTATATCTCGAGAATCACGTGGTTAATTTTAATTTAAAAAATGAATTATTATTTGTTGTTTGATGAGGATAAGATATGAAAGAATAAATTAAAGATTAATCGATTCGATTTTGTTTTATAATGATTTTTCTACTTTACGATATTTTGAAATCGATAATGCAATTTATGATCATAAGTTTATAATTTTCTATACTTTATCTTTTGACAAACAATCAATCATATAAAACACACCTTTTTAAGCTATTAATTTGAAAGAGATATAGCAATTAAAAATTAATGTATTAAAAGAAAGAAATTCATATTAGTACAATTTATGTAGTTCGAGGAAGCTAAGTGCTAATCAATTGGCAGCAGTTTTTATTTTTATATAGTAACAAAATGGAATGGCGTTACGTGATAATGATTATAGGTGCTCGAAAAATATTTGTTGTTTTAATCCTTATTTTAAGAAGTTTAGTGCCAAATTATGTATGTTTTAAATAAGATCAATTTTATTTCAAGTTATTCCGAACTTCCATACCGTCTGAATCGTAACAGGAGTGAATAACATCATTTTTTCCGAACAAGTATAGTGATTATCACATAATACCATTTTGTTACATAATAAAAATAAAAAAATAATCTTTTGTATTCTACAAATTAGTTCTAAATAAACGTAAGATAAAATGGTAAATAATTAGGTACATTTATTTCTTAGTAAGGATCTTATAAAGGTAATTTATTTATTCGAGAGATTTGACTGCCAAGACCCCTTAATTGCATTTTTACGTCAATTCTCGGTCAAATAATTTTATCAAACATTCTATGCTTTACAACTTTTAAATTGAATCTAATTTTTTTTGTAATCTATAAAACATATGATTAGTTATATCTTAAATTCTATTAATCAGAGGTATATTGAATAATCCAATCTAAAAATTTAGAGACATAAGTATTGTCGAACCTTATAGGGTTCTATAGATTATAGAATCATAGATCATCACCAAGAAGATAACATCTATAGATGCTATTTTCTCGGAAAGTGTAATACTTTGGACACTGTATGATTCACCCGTACTGACATCTCATACTTAAACCAGATTGGTACAGAGCGGCAATGGCATCGCACTACGGTATGCGGTGTGTCCGGTTCTGGCGTTCTACAGTGTCCAGTGAACTACCTTAATATAGTTAATTATGATCTCTTATATTGCGGATGAAGAGAAGTCTGTTAGATTTTGAACAAGTTAACTTCGGTAGACAGTGGTAAGGAGTACAAGGATTATGAAGAATCGTCAGCCTACTCGCCGAATACCCATCTCTCCATGAAGCAAGAAGGAACGCCACCGTAGCCGCAGCAGCGAAGCGTCGTAGAAGAAGTAGAAGACAGGTGGGGTGGGGGCAATAACGACTGGAGATTGTGCCTGTCGTGATCACAAGTTGTACAACGCGGTTGATCAAAAAACAGGATTTATATGAAAAAGAGACAGAGAGAGAGAGAGAGAGAGAGAGAGAGAGAGAGAGAGAGAGAGAGAGAGAGAGAGAGAGAGAGAGAGAGTCGGACGAGTGAAGCTGCAAGCTCGGTCACACACGGGTATGCGCGACCAGTAGCGAAAAAGCGAAATGGCGGGAGAAACGGCATGTAACGTGTTTTGCCGATTTTCTCTGGGACACGATGCGGGCTCTGTGCATTACTCGAAGCGCGAACGTCTTCCTAGCGAAAATCCGGAAATTAACGTTTTTGTGGTTTGTATTGAGGAAAAAGCTCGTCGGGCGTAGAGTTTTCATCCAAAAAGAACGCTAGCGTAACAAGAAAAAGCTAATTGTTATATTTAAACTAATAAACCAAAAAAGTTAAGCAAATAGTATAATCAAATTAATCGTTTAACGGATTAATTAATAACAATAATATTATTTGACGTCACAATTTTGTTGAATGTATTTTTTCTTAAATACATAGAAAGGAGAATGCCCATAGATGCCCATGTTATGGTCTATGTGGCTCCAGATAAAGCTTTAATAGAACATCTATAAATATGATATCGGTATGAATAATCCATAAAATATGAAACATTTAAACAACAAATTCCTTTTATATCAAAAGGAAAATATGAAAAAAGTGACCTTTTTTAATTTTTACTATTGAATGTCTAATAATATCTAGATTTTGTCGCTTATTTTACCAAATGATCCTCTACTTTTCAATGCTCAAATGTACTTGGCAAACTCTAAATAATCAGATAGTCTTATACATTTCTGTGCGTTCCCATGGGCATCCTCCTTTTCTTCTACTCGATTTCTGGCAATAAAGCTCCTAAGTAGAATAGTCCTGATATAGGCAGCCAAGCAATAGCAACTATTTTCAAATTGAAGAAAGTTTCCATAAAATTTTTTACATAAATATATTTTTTATTATTTTTTTATTAAGTCATATTTCTTCTCATATAATTATAATGTTATATTGCAAGATATAGGAAACTATTGCATAGTGCAACAATTTGTAAATATTGCTTCGTAATTAAAATTATCATTATTTAAGATTTTATTATTTAATGAAAATAAATCATTTTATTACACTAACCTTTTTTCTTAGATAGATTAGTAATGTTAGATAGATTGGTAATATTTTTGATGAATATTTTTTCACTTTTATTCAGTTGAAATTAGTGTTGCAAAGTGACGCGTAATTTTCAATTTGGTCCTGGGACGCAAAATATGACCGTCTTATGACAAATGTGTTGCAAAGTGATGATCTTATTTCTAAAACGCCATGTGACAAGTCACAAGACTGGTCTTAAAATATTTTATCAAATTGAATTCATGCATATATAGTTGAAAAATGATGGTCACATAATTTTTGGTCAGGTAACTAAAGACAAATATAAAATTTGTCTTTTAAGATATCAAAAAAATAATTTTATTTAATTTTTATTTAAACAATAACTGATTATTAAATACTGAGTTATCTAGTTAGACTTAAATTCTAATTATTTTATATACATTAAATACGGAAGTTACATGGGTTGATATTATATATTAAATTCAATTTTATTTGAAGTTTTAGCAAGAAATAATAAAGTTCTCAAGACAGTTTATTTTCTTATGCAATAATTGTTTAATTACAATACACTATAGTTACGCTTTGTTTTACGTGTAATGCAAATGGCTATCATGGCACTATGCTTTCGCAGAGAGAATTTAATTAAAATTATTATACAAATAAGGAAGAGTTGCGCAGTACCACCCATCATGGTTATTTTCCTGTCTAACTATATTCCTTTAGAGATTTGTTCCCTACTGAAAAATGAATATTTTTCAATAAACATATTACCGTATATATCGTATATCAGGGTGTCTTTGGTCAGCGATGTGTCGTCGATTCTAAAATTCATTTTTATCTATAAAATCAAATAAAATCTATACCTATAAAAGATTAAATTATTGTTCTTTTTCTTTCATTTTAAAAAAATGCATTAGACACAAAAATGCATAATTTTTTAAATCACTCATTTAAAAATTTTATTACTAGTTAACATATACTAGTTTACAAATTCCTTCATCAAAATAGTGTTAAATTTGTAATTTTTCTATAATCTAGTAGATAGATACAGATTTAATATTGGAAAAATAAATTTTGTCATTATTAAATAATTTAAAAAAAATCAAAATATACTAATATTTTTAATATAACATTATCTTTGTAGTTTTTGGATTTTTCCGTGCAATATAATGCGTAAAGTTGGCTATAAGTGCGGAATAGTAAGTCTCGTGTATAATAATACTTAATATTTATAAGAAAAAGCACAACGATAAACACAGTGATCTTGGATGAACTTGAACACAAAAGTGTCGGACTGTCTCGGATCTTTATGTATATTATTTCTGTGAACTCTTACGAGCATTTTTCGAACAAAATAAAAATCATCACTTGCTGGAATCCAGAATTAACTCGATTTTTCAATATTTTTCAGAGGTTATTCGCGATATTCTTGTTAATAAATCTTTAAACTATGAAGTTTTCAGCTTAAGTTCTACTTTTCAGTAATAAAAACTATTCTGAATAGTTTTTGTATCTTTAATATTGATATAATTCATACAAGTTTATTTATGAATATAAAAAATCGATTCCGCCAGTTTTTTCTCTTTATTTTCCAATCAGAATTTCCACTAAGTAGAATATTCACATTTATATTTTTATCTTTTTTAATTTTGAAGACATATGTAGTAAATTTTATTGAATATCTATCAAAAGTCGAAAAAACGGCTTAAATACTCTTATTACGCATATTTCTAACGATTAATATGTTAAATGGGGCTTTGCTCGAATATTGATTTTACTTTTAGTATTTCAATCGAAATTCATATTTATTCTTTCAGTAATGTTGCCATAGATACTGTAAATAAATAATAGTATTTCTATAAAATAAGTTCAAACGTTGATTATAAAAATGCCGAAAGCAAGATCTCACGAAAAAAATCGTCGACAAATTTGTTTACTCTGTTTCGAAAAAACGCAAGAAATGCGCCTTGTTCAAGGGGCCTTGAAAGCAAAGGTAGAAAGATACCTTGATTACGATGCTTTTGACGATCGTTTACCTGTCGTCGTATGCTCAACTTTCTCAAGAGATCTATCTCGTATTAAAGACAACCCACAACAAACTATTAGACTTCCCAACTTTTTCGGATCTTGATCCTGTGAGCAAAGTTACTAGATCAAGTACTGAATATATGTGCTCTTGTCATATTTGCCAATTAGCTAGAAAACCAAAAACTGGCAATTTTGCAAAGGGTGACTTATTGCCGGAGCGACGAAGAATACTCAAAGATGTCTCTAATAGAAATATATGAGTTATGTATGTAAATATGTACATTGATTTGAATAACTTTATAACTGACAATCTCAATATTTCAATCAAGTTTCAGTCACAGTTTCTTTCATTTTCATTTTCATTTTCATAAGTTTAACTTTGACAAACAGTTTAGTTTACACACTTTATTGATTATCTGATAATTTCATTGTTAAGTTCTACAAATCTTAGTTTTAGATAAAACAAGTTTTCATTTGAGCCAGAATGTGATTCTTGGAATCGTTGCGTCTTTGCGTGTAGCTTCAAATAATTCTAAAGTTGTAGGATCTAATTTGGAAGAAAAAATCAACGACAAAATGCACTGTGTAGATGCCTTTTTTGAAATAAAAGATTTCGACTTCATTAATGTTAAAGTGAACAAGTCTTCTGCAGCAAATGAAACAGTTGCTTATTGCTCGAATTTTGCGGGTCTGATAGAATATATCAAAGAAAAACGAAAATTGACTGATTTTCACTGAAAATTTGGAATTGACGAAGGAGGGGGATTTTTAAAAGTTTGTCTGTCAATTCAATCCACCACAGAATCGCAGGAATAATTTCATTGGCGACACAAGTATAACGATGGGATATCAGCTAATAAATTCAAGGATTCGGAAGTTAATAAATTATTTGTTATAGCCTTAGCACAAAATTCTCAAAAAAATGTGTTTCAATTATGGACAGCACTCAATATTAATAATTTTGAAGGAACAATTGATACTAACTTAAAACTAGCTAATATTCTCGTAGGCATCATGTCCCATAGCTGCATGAACTCTTGGACGTGGTGCTATGCATTAAAAAATGAGCTTCATGAGTTCGGAGAACATAGAACAATTGGCAATACTTTACAAAATCATATGAAATGGGTTGAACTTGGAGCTAAGACAGAAGATGCTAGAAAGTTCAAAAACTGTATACATCCCCCTGTTTTTAATACTCAACAAGACAAAACATTTCTGCAAATTATTCGTCCTCCTGAATTACATCTAGTGCTTGGAACTGTCAATACTCTATGTACTCATTTATTTGAATGTGATCAAGATGCGCTTCAATGGGCTAAATCATGCTGTATAACGCGTGACATACGACATGGGAGTACAAGTTTCAACAGAAATTCATGTAAAATCATACTTGACAAATTTGATTTACTGCGCTCTAGATGTCAAAATGTTTGCTCCTTGAAATATGTCAAAGTTTTTGATAAATTTAGAGTTGTTGTGCAAGACTGTTATGGTAAAGATCTCAACCCTTCATTTGAAAATATGAATGAAAATTTAAAAAATAGCTACTTGAAGCTTGGTATACCGGTAACTCCAAAAATCCATGCTATTTTCCATCATGTACCAGAATTTTGCGAAGACATGGGCACTGGACTTGGATTCTTTAGCAAACAAGCACCGGAATCGGTACACTGCGATTTTAAAAATTTTTGGAAAAAATATAAAGTATTAGTGAGCATCCTGAATATTCGCAGAGACTGCTTCGAAGTCTCTGTGAATACAATGGCCTCCATGCATTTTAAATAAAGAAATCATTCTTCTCCACGTGTTTTCGTTTCTGAAAATGTAAAGTAAATAAATAAAAGGCATAATTGAAAAATTCTAGTTGCTTTCAAATTTTTTTCATGCAGTTACATGGATGATATCAATATAAGAGGTACGGAACTATTTAGAATTCTTTTTACTACTAAAAAGTAGAACATCAGCTGAATAACTAATAGTTTAAAGATTTATTAACAAGAATATCGCGGATAACCTCTAAGAAATATTGAAAAATCGAGTTTATTCTGGATTCCTCCACGCTATGATTTTCATATTGGTCGCAAAATAATCATAAGAGATCATAGAAATAATATACGCAAAGATCCGAGACAGTCCGACACTTTTGTGTTCAAGTTCATCCAAGACCACTGAGTAGACCACTTAGAGGTGTCGTGATATACAGGGTGCAAAAGTATTGTTTAAATAGAATAATCACTAATATCTCAGAAGATTATGAACCAAATCAGCTAAAAAATATTCAGTCATTAACATGACACCTATCAAATATTCTCTGAAATTTTCAAGGCATTACTCAAGTTAATCCAGTGGATCAACCTTGCAAGTAATAATAATAATAATAATGACTCAAGTTATCGATGTCCAAAAAAATGTGCGTGTGTGTGTGTGTATGTGTGGGCGTTCGCATACACACCACAAGGCAAGAACTTCTGGTTGAAGTCAGATACAGCTAACCTGCGGTTATTAAGAGGAGATCGGAGTCCTCATCATTTTGTATAAAAAATCGTCTTTTTTTGCAAACAATATTAACTTGAGTAAAACGTCATTATTCCTTCTGAAAATTTTCAAAAAGGTAGCTTTTTACTATCTATTAAGACTGTTAGAAGCCAAGATTATAACGACCTTTACATTCCGAGTTATTTAAGATTTTTTTTATTGTTTATATCTCGAGAACGGCATGGTCATTATCTCCGTACTAACGTATGATTATATTTAATTTAAACTTTTAATAATTTTAATAAATTACATGCAGAGAAAGAATTGCTGTGAATAGGATTATTAACGTCGTTCGATAATTTTAGTAAAAAATTATCTTTTGTCTAACCATCAATGATAAAAAACACACCCTTTTTGAGGTATTATTTAGAAAAAGATATAGCAATTTAAATTTGATTTTTTTAGAACTAAAAATTTTATATTAGAACAATTAATTTAGTTTGTAGAAGCTAAGTTCTAATGAATTGACAACGGTTGTTTTCTCATTAAACAAACCATCTTATTACTAAAAACTTTATGAGAATATACCTGTATATAAAACAAATATTCAGTAAAAATGTCACTGACTTTTATCGTATAGTTTTCAAGTAATAAATGTCGAAAAAATATTTTTGTCACACATTATAATAACTGCAAAACGACTCATAGAAAATCGGTTCCTGTATCAAAATATAGGATTTCATGAGCACGCACGCACGGACGTGCGTGCATACACATTTTTAAAGTGTAGTGTATGCGGACTCCCCAAGGCATAAAAAATGTTTATACGTTAAAAGAAGACAAAAAAAACTTTTACAATCTCAAAGCTTTCTCTTTGAGAAAGCAAAAGCAAACCGTGAACTAGAATCTTTAAAAAAAACAATAGTAGGGGAATAGCGGCTTGGTTGGCGCAGAGACTTCGATGGCGCGCCTTATTATGTAGTATATTTGTATGTTTTTTATTATTGAAAGTTATCTTATTCGATTTAGTAGTACTGAAATAGTAAGGTTACCGAAAATTATTGTAATAAAAAAATATTTACGAATTAACGTAAAGGATCTTAAAGATAGTTTAAGATATCCAATTTTAGGCATTGCCTTTTATTTTTACACTTTTTACATTTTTTAACTTTACTATTGGTAATTAAGTAAAATAGTAAAAAAAGATCCGAAGCCAGTTTGTTGGAACACGAGTGATTGCGCTCTGAATCTTCAATTTTTTTTGCATGAAACTGTTTATAAAGTATAGGAGCTATCTGCTCTATTAAATCGGAATTCCACTGCGTTTTTACCAAAAAATCGAAAATCTTTTTATTACATATTTTTTATGTTTATAGTTGTATGAACATTTTGCGACCAACTGGATGTCAAAACTCTTAGTTATACTACAGTTATAGTCATTTGAGAGAAACAATTTACATTGGATAGCATACCATTAAAACTTTAAAAGCGTTTTCCTCGAAACTTACTCTTCAAAAAGTTCCGCGATACCCATTGCCATGGATATTTCTGAAACTTTCAGAAAATATCGGTTAAATTATTTTGAAAAGAAGTTAATATTTTGTTTTGCGGTATACTGATGTTAAATATTTTATTCGTCAATTGTATGTGTTAAAATATGTATTGCTTTCTCAAAGAGAAAGCTTTGTGATGGTATAAACTTTTTTTTGTTTTTTTTTTAATGCATAAACATGTTTTATGCCTTGGGGAGTCCGAATACACTAGTCTTAAAAAATGCCTGTGCGCGCGTACGTGCGTGTGTGTGTGTGTGTGTGTATGAGCGAGTGTGTATGTGTGTGTGTATATGTGTGTGTGTGTGTGTGTGTTCTTATGTGGCATATCACCATTCATTCAATCTGCGGTATAACTTCCCCAAACTTTGGACAGATGTTTACTATCAATACCCTGTATGCGCTTGAAAATTTTTGCAAAAATAGTGGAATAAATGTTTTATTTTATGGCCATTTTTCAAATGTTATTCTGTGTAACAAAATTAATTTTTTCAACATTTATTACTCGAAGACTATACGATAAAAGTCAGTGAAAAGTTTGGTGAATATTTGTTTTATAGACAGGTATATTCCTGTAAATTTATATGTAAAAACACGGTTCGTTTTCTGAGAAAGAAAATAAAATGTCAAAAAAATTAATTTTCTTTTGACAACGATAACTTGAGTAATACCTTGCATAATGCCTTGGAAATTTCGGAAAATATTTGTTAGGTGTCAGATTATTGGCTAAATATCGTTGAGCCGATGTAGTTCATAATCTTCTAAGATATTAGAGATTATTCAATTTAAATAATACTTTTTCATATATATCACATCTCTATATATATCACATCCCTATATATCACATCTCTAAGCTTTATCATTGTGCTTTTTCTAGCAGATAATAAGTATTATTATATATGAAATTTACTATTCTACACTTCTAGCCAACTTTACGCATTGTATTGCACGAAAAAATAAAAAAACTGGTAAGATAATGTTATATTAAAAATATTATTATTTTGTGGTTTTTTAAAAATGATTTAATAATGACATTATTTATTTTTGCAATATTGAATCTATATCTATCTATAATAGATCATTTAAAAATTGTAATTTTTATTCTATTTTGATGACGTCATTTGTAAACTAGTATATGTTAAGGTAGTTCTCCGGTTGCAGTGGTGCTCATCTTGGGGTTAAATTAGAAAATTTATTTTCCAAGATATTATACGGCGTTATCTAATGTGAAAACCTCACAATTAATAATTTCAAACATCAGAATTTCCATGAACAGTATCTAGAGTATCAAATATTCCCAAAAGTTGAAAGAGAGTGAAACACTGCGCACATAAATAGGTATACTGTAGCATAGGATTAAAACTTTGGACTGTTGCGTCTTAAAGAATACTATCTCTCGCCGTGGGACTCAGTATAGGCTTAAAATATAAAATATTAAAATATAAAATTTCAAGGTTCAATATCTCCAAATTTCATGTGGTTTGGGGGTTTAAGATTTTAACCACATATAAAGGATACCTTATTAAATATATATACCAACTTTCAAGGATTTTGAAAGAAATCAAAAAATCCGGAGAACTACCTTAAATAGTAGTACCATTTTTAAATAAATGATTTAAAAAAATGATGCACTTTCGTGTATTAAGCATTTTTTAGCTATGCAAGAAACAAATACAATAATTCAATGTTTTATAGGTATTGGTTTTATTTTATTTTATAGATAGAAATAGATTTTAGTATCAATGACACATCGTTAACCAAAGACACCCTGATATACGATATATACGGTAATATGTTTATTGAAAAATGTTCATTTTTCAGTAGGGAACAAATCTCTAAAGGAAAATAGTTAGACAGGAAAACAACCATGATGGGCGGTACTGCGCAGCTCTTCCTAATTTATATAATAATTTTATTAAATTCTCTTTGAGAAAGGATAGTGCCAAAGCAGTTGTCATCGTTTTTTTGTAAGTTAAAAAATCTTTTATTTATTTCATACCATAAATTGCATTTAAACAATTTCTAATATTATAAGTTTTGTTCATTTAAAGTTAAAAAATATTATTAAATTTTTTGCTTTCTCAAAGAGAAAGCATTGCTTTGATAAAAAACATTCTTGTACTTTTTTAACGTAAAAACATATTATATGACGTGTGTATGTGTGTGTGTGTGGGTGTCTGCGTGTGCGTGTGCGTGTATGTGTGTGTATGTGTGCGTATGTGTATGTATGAGTGTATGTGAATACATGCATGTGCATGTGTTGTGTTTATATGCACATGTGTAACTCATCTGGACTCAAATACCAGCGGATATAATCTAATCAATATGTGTGAAAAAAAATTAATTTTATTTAACATTTAAACTTAAAGTATTTGTAAATCTTATGAACGTCTCAAGCAGATTTGCTTCATAATATATTACCTATTTTGTCAATTCCATCAACAGATATTGTTCTATACATAATAATATAATATACTATATGACATGACTGATGCCTCTTTGAGAAATCTGAGAAATCATTTGACAGCGTTATTAAAAGAGATTCCGTTAAATTGGTGTACGCAAGGAACCCTTTTAAAAACCTTTGTTTTTATCACAGAAATGTGCATTTTCGACGAAGAGATCAGCTTTTGACAGGTCTTGGAAACGCGGAAAGAATGTTTTTAACAATATGACAAAAATCGTCATATTTTCGTTGATCTTGTAACCATCTTAAGACCAGCATAAGAACGACATAAGACTTTCATGACGGTCACGTTACAACACTGTAACGAATATTCTTAGAAGTATAGTTATGTTTTGATAAATAAAAGACATTTGTTTGACCCGCTGACCACCATTATCTTAGTCTCCCCTAATGCTAATTTTTGCCACATTAAGAATTTGCTCGGATTAGGGAAGAGTACACCGGTACGGGCATCCATAGCTATTTTGGCTATAACTTTTGATTACCCAAGTGAAAATTATAATTTCAAAATGTAATTTATCATAAAATATTTGTATAAGTTGCTCACGTTTATTGTTTTAGTAATAGCTGAAGAACGAATGATAATGCAAATAAAAGTCTAACAATAAGTTTAAGTTTAAGTATAGGTGCTCTCAGGTGTTCTAGTAAATTGTTTACAAAACCAAGTTGAAATATGAATGTGGATGCATGCTAAATGACTATTTACATAAAATCCATTTTCTAGAGTTAAATAAATCAGCGAGGTCATAAAATAAACTTAGATATAAGAGAATATTAAAGACGGGGATCGAGCGATTTGTGAGAATTCATTCGCGTAAGGTCGTTAAGGAATGGAAAGGAACAAACCGAGAAGAGTGAGAGAGAAAGCGAGTGAAGTCCGGGGGGTTTCGCGGCAGTGCGGAGGTCGCGTGGCGTCTCGGTAGCGTAGTTTAAAGTTGAGATTTACAAAGGGAAGAGGCGCATTCTTCGAGGACTCACTTAAAGCAACGTCAGCGCGTAATATATAAATCCACGGATGAGAAAGTTGGCGGTCCTCGGCGGAATACGTAAAGGTATATAAGGCGAGAAGGAGGATTAAATTCGCGTGCGCGCACAGTTTGTAATTTGCGCCCGGTCTAGTGGCGTACTGCAGGCGCACGAGGTCGCCCCTGCTTTGCTTGCGTCCTGGGATTAAAATGCAAATTTAAATTTTGGCCCGAAATAAGTCTGAAATATGATTATAACGTAAATGCGATAAGCTTACAGCTCGTTTACTTACAGCGTCTCAAGGTTCACGATCTTGTACTGGGCCAGGTACGTGTGACGGAAGAGCTGAAACAGAAAAGGACGGTTGCTTTATTCTCATTGAAATTCACTACTATGCATTTTCGGAATATTACACCTCTGACTTTTCGAGCCGCTGCTCCCGTGCGCGCGCGAGCTTATTTTCAACCCTCGCTCGCTTGCGCCTTTCGCTCTCTCAGCCCGGACATGACAAGGAAACTTTTTTAAATATTCCGGACTTCATCACAAATTCTATTCTTGTTCCTTATTACAGTTGGATGAATTATCATAACTGATTTAATTTATCCTTTATTGCCTTTGATATACTTCGTGCTTTATATTCTTCAATATCTAGGACAGGATAAATTGACAAAAATTTTTGGCCATATTTTACAGCAAAAAACACTTCTACATTTTAATAAACTTAAGTCTTGTCAAAGATTTGTGAGGAGCCACGACGTCATAGGTATAGTCAACTAATATATACATATGAGAGATTCTACAGAACTTCTAACATTCGAAAGTCAACCTCCAATAATGCTATTACTTAAATTCTTGATGCAGCACATTGGTCATCTGGGACTCGAATTATTGGTTGGTCCTACCTCTCTTAACTTTCAAATTTAATGTAATGTATATTCTAGCTACTTATTAAAATCGAATTAGAGAAAAAAAAGTTTTGTTTAATCTACACCAAAATTGTACAGTATATTCTTTGGACCAAAAACAACAATTGAAGACCATATTGAATTATGTGCCATGCTACATTGATCAGCAGTAAAATTTGTAGTTTTTCAAATTTGCCAAGAAATTTTTACCCAAAAGTTTCTTGCAAATTTACAAAATTAAAAATTTTATTACTGGCCGACGGAACGTGGCACATCATTCTATGATGGCTTAAATTGTTGTTGTTGATATGAGGAATATTCCTTTATAAAAGAATGATTGGAATAAGAAGCTTGGACCGTCACGCTGAATTGAGCGCGATTTACTACGACGTAGGGCTTGGAGGGTAAAAGGGGTGTGATTGAATGGTGCGGAAGCATAATAGGACAAAATTAGGATACGTAGGAAAAGTGGTGGAGGTAACGGTTAGCGTGGAGGGGGTATTCTTAAAAAATTAATCATCAAATGAGCATCACGCTGAAATACGCCCGTATTTATTACGAGATAGTGCTTGGCGGATCAATAAGGATGTGATGGGTGGGGTACGGGGTCGTAATAGGCCAAAATGAGGATGGATAGAAAAAGTGGTAGGGGTGACGGTGGGCGTGGAGAGGGTATTTTTCAGAAATTATTCATCATATGAGCATCACGCTAAGACTTAATTTTTCATTCCTAAGTAGTTAATCGGTGTACAAATTGTAGAGAAATTATTGACAAAAATAAGGTTTTATGTTTTGTACTGGTATTATACTGTGGCAGTACTAACCCAAAGCCCTATGGTTCCAGCACAGGCTGACTCTATCAATTGTAAAAACAACTTTTTAAATCAGTTAAACTGTTTCTGTGTATTCAATGAACGTACTTAAACGAGTAAGTAAGATACACTAGTACCATCGATTAATAAAAGACGGCTTTTTGTTTATACTGGCCGTGTATTGGCCCAGTACCTGTCGAAAATCTTATGGGACCACCTCGGGGTGATCATCTATCGAATATAAAAAGAATTTTTAAAATCGGCTCGACCGACCCTGAATAATCCGTGAACATACATAATAGAAAACAACATACGAGTCAAACATAGAATCTCCTTCCTTTTGACGTGAGAGTGAGAATATGAATTTATACGTGTGTATATGTGTAAGAAAGAAAAAGAAAAAGAAAGTGATAGAATAATAAAAAAATACATTAATGGCTTTGTTGTACTTGCACCCACTGGCCGTCCTACTAAGCACCCTACTATTCATGCACTCCACTATCCACGTACTCTACCATCCACGTATTCCACTATCCTCGCACTTTACTATCCACACCAATTTCTCAGAAAAAAATAAGTTGTCTTCTCATATGAAAAATCTGAGAAAAAAATTGCTTTTTGAGACACAAAATCACCGTATATCGGAATTAGAATTTTTATAACTTTTCTAGGTGTATGGTATACTATTACTATTATCGTATTACAACCTCCTAATAGCACAACTCATTTATAAATGTATTTTTATGCAGATTAATAGATTAAACGATTATTTAATAATAATGCTTCAGATAAAATGTCAGGTGAAAAATGGGATAAAATCTCAGGCGTTTTTTCAATTAATATTTTAGTCGAAAGTCACCTGATTTTTTCCAGTAGGAATATTTTTTAATTCACATTATCCTTTATTTACATATTTCATTATAAAAGCGTCATTTTATTTTTGTCATCGCATCATTTAATGATATAAATGAATTCATATACAAAAAGAATATTAATATATTTAATACCTATTTCCCGTAATTCATATTGATATGGTTGATTATTAAATCCTAAGATGCCCTAGTGTTATTAAATATTTGTAACGGTCTAGAAACACTTTTTTCTACGATGGTGGGAGTATGTTGATACAATAGACCAAATGACCGCATTTTTGGTACTTTTTAGGATATTTCATAAAAAAGTATCATTCTGCATGAGCAGAATATTATGTTTAGATTTTTGGGTCTTAAATGGATAATTTAAGACCTGGCAGAACTATGTACCTCTTCAGGAAGCCAAGTTACAGCGTTTAGATATTCGATTATGCCCGTGTCCTAAAAGTCAAAAGTTATGTAGAATCTTTCATGTATAGTAAACGGAAAATTTATAGTAGTAGTTTATGTGATATAAAAAATATTTAAGTAATATATATGGATTGATCAGAACCGTAAAAGAATAAGTCTATTTTTATAATTTTGCAACCGTTCGTAAGGGTGATTGGCAAAAAGTATTAGTATTTTTTCGAGAGCATAATTTAAGAAAAAGAATCAAGTCTTCTAAACTAAAAGTAAAAAATATGATATAAAAGCATTTACCTTATGAATAAAGAGAACATAAATAGGCGATATATAAAAAAAAGACATTTTTTCTTAATATGTGCATAAAAAAGGCCCTTTTCCATGTTTGCAAAGTGAATAAAAAATTGGGCATTCCGAGCGTCTTCGCCTGAGCGGAAGGTAATGATTACCTATTTGCGCGGCGAAAGTAAAATTTGCAGGCGAAAGTAAAATTTACGGGACGAAAGTAAAATTAGCGGGGCGAAAGTAAAATTTGCGGGGCAAAAATAAAATTTGCGGGGCAAAAATAAAATTTGCGGGGCAAAAGTAAAATTTGCGGGGTAAAAGTAAAATTGAAAATTTTATCTTTTACAATTTTTTTCTACAATTCTATTCGTCTTATAATAAATTGATATACATCTAGTGATGTCTTACAAAAAATAAAGAAATTGTAATTACAAAATAAACAAAATCTTTATTTACATATTTTCTATTTGAGCGCACGCATACGCATTCTTCTAGATCAACCCAGAAATATATAACAAAACGCGTCGGCCCTACCTTTCAGGGTCAATAAGTGGCTAGGGTCGAGAGTGGAATAAAATACTATATGCAACACGGGACAAAAGTAGATTTTTCCCTTAGGTGACTACTGATTACGCAATTATTATAAAAATGTCATAAAAAATGAAAAAACGGTGTAAAACACAAACAAATCGATCAATCTTAAATTTTTTTTAATTTAAATTTTCATAAAAAAATAAAATCATAGCTTTGAAAAAACAAAAATTACCTCATAATACTCAAGAAAAGAGCTATTAAAAATTTCTTGACAAAAATGAATATCATAAAAATGAAAAAAGGTATAAAACAAACACGAATCGATAAACCTTCAGAATTTTTTTTATTTCAAGTCTTCATCAAAAACGTATAAATGAGTTTCGTTTGCACAAAGATTACTGTGTAATACGCCAGAAATATACAATCAAAAAAATTTTTTAGATTAAAATATAAAAAATGAAGAAACGTTATACAACGAAAACGATTCGATAAATCTTGAAAATTCTTTTTGATTTAAATTCTGAATCAAAAGACGAAAAAAAGAAGCGTAAATTGGTAAATAATTACCGTGTAATACCAAAGAAATAGGCAATCCAAATTTTTTTATAAAGAAATGTAACTTCGAATATCTTGAAAAGAAAAGTCCTCACGATCTGAGCAAAGAACTTACAAGGAGAGACCACGGAGTCCGGGTCGCGGATTTTGATGAAACTTTAGGGATCGTTTTCTGATACCTAAAAATGAAGCCTAATACTCGTGGTTTTATCCAATGGACCTTTGTACGGTAGATACGACGTATTTAATTAACGTTGATAGTATATCTATATATATTTGATTTTTAGCATTGCCCATATGAGTAATGCGAATGTTTTTTGGCACTATCTCAGTTTTAAAGACCCATTGGATAAAACTACGGGTACTGTGCTTCATTTTTAGGTTCCAAAAGTCAACCCCCAAAGTTTCATCAATATCCAAAGCCCGGACTCCATGGTCTCTCCTTATAAGCCAAGAGATAGTAAATATCTACCTTTTTGGAAATTTTCAAACGGAATAATGCCGTTTTACTCAAATTATGGTTTGCCATAGAAAATCAATTTTTTAACAAAATGATTTTCTCTCAATTATAGAAAAATAATCTTCCCTATTGTCATAATTACCTCAATTTTTTTAAAAAACTTTCCATGTTATATTTCAGAGAAATCACCGTTTAAACAAAAAATGACATTTTCGTGTATAACAAAAGAAAGGAAACACCTTATCCGAAATTTCGAGTCGTAAGAGATGTGTAATTTTATACTATTTCAAATGCATTTTCACTCGATCGATGATATTATTCCTAATGTACCAAAAAACCTGAAATCTAGAAACTAAAAGTCGAAAAACCACTAAAAAACAAAATGGAATCAGAAAAACTATAAAAGTTATTATTTTTCCCCATTCGTTAAAAAAACGAATAAAATGAGCCCGGAAGCATGAAACATTACCATGGATCACTCGAGGTATGGATGTATACATATACACACACACTCATATACACACACACGCACGCACGCACGCACGCAAATACACACACGCACGCACGCACATACTCTCAATTTCTAAAAATAGTGCATTTTGATTACTAATTTATCTCAAAACATGTTTCTAACATGTTTTTAGCAAAACTTTTTTTACTATCATTAATTTAAATTTGGCGAATCACAAATTTTTTTAGTATATTCATGTGAAAATGAGGCTGGGAAGCGGAACCGATAAGATATTTTGGACTAGTTTATTTTGATTTTTTACTTAAAATAGAAAATATTTGACTTCCTGAAATTTTGGGGTAACGTTGCTAATGTTAGTCTGAATAGACTAATTTCTTTTAGATTACTATAATTAGAATCCTAATGCCTCTGTACAATAGGTGGGACAGAAAATGTTCAACTTTTAACAATCACCTATAATCATTTAATAACTTACAACATATTCCACAATAATGTAACTACATAATTTTATTATTGCTTTTAAAAATTGAGAACGAATCAATCTATTACTCTTTTTTAACTCGTTCTGGTTAAGAATTCGTTAAAAACTCATGAATGTTACCACGTTGATTAGAACCGGTCTTGAAAATCGGCAAAGTTAGTAACAGTAAAATTATTGTTTGATAAGGCATTGTAATATATGACTAATTAATATGTCATTGAAGTTAAAATAATTGAGCTTTGGTGAACTTTTTACAACAGCTTATTCAACTATAGTTTGACAGCTCAATATTATAATCAACGCAAATTCTTATTTATTTCATTAGTATATTTGTTGTAGCTGAAAATAATATTATGTTCTCTAATTGTCGGACATTTTTTCAACATAACGTTTCGTACACATTGTTTAGCAGATTACATATACGCATAATTGCAAAGCCGTTGGTATAATAATTCGTAACTTTTGCGTCTCTTAATAACCACAGGGTAGCTGTAACTGACTTCAACCAGAAGTGTTTGCCTTGTGGTGTAAATGTGTGTGTTAACACACACACTTATCCACGCATACACGCACGCGCACACATATATACATGCATATGACCTCATATTATTATTATTATTATTATTATTATTATTACTGTTGTTGTTGTTGTTTTTGTTGTTGTTGTTGTTGTTGTTATTTTTACTATTACTATTACTATTACTTTTACTATTACTATTACTATTACTATTACTATTATTGTTGTTGTTGTTATTATTATTATTATTATTATTATTCGGAGGCTGAGACCCCTGGTACCCGACGCGTCCTCAGGTGGCGGATAGCGGAACGATCAGCTTATGAGAAGCTGGCTGGTTGTGAAATAAGCACTATGAAGTGACGAATAATCAATCGTGGACCAAAATCTTTGTAAATTAATAGAGGTAAATTGCTGAGTAACATCCTCTCCACACCGAACACACACAATCACAAACATAAGACACAATTATGCACAACACGGTACTATGCCAACACACACTACTCTTACAAATACGGGCTGTTCGTTCGATCAGGTTACCCAGACGAGCATGGCAAAGACGAACGACACAATTTCGGGAATGATTGGTCGGAGGCTCTATAAAGAGGTATCGTCCGACAAGTCACACGAGCGAATCGAATCGAATGATATTTCTTTCGCCTAGTGGCTCTATAAACGAGTTTCGACTGGAGGGAACAGAGGACGACTTCTTCCCGAGGGTCACATGAACGGGCTTTTCTCTGGAAGATGTCGGCCATTAGCTGCAGAAGTCAATCGAAGCGCCGAAAAGCTTGACTCTGGTGGGTTTTGCCGATCGGGGAGCTCCACACCCATTATACAAACATATACAATAAATACACACATACAGATAAACATGACGATGGATGAATGGGCTGCGGTCGGCGGCTGGTGGATATTCCCGTCAGACTAATCAAGGGAGGAGTAGTAGCCTCCTGACCGGGGAAATGCGAGATGTCAGTACCTTATCTCTGTGGGGGGGATGGCGTGCTCTTCCCCTTCCGACCGCATCGGGAGGGGCGGCGGCGCCATGCAACCACATGTTCAAAGTGGGAGGACCGCTCTGGCATCGCTGACTGAAGTCTAGGACTGGTTGATACCAGTGTAGTCTGGGCGCAGGTATGAAGGATTATCTGGTCAATATCACCGTCTAGCCTGAGGTTTGGGCCAGGTGCTGGATCGGTACCGGCATCGCCCACTCGATAGGGGTGACGTTAAACCTTTTGGTTCAATATGGCGCGGGCCTATCCCGTAACCTTTTTCAAAAGAGTCACTGATTGCGATACGACTGACCTCCCGACAAGCCGCTTCTCGGTTTCGTCATCCATAACTAGAATATATCTCAGGCGGGGATAGTAGCCTCACTGCGGTGGGGCCATGATGGGCGAACCGTCTTAATTCACTTTTATGTTGCAGAATGTCAAAACAAATACCAAGAATTGTAGGAGAAGAAGAGAAGAACTCGGAGAAGACCCCTCCGCATACGCCATTATGCAGGGTATTTTCTAAAGAGGTTCATGGCAGCGCAGCGGATGTGTCAGAAATAAGAGCTAGAGACTCAAACGATAGTCACGAAGAACTTGTGGTCATCAGGCGCAGTGTAATGCAAACGGAGGAGCAAGCATCGGGCATCTTTCAAGAATTAAGAAATGTCCTAAATGAAATGATGGAGGCTGCCAAAAGATAGCAGGACATTAACAAAACTATAAAAGATGGCCTCATTTTTATAGAAGGCAAGCTAGAGGCATTAGAAGAAGGCCGACAAGCTTGTTTGAAGGCACGCCGTACGCTAGCGGAGAGATCTAGAGAGACCCTCCCGCAAACAACACTGGCATGTCTCCAATGCCCAGTGACGGGGTCACAGCAAAAAAGACAACCCTCTGTGTCACCATCTGACATACAAGGAGAGGGAGGCAGACAAAAGAAGAAGAAGAAGGACTCAGCAGAACTCCAGTCAACAGTAACATCTCTGGGAACACAGGCGAACGAGGAGCTGATACCAGCAGAAGATAAATGGATCGAGGTTCGATCCAACAAAGGCAGAAGAAGGCAGCAGCGAGAATCAGCGACCGATGGATGCGTAGCCCAACAACAGCAACGGCGGCAGCAGCAGCAAGGACAGGGACAGCAACAGCAGCCAAAAGATCAACGGGAAAGTACGATCCGAAAGAAGAAACTTAAGCCGGACGCGATCATAATCAAGTCCACGGGCGGCAAGACATACGCTGAGATTATTGCCGATATCCGGAAATCTGTCAACCTGGAAGCAAGCGGAGTGGAGGTCGCACGCATCCAGTCAACGAGAACAGGCCAAGTCCTTCTCGAATTAAAAAAGAGCTCGGCTGATTCTAGGGCAACCTTCTCGCAAGCCCTTAAGTCGGCAGTAGGGGAACAGTGTACCGTAGGAGAATTGTTCCACAGAGCAGTCCTCGAGATAAGGGATCTCGATGTATGCACCACCCAGAAAGAGATACAGCAAGCCCTATAGCAGGACCTGACAGGCTACGACGGGTATATGAAGGCCTCGCTGTCCCAGCCAAACGAGAGAGGGCAATGTATGGCCACGGTGACGGTAGAAGAATCCGCTGCCACTACGCTAATGAGGACGGCCCGTATAAAAGTGGGATGGATAAAATGCAGGATCCGGAGGAGGACCATAGTTCCCAGGTGTTACAAATGCCTGGACTATGGTCACCATGGCACCAGATGCGAAGGTCCGGATCGTAGCGCATTCTGCTTCCGATGCGGGGACAGTGGGCACAAAGCAAAGGACTGCTCCGCTGCCCATAAGTGCTTTCTCTACCCTGAGCAGCAGGGAAAACCCGAGTCTCGCAATCACATAGCGGGCTCGGGAGCGTGTCCCGCCTTCCGTGCGGCTCTTGAAAAAGAAAAGAAAAAATGGCGATAGTTCTACAGGGAAACTTGAATCGTAGCAGGACGGCAAATGACTTGCCCCCTCTGATCTGTCTCGAGAATAGCATTGACGTGGTGCTCGTCAGCGAGCAATATCGGGATAGAGAAGATGGGGGCTGGTACCGCGACGCTGTTGGAACTGCGGCGATATGGGTTCCAAACCCATGCCGCTTCCACGTGACATGCCATGGATCCGGCAGTGGATATGTGTGGGTTAGGTGCGGCGATGTTAACTACGTCAGTTGCTACCTCACACCGAATGAAGCAATCGGGCGCTTTCATGAAAAATTGGAAGCCCTCGAGGACGCTGTCGGAGAAATGGAGGGGGAGCTGATAGTGGCCGGAGACTTTAATTCCAAAGTTCTCGAGTGGGGTGAAAACCAGCCGAACTCCAGAGGAAGGCAAATCATGGACATGGCGTCCAGATTGGGACTGGTGGTCCTAAACACCGGCTCTACGTCAACCTTCAGGAGGCTCGGTTACAGGGGGACCATCGTCGATGTCTCCCTGGCAACGGAACGCCTAGCTGTACAAGTGCAGGACTGGCAGGTCATTGAAGACTACACAGCCAGTGACCATCAGTATATCACGTTCCGCGTGCGTGATAAAAAACCGATCGGAGCCCCGCTGGCGCGTGGCCCTGCTAGGTAGAACGTTACAAGAATGGACACCGAGAAACTGTCTGTGGCCCTAGAACGCGGTCAGCAAACCCTGGTGGAAATTCCAGCCCATGCAACGCCAGCAGAACGGGCAGAGCTAATGGTAAACACGACTATGCGCATTATCAAGCATGCCTGCAAGATAGCTATTCCAAAGTAGCGAGCGAGAAATGGAAAACGTCCTGTTTACTGGTGGACGGATGAAATTGCGGAACTGCGGCGACAATGCATACGACTCAGACGCGCAGCACAAAGAGCCAAAAGGGGCGACCGCGATGCTACTCTCAAGATCGCAGAGCATCAAACGGCGAAAAGAGCTCGCAACCGAGCCATTAAGGCTAGTAAGAGATCGTCGCCCGCAAATTGAGAATGTTTAAAAATGACACTCCCATGAGCGCGGCGATGATGGACAACATTGTAAGTGTCCTATTCCCAGCACATCCAAAACGCACGGATGCCCCCTTCATACCAGAAGGCCCTGAGGCCCCACTCTTTACAAGGACAGAGCTGAATATGGCCGTACGGAGCTTGAGAAAAAAGAAAGCACCTGGGCCAGACACCCTTCCAGCGGAAGTTCTGAAAGCAGTGGCACGGAGCCACCCAGAACTTTTGCTTGCCACGTACAACTCATGTCTTCAGGCGGGAGTCTTTTACTCCCGATGGAAGGAGGCGAGACTTGTGCTGATAAGCAAGGGTAAAGGACCAACGAACGTGCCGTTATCGTACAGACCTCTCTGCATGCTGGACACTGCCGGAAAACTACTGGAGAAGCTGATAAGACCTCGTCTACATGCAGCGTTAAGAGCAGCTGGCGATCTTTCTGAGAGGCAATATGACTTTCGGGCAGGAAGATCGACCATAGACGCTATTCAGGAGGTAGTAAAGGCTGCCGGAAAAAAAAGCACGGAAAACGGAAACCACTTTTCTCGTTCAATCTGTCTAATGGCCGCGCTTAACGTAAAGAATGCCTTTAACTCGGTGAGGTGGAAGGATGCTCTACAATCGATGGAGCGGGACTTCAAGGTGTCCGTGCACCTCCTCCGGATTAACGGAAACTATCTGAAGGACCGCTACATCTTGTACGAGACAAAGGATGGCCCACAACGGCGGGAGCTCACGGCTGGTGCCGCTCAGGGCTCCATTCTGGGGTCCGATATATGGAACATCTTCTACGATGGAATCCTTCGAATGGAGATGCCTGAGGGCTGTTTCCTGATCGGGTGTGCATATGACATAGCGCTCATTATCATCGCCAGATGCATGATGATCGCAAGGATGCGACTCGAACAGGGAATGCGCCGAATTCGCCGATGGATGAGCAATCACGGACTGTAGCTGGCGGAGGCAAAGACTGAGATCGTGCTCCTGACGAAGCATCGCCTTCCCAGAACACAGCCAGTTCTGATCGGAGAAATGGCACTACAGACCAAGGCAGTTGTGAAATACCTGGCGGTAATGCTAGATACGAAGCTCACCTTCTGGGAACAGATTAGAAAAGAAGCGGGCAAGGCGGCTGTGATAGTGGCATCCCTGAGCAGGGTGATGGCTAATATCGGCGGTCCTCGCCCGTGTATCAGGCGGCTACTACTACGGACCACAGAGTCCATTATGCTCTATGATGCTGAGGTCTGGGCGGATGCCATGCGTTACGATAAATACCATAAACGTATAGCGGCTGTGCAACGGAGATGTGCGCTCCGTGTAGCGAGTTCGTATCGCACGGTCTCAGAATCTGCAGCCTTAGTGGTCGCCGGGGTAATACCCATCTAGCTACTAGCCCGGGAGCGGCAATTCGTCCACCAGAAGAAGGAAACCTTGGGAAGGAGTAAAGCCAGAGAGGTAGCCAGGGAGCAATCACTGCTCTTCTGGCTGACACAATGGGAGAACGAAACGTACGGAAGGTGGACGGCCAGGCTTATACGCCAGGTAGCGCCGTGGATCAGCCGGCAGCACGGGGAGGTAAATTTTTACATAACTCAGATGCTGACTGGACATGGCTACTTCCGCACATACCTACACAGGATGGAGAAGGCGACGGACCCGCAGTGCCTGTACGGCAGAGCCCCACAAGACGATGTCCTCCACACGTTTTTCGAATGCGAGCCGTGGAGGGACACCAGGATTGCTCTGGAAGAAGAGACGGGACGTATAACTCCCGACAACATCGTCGCCGTCATGCTAAATGACGTCGACAGCTGGAGGAAGATCGCCCACTTCGTACAAAACACCCTATGTCGAAGCGCGATGATCTCCAACAACAATGAGGTGCCACGTGGCAAGAAACTGGCTCCACCTGGACGTAATGTCTCACGGCGGGTCCGGGGTGGATGCAACGGCCAGTCTGAGAGGAGGTCCCCTCGGTGGACTCCGGTCGACTCCGGTCTGCGAATGCAGGTCACAGAGCGCAGTCGGCGGGTCTGCACTGAGGGGGTGGGTTTTAGTGGGTATGCCTTCAATGGTGAGTCTCACACATGGGGGGTCGGTTCCCTGAGGTCTCTAAAAGATTTCCCCCTCCATACAACAAAAATATATTATTATTATTATTATTATTATTATTATTATTATTATTGTTATTATTATTGTTATTGTTATTATTATTGTTATTGTTATTATTGTTATTGTTATTATTATTATTATTAGTATTATTATTATTATTATTATTATTATTATTATTATTATTATTATTATTATTATTAATTCAGACATTTCTTTGTTTGCACTATTTTTTCTAGTAAATACGCTTCGTAGAATTGCTATTCCATCAGGTAACGTGAAAAACAATATTTTACAGCTCGATACCGAAATACAAGTGACTCTATAATAAAATCTTTAGAATTTGCATTTCGTAGCACGCACATAAGTTGTGTTATCGATATCATCCTCGCAAGCCCGAATAGAAAAAAGAAAAAACTTATTAAAAATGTCATATTGGAAACGATCGGCCGTGAGATAAACGCAGCACAGCGATTTCCCTCCAATAAATTTAAAGCTTACGAGATATGGCGCTGCGATGCGTCAGGCATCATCAATAATACTCGTCGATACGGGCCGAAGGATTCATGGTGCGCGACGCGCTATTTTGCCTCCATTAACTCTTTCACAGCAGCGCGTCATAAATCACGCAGAGCTGCGATAAGGATCGGAATAACGCCATTTTCACGCGGTGCGAATCATTGTCGCCATCGCCTCCCGAATCGATCGATTTTCGAATATTTCGTGTTTTCGCCCTATTCTCTCCTCTTTGCCACGCTACTCTGTTCTTTATTTCGCTTTCTCGTTATTTTTTCCTTTTTTTTTGCGGCGGTCAAAGTGGCGAGAGATTTTCGTTCAATCAATGATCATTCAAAATCTCTCTGGTGTACCTGCAAAATTCACTGCCTGCCTATTGAATTTTATAAAAATTCTCAATATTTTGAATGCTTACTCTTAAGAGTGACGATAGTTATTATTACTTTTCAATGAGTCTTTATATAATGATAAACATGTATATTAGTAAATGATAAATGACGTGTATTTTATAAAAGCAATGTTCTAAAATGTGGAAAGTTTGAATGTACGATTTTTAGATTTCACCTCTGCATGTGTGTTTAAATGCTTTGCATATTGTACAAAGCTATTTGAGATATCGAAACGTATTTCGAGGAATTTAACACATGCGACTCTAGAGACCTTTTGAAATAAAAAAATGATGCGGGCACTTTTTTGGATTAAAAAATGTTGAACGTATTCAAAGAAAACTTTATTTGACTTTTATATACGAACATTAATCTTTCATAGTCACTCAGACTTTTTTGCGAAAATAAATTTTATATTAATTAATAAAATGCACGTTCCAGATATAATTCCTAACAAATAGGAATCGGGAAAAGGTACTCGGTGTATATAAAGGACAAGCAATTTCATTGTTATGACACTCATGACAACATCATATTCCATATGAATCACGCACACCGCAAACAACCACTCGACAGTATTTCCCGAGCTCATTGGCAGGACGTGTGGTATACAAAATACAGTAGTGAGCGAAATCCACCATAAAAAAGTGTCCGTGTACACTCAAAAGCCGCATAACGGGCCGATATGTCGCAGCAATTATTTTACTGTAAAATTAACCGATTAAAATTCTCGTTGTCGATCGACGCCGGGAGGCTGCGGCAGTAGCAGAGTAGCAGAGCAGCAGTAGCAGCAGTAGCAGAGTAGCAGAGTAGCAGAGCAACAGTAGCAGCAGTAGCAGCAGTAGCAGCAGTAGCATCAGTAGCATCAGTAGCATCAGTAGCATCAGTAGCATCAGTAGCAGCAAAAGCAGCAGTAGCAGCAGCAGCGGCACGCATCCGCTGGTAATATCGCTTCGAGCATAGCACCGACGGCGGCGGCCGCTGCTGCCGGACGCGGCGATTGGACGATTAGGGAATCAGCCACGGGGTTAAATTGGATTCGATTGGCCGATTGTGCAAAATTACGCCGATGCGACCCTGCTAGTGCTCTTTTTCACGCCGTTCTCATCAAGCCGCGCCCGCACGCTCGACTCGCTCTCGGCGCACTCTCTTGCTTTGCATCGTTGCATTTTGCAAAGGCATTTTCAATTCGGCTGCGAACAAATCGCTGCTATGTCCGAATTCACAGCGGCAGAAGATAATCGCTTTCAGCGAGTCGTCGACGCGCTGCTCCCTGCAAATCGCAGGCGCTCCTCTATAGCTCCCCCCGCTTGCCGCCGCGCCATCCGTTATAATCGCAAATTATATTCGATTCGCTCTACACTACCATATCCCGTGCCTTTTCAAGCTTTATTTTCCACGCTCCCACTTCAAATTCGCCCTTTAGCGTGTTTTACACGGGTTTTTCGCTTTGCCTGCCACCTGGGATTGTTTGCACTTTTTGGGAATATTGGCTGTGCGATTTCCCGTTTGAATCTCATGCGCTTAAATCGAAAACGATCGGATATCCTTTTGAAAGTCTGCTAGAGAAATGTTTTTTTGCAATCAAATCGCCCGATTTTGACACTCTACTACATCTTTATTTTTGCGTGGAAAAACATTTCCCTCTTTCAATGTCACTAAAAATCATTTTAAGAATTCAAATATCACCTACCGTACAACGGATAATTTATTGCAACATGATATATAGTATACTTCAGGAGGTTCAGAAGTCACAAAAATATGCACAGAACGTAATGAAATTAAGAATCACAATTGTTTTAGAGTATCATAAAGTTGCCTGAATTTTTCATTATTTTATACCGAGCATATTTTGAAGATATATGAATTGGTAGTTTCGTTGTTATACACGGGCTTATACGGGACTCGAGTCATAAAAACTGAATGACTTGAGGTGTGATGTGTGCAAAATGCACAGACAACAAACAATAAAAGACTACATACATTATGTATATTTCACAAGCACTACGAATAGGATTTGAGAAATATTTGAATGGTTCGTGTTTGGGCCTTAAGAAACATTTTCAAATGTTATTTGTATAGATTTTTAAATATTTTTTTGAAACTTGCTGTGGTATTACGGAGAGTATTATATTACGTAGGACTATGATCTCTTGGTTGTGCATAATTAATTGTAGAGGCTAACTTGGAAATCGCGTGTAGAAGGGCTACTTTAACTAATTATTTTTCGCATTTAATTATGTAAAGAGCTACAAGAAAAATAGGAAAATTAATTTATTTTTTAAAACAAGCGTTTTTATATTTGTTATAATTGCTCTTTACGAAATTTAGTGCAAGAAATAAATAGTTAACGTAGCCATTCTTTGCGCGATTTCCGAGTTCGTCTTTTCTTCATACGAACACCGAGTTAGCCTCTTATTCAAGCATTTTCTGAGATAGTCCCTTCTTTCACTCAACCGTCTGTATACTCTCCCTACCATCCTCACACGTAGATTCCTGAAAGTTCTGGCATACAAAAGAGTTAAAAGCTCCGCCAACTCATTGCTTCATTACTTTCCGACGCCAAGACAACTTGTCGCCTTATTCTTTCGACAGTTGTAGCGTTCCATTGCGAAGCGCATAATCGTCGCGTGCGGTCCTCCACCACATATACCGCATACACACGCACATTACACAAGCAGCACTCACAGCAACTGTATAGTAGCAGCAGCGCGGCTCGGCTTGCGGCGGCGCGCGGCGTTACGCGAATAATTGTAGAATCGCGTCGCGTGCTCAATTAGCGCGTGAAAAAGCCACAGTGATGCCTGCAGTCACTTAAGGTTCGCGGGAGGCGGACGCGACTGCTCGGTGGCATTGAGCATTCCGGCCTCGCGCCTCTATCGTTCCTGGAGCTTTTAAGGCTATTCCGAACGCCAAATTAATTTCGCCTTGGAAATGCAGAACGCCGCTTGGGTTTCCCGGTGCGCTTCCTGCCTCTCGTTTCGTGGCTCGACCGCACGAGTGAAGAAGGTAAGGGGGAGGGGGGAGGGGGGGGGAGGGGGCGAGGCAGGGAGTACCTCTTTTACGTATAGATGCCGCTATCCGCAAAAAATAAAGTGCTGTACGTGCCGCCGCTTCCTTCTACTTATAAGCGCCAGCGCGAATAAGCTTCTTCCCGCGAGATGTCTCGTCGATGCACTCAGGATTACAGGCTGCGAGCTATTTGCATTAATCCCCCTTTTCCGAGCCGTTTACCGTACTTCGGTGTGAGTTCTAAATTTACGCTGATGATAGCAAAGCGTTTGTGTATAATACGTATACGTTTCGGAGAATACATTTTCACTCATATGACTTTTATAAACATTTCCTTAAGAATAAAAAATTATGCACAATTTAAATACATAGTTTGAGTGCACACAATAAAAATTAATAAGTCATAGAGATTTAGATATTATTCAAAAGATATTTATATATCATATATTATAGTGCGTATGTATGCATTGAATAGTCTATGCATAAGTTTACAGAACATTAATTTATCGGTAGTGTTATTTTTCCATCATATGTCTAAACACGCGTATACATTACACATCGAAGACTACAGATCATCTCCACACAGATTTCTGGCAGATACCAAAACAGAAAATAAAACAGTGGCAGAAGTCAATCTGAAAATCGATATGAGAATATGTTTTCAGTACCTGACATACATTTTTCAAGGATTATTAAATTTATTGAAAGTAATAAAAAATAATAAATATCAAGATCAAACAATACATAAATTACTTCTATTAAACTAAATTTCTGAAAAATACAGTGCTAAGTGCATACATTTGAGGCTACAAAGATCCGTAATATATAATTTATTTATATATTGTTCAATTTATATGTAAATAAATTATTTAATAATTCATTTAAATAAAAATAAAAAGATTTGTATTACTTTGAAAAATGCAAAATAATGGAAAAAACTAAGAACATATTTTTCCTGACTTATTTCTATTTAATTTTGAGCGTCCTTTATGCAGGACATTTCATGAATATATATGGGCATTTATATCAACTTTATGACTAATGCTGAAATTTATTGATCTTATGTAAATTTATTGAATATCGCGTGTACATGGTACAAATGTACGCAAATAAATTTTGTTTGACGTACGCATAAAAAAATTGTCTATTAATATAAAATTTACTTTTTGACGAAAGTAAAATTTACTTTTCAAAATATTCTATTGATTAGTTTTACATATTATCGTCGATTTTGTATTTATACATCTAAGTAAAGTCGATTGTTATACACTATTTGTATTGTTATATCACTTTCTTTGACATCTTTAGTACTCTATATACATATAAATATATATATTTTTATATCTATTATAGTTATTCAACTTCGAACATCTTCTGTTCATGATATCAACGCATGTATTATATATTCGTTTAATTAATTTATTAAATTTATATTAAAATCTATTTTTAACCTTTTTTTTATATTAAAATATTTTTATGTAATAGAAATATTAATTGTTGAAGAGCAATACAAAAAAAAATTACTTCCTATTAGTATGTTCCGCGCAAATATTTCTATGACCCTTAATAGTGTGACCATTTTTAAAAATTCTCTTTGTCATATATTAAAAGTGTGCTTGTGCGCGTATGCGTGTGTGCTTGTGCGTATGCGCGCGCGTGTGTGCGTGTGATTGGATGAATTTTATTGTGTATGTGTGTATACTATGAGCAAATCCTCAAAATCGCCATTCCTCAAACATCCAAAATTTGGTTAAATATTTATCCTATCGTACTCGATTACATGTCAAGGTACAACAAACTTGTCCTGACATTATTATTATAAAATAATCGATTTTTTTATTTCTTATCAATATTCAAATCTATCGTACTCAACTACATTAAAAGGCACATATTTGTCCTTTGGAGGAGTTCTGTACAATATGAAGATCACACGATAGCGATAAAAAGATTAGAACCAATCTGGTTGCGGTCACTTGTTAGAATTTCAAATGACGGTCGTGGACATTTAGTTTTATACATCGAGGAACGATAATTTTACTCCATTTTCTTACTACATTATAAGCTGTAAATATAACTTTTGAAGGAACTTCTTCTAACAAATTTATTTTAATAAAGTACAATTTAAAGTATATAACTTAATTTTTTCAGAATTTTAATCGCAGTAATCATGATTTAAGGATTTGCCTGCATATAAATATATATATACCTTCTTTCTTCTTCTATAATGTTTAAATGATAAACATCTCCGGTTTTGGATCTCCGATCTCTGTTATCTTCAAAATTTGCACCGTTATTTTTTTTAATTACTGAAAATGTGAAGTACATGTGGGTGGGTAATTAGGTGTGTATAAGTAGATGGATGAATGGATGTGTGGGTGGATGAATGGAATTAAAGTTTATTATCAGTTATGGCTGTCAGTGTGACGCTCTTGTTCATTGCGTGCAGCGAAGTACAGTAGAGCTGGGTGTCTTTGGCCAGCGGGATGTTTTGGGCCACTATTCTAAAATAAAATTCTGTCAGATCTAGAAGCTCCTGTAAACTCGTACTTTTTCGATTTTAACTGGAAGGAATGTTTAAAAACTATGCTTGTTTTCAATAACTATTAGTCACATTGGTATAAATATGAAAGTAAATTTTTTTAACCAGCCATTTGAAGATAGTGTTTAATCTAACAAGGAGGGACCACGGAGTCCGGGTCACCGATTTTGATGAAACTTTAGAGATCGTCTTCTGCTACCTAAAAATGAAGCCCAATACTCGTGGTTTTATCCCATGGGCCTTTGTACGGTCGATACGGCGTATTTAATTAATGTTGTTAGTATATCTATATATATATTTGATTTTTGCATTGGTCATATGAGCAATGCGAATGTTTTTTGGCGCTATCTCAGATTTAAAGACCAATTGGATAAAACTACGGATACTGTGCTTCATTTTTAGGTTCCAAAAGTCGATCCCCAAAGTTTCATTGAAATCCAAGACCCGGACTCCATGGTCTCCCCTTATAAGTTAAATTTCTGTGATCGAAAATTTTTTCTGACAAAATCTGTATAAGACTTATATTGGTCCTAATATGCATACTAAGTTGTTGGTACATATGTATACATTACATGCCTACTTAGTCAAATAGTACATTATATAACAAGGGCAAAAAGTCGAATATTTTTCTCTCGGGTGAGTTTACTGCCCGAGCGAGCGAAGCAAAGCGAGGGTAGTATCGTCCGAGGGAAAAATCGACTTTTTTCTCGAGTTACATTAAGTATTTTATTCCCATCTCAACTGTGGCCACTTTTTGACTTGGAAAGCGGGACTAATGGACTGATATAGAATGTTTGAAAACGTGGTCGGTGCGCGGGGTGGACAGCGCGGCTCTACTCTCTAAGTAATAGTTTTTCGTATTAAATATTGAATATCCTAATAAATTTTGTATAAAATGTCTATGTTTTAATTTTATTGAGTAAAACATAACTTATATTGTTAAAAGACAATCGATAATTAGGGTTATTGGAAGAACTTAATGAAATAAAGGAATTTGGACTAGTTTCTAGTGAAGTCACCTTTTTCCCACATTTGCGGGAAAAAATTACTTTTTAATACACCCAGCCATAAAGTACGTACTTTTTCCCCGCCGAGCCGGGAAAAAAGCGCTACATTGAATCCCTACCCCCACTCTAGTCCCCGCTCGCCTTCGGCTCGGACACAAACAGCGCGTGACGGCAGGAACTAGCGTGAGGTTAGGAAATTAATATTTGATAACTTTTTGGTAGGTACGTTAAAAAATCGTATATTGCACGCGTGAATAAAATGAGCCAGTGATTGCCAGCATTTGCGGGAAAAAAGTAAATTTTTTCCCCTAATCCTTTTTGCGGGGAAAAGTTGTTACTTTGGTCTCGCTTTTCAGGGAAAAAAATGGCCATTTTCGTAGAGATGGGCATAAAAGAATTTTTGATCTACGCTAACTTTTAAGAGGAAGCTTATCGATAAAATCACTATTTTCGAGCCAAGTTTCTGATATTTCATTTGTGATTAAATAAATATAAGACTCGAATTTATTGACTATTATGTACGAAAATTGGAGATATATATCTACACATCTTATGCAGATCGAGTTTATGAACATTTTTTAACTACGCATACTGCAGACTGACTGTAGGATATACACATAAAAGCCAATGTTTCACGATTGCCGAGGTGTCTTGGTCCACCGAGTTTATTCGCAATTTATCTTTGATATAATAAATGTTACCTTCCATTGATTTGTTTTCTCAAATATTCAGAAAACTTGTTTAAAGTCTGAAAAAGTCTTCATTTATAACAATAGTAATACAAAAAGCACTAAGTGGCCCAAGACACCCCGGTCTACGGGGTATCTTCGGCCTCCATGTTTTTTGGCTGTAGTTTTAAATAAGTATGATAATCAGATTATTTAGCTGGGTGATCCCGCTGTAACTTGCCTAAAACAAGTATAAAAACGGCGAATAAGTGGAATTAGTCGATTTGTATCCCCCAGCCTGGATTCATTACCCTGAATTTACAACAGTTAACTTTGTATATATTTTACTTTTTATGTATGTTTAGTCGTAGAATCACGTGGTGTTATTAGTTTTTTTATGAAAATGATTGTAAATGCCCTTTATTTAGATACTTTTCATAGGGTGTTACGGAACTGACCTGCTATGGAACTGACATTTTACTTTTAAGCTGCTCTCATAACTTCTAGACTTAACATACGAACTATTTTGTAAATAAGTTTTATGTACTTTATTATTAAGTAATGAAAAACGTTTTTTACTTGTAGTTAAACATTTAATAAACAGTATTTAGATAGTAATTCACTATTGTTACGGAACTGACCTCCATGGCTTTTCACTGAAATCTAAAGTGAGAAAACTGTTTATACACGTAAAATTTTGAATTTCCAAATCTTCTTTCGGATACGGATATGATGAGTCATAACATATAGTTTGCGAATCCACCGCCAGGATGGTCAATTATAGCAAACTACTGCGCTTTTTGGCGTAGATACTGTTGTCATCAATAATTTATCGGAGACTGATGAACAAATAGTATGCACCTTGCTTTAATGATAATTAGCGAATTATGAGTTTGAAACCAATACGACTATATATTCTTGACTCTATAATTTACTATGTATACGGAGGAATATTTTTTACCTATCTTACTTCTACATAGAGTGCCGTTTTATATCGAAATTTGAGTTTTGGACATGTTACGGAACTGATATTTGAGACCTAATTTATTGATTTGTTTTAAAAGATAGCACTTATGTACGTTTCCGGCTTTTAACAATATATTTTTTTCAAATGTATAAGTGTCTAAGAGGCCTGGACGCAAAGTGGGTAAGTTACGGCGGTATCACCTAGCTGTGGGAATAAAATGTCCGTAACTATACCCAAGTATGGCTATCCAAATAAATTTGTTAAACATGACTATAAAGAATGATACAGCCCTTGAAAGGTGAAAAGTGGCTGAAGATACCCCGCTCTACGGTACTTAACTAAACTGTCTTTTTAATTGCTTTTAGTAAGTTTACCGGCAGTATTTATTTGTGTACTGTCTATCTGTCTGTCTGTTTGTCATCAGAATTTTGCATTTAAAAATTCTGAAACTTTCTAATAAGCTAGAGAGGTGGCATTTCTGGGAGGGATGAAGATCGGATGACAATATATTTTAATGGCATTTTGGAACAACTGGGTCCTAATATTGAGACAGTAGTGTCCCAATTTTAGGACATTATCTACAAATGTACGTCAAATAATGCATTTAAAAGTTTAGAAATTTCACAGGTCTGTCCCAATTATATGACATTTTGTCCCACAAACGGGACGATATCTAATTATTTACCTCAAATCTTACATTTATAAACTGAAAAATTTCTGGCTAAGTTAGAAACTTTAAGCTTTCATAACTTGTGAATACTTGTTAACACTCCATTTTAGTTGTATTTAAGATCGGCAGTATTCTCATTATAGGATAGTCGCGTTCTAATTTAGGGACATTTTTCACAATTTAACCTCAAATAAGATAAAACTATAATTATTAAATTTTTTTTTTGTGAATTATCTTGAAGTTATGTTGTTAAAATATTTGAATAAAACGTTATTTAAATTTTGTAGTGTTTTTTATATGTATTTAAATATATCAAAACTAAAAAGGATAAAATAGAAAAAAAAACAGATTTTTAAAAAACCCTTTTATTAAAAAAGATACTAAAATGTATAAAATAATATTTTTCTATCAGCTCTGCATGTCTGTCTGTAAACTATAGTGTTTCTTCATAAATATTAAATAAGAGCGTGGGGCGATTAATTTTTTTTCTAGTCTATATATCGTTCACAATTCTATGTAAACATCTAAAATTGTCTTCCCTATCCAAGTACTGTGTTATACACTTCTATAATTTTTGAAAACGTGATAAGTAAACACTATGGGTTTCAGACAGACATGTAGAGCTGACAGAAAATTATTATCTTATACTTTTCAGTACATTTTATAAAAGTGTTTCTTTTTAAATCTATTTTTATTCATTTTATTATCGTGAAAACGTTTAAACTATAATTTAAAACTTCTTTCATCTTTTTTCTAAGACTATAAACTAATGATCTAAGCAAAATAAATTTTTTGAATTTTTAAAATTTCAACCGTGATGTTCCTCCTTAAGTTATTTTATGCAATATAATGTATATGCGACGTGAATTTTCTGCAGTCTGCCTACGTCAAGCATAGTGTAAATTCCTCAGAAAATGTCCGCTCGAAACTGTTTAAACGATGAAAGGGATAGAAATGAAAAAATATAATTGCACATTCAGATGCCAGTTTTGTTTAATAATTTCCACTTTGTATAATATTACTTTTATTAGTGAGACAGCTGAGAATGATTCATTTGGTGGTTGTACTACATAATATATGTAAGAGAAAACAAAAACATAATTAAAACTTTTGCTAAGTCGTACCATTTGATGATACAAAGAACAGTTTTCAACGACATAATATCTAATTTAATTGTCCTTCTCTTAAGCATTCCTTACTATCAGCCTTATTATATCTCTTTTATGGTGCTCGAGCATAGTAAAATAACGCCTGCTGTCAACGAATTCCAGATTAGGAAGCTGCTCCGTTTTTCCTCTGTTTCTATTATAAATGTAAATGAAAAAGGGCAATTGTTTAAGTTCTCCCTCGAGGAATAAGCTGTTCAGCTGTCGCATGCTTGTTGCGCCGCACAACTCTTATGCAGAGGAGTGAAGAGCTTCTGTCTCCAAGAGGGACCTTATGCTAGCGAATAACCTTATTCAGGTATGAATAATGGCCGATCCGACAGGTCCGGGGGGGTACGATGTCTACGTGTATATTTACGTATATAGTCGATGCGACATTTCGCCTCAAGTGTAACGGGGTGAGAGGGGAAACCGAAACTGTAGAGGGGTCTTCGGAAAAAAGCAATGAAAAAGCCAGATGAATTCAGAAAAGAAGGAGCTGTATAGGACTGTATAGGTAATAGGGCAATGCGGTGTAGTACCAGTTGGAAGCAGACGGCGCAGAGATTTTACATAAAACGCCGCGGCACGCGGGCGTCGTTCAGAATACGATTTCCAAGTATACTGCGAGACTAGTTGGATTTCCGTTCAGAAACTTTCTATTATTCTATTGCCTTTAATCTTTGATAGATATTATTTCTCTATCAGTGTCAATATATTTTTTAATAATTATGAATATATGAATGTGTATTATATTTATAAAATCTAATTTAAGCTTCTACTCTATTGCTAAATTGCAGAGGATATCGAGTCTACTTCCTATTGAGGTTCAATCATTAAGTTTTATGGTCAAATTCCAATTTCATGTAAATTTTGGGCATTTAGCCAATGTCTTTAATTAATTGTTCAATTGTAATGACGATCTCAGTGATTTAATTTCTAAGCAGAATAAGTATATAACGGTAAAAGTTTTAAAAAATCACAAATTTATAAAAATGCGTTTCGTTCCAATCTCTTTCCAGCGGGCTCGTCAGAAGACTCTGGAAAGAACTTGTCTTAACACGAAGGTGGGAAATTATGAGTGGTGTATCTATAGAACTAGAAATGATACATTGCTAGTGGGAGCCAAAAGCTGATTTCCATCTAGCGCCTAAATGATGAAATTCCAAAAAGAAAAAAATTAAAAAGACATATTAGTGGTCCAATGCCAAATTTTTAATAAGATAAGACTCTAATGTCATTGATAAAATTATATTTTACAAATAAAGATTCAATTGACCACCTGGGGTCACCTTCTACAAGGGAGCGAATGACAATTTTCTTAGCTCGTAAAAAAAAGGAATTCTACCGTTCTTTTGTGACCTAACAGTTTTTTCTGATATATCAGGGAAATATACATAAACACATACATAATCCAACCAAACTTAAGGAAAATTAAAACAAAAATTAAATTTTCTATCACGTACTAAAATTTCTACAAATTTTTTCAATAAACTTTTTTTGGAAATTTAGTGAAAAAGCTTGAATTATTTTTAACTGATATCAAATTAATTTGTAATCATAACAATTATTAAAGTTACATTAAAGGGCAGACCTGGAATAAACCCAAAAAAATATTTTTTTTGTATGAGTTCATACAAGTTTTTATGTTTAAAACCAATCATTCTGATTTTTTTTAGTATAAATACCTGGTCAAATGTTTAATTTTACCATTGTAAAACCTCAAAGTCTTCATCCTACAGGTCACGATAAATTACTATTCTCAGTACTAAATTTATTGGAGAATATTTTCGGTATTCCACGATTCTAGGTGACATGATGAACAATAATTATTCATTCGACGGTTATTCGAGTCCTTTTGACATAACAATAAAGTAAGTTGAATAATCATCGAAAAACCCATTATTGTTAATCATTTCACCTACAATCGTGCATGCCGCAAAATTTCTCTAATAAATTTGGTATTGAGAATAGTGATTTATTGTGGCCTGTGGGGTGAAAATTTTGAGGTATAACAATGGTAAAATTAAAGATCTGACTAAGTATATATAACCAGAAAATTTTCTGAATGATTGATTTTAAATATAAAAAGTTGTATGAACTAATGAAAAAATATATTTTTTTGTATTCCAGGCATGTTTTCTTAAATTAAGCAATAATAAATAATAAATTACTATGTGAAAACTGCAAGTTGAAATTCTTTTCGAATCAAATTTGTTGAAGTAAATATACATACATCTGGGTTAAAATATGTTTTAGGAAGCTTATAATATATATTCTCGGATTCCCTAGCAAAGAATGTATATCCATCTTCATTATAAAAAATATTTTTTATCATTACGTAAAAAGCCTTTCTCTCGAGAGCTTTTAACAAAACTGTTTCAAATGGAACACTTTTTCATTCTCCCGCAAGCAAAACTATTTCGAATATTATTTCACACGTAACTTGAGCATAAAACACAGTCCCCCTTTGACCTCTTACAGCTCTCTTAAAACCGAATTTTTGCTACACACTACTATTTCAGGTCGGAAAATCTAACGTAACTTAAATTTTCGTTATAGGGCAAAATGCGTTAAACTCCGTAAAAGTCTTGCGCCGAATAAATATCTGTTATTCTACGATGGCATGGCAGCCGCTTGCCTCCCAGTAACCTCATACTCGCACACATTGTTTAGACTCAGGCCGTTTCTCTATTTCTCCCTCAGCACGGGTAGAGCTCAGCGGCTATCAGTGAGGAGCGGGGCGCCTTACGGATGAGCCGAGAATTCGTTCTTGTAGTGGTATAGTAGTATACGTGGCACGTGCAGTGCGCGCGAGCTGCGGAGCACTCTTGGAAAATACACTTGACCCGTTTTCCAAGTGCGAAATCCAAACGACAGGAGCTTCGACTGTTCCGCGTGCACCGGGCGAACGAGTCAAACACGGAAAACCTTCGATTTCACCGAGATCGACGTCGATGAACGACAGTAACTCGAGCAGCCTCTTTTTACAACGCGTGCACGCGCACTCGGAAACGCGAATCCGGGCTGAAACTTTTTAACTGGGCTCGCATTGCCGACGACGTCGATGCGCTTGTTTGCGCAGCGAAAAGAGCGTGGAATGGTGGAATATCTAGATATCAGTGGTCGCAAGCGCAGAGCGGAGTGAATTCCGGGTGGGCGGCATTTATCTTTAAAATGAGCTGCTAACGCTTAAAATCGGATGGAAAATAGACCCCTGGGCCCCGACAGCTCGTGGCGCGGCGCAGAATATCGTGTTTTCAGAGCGCACTCGAACTGGAGAGAACTCGCCGCACTGCCGAGTGGAATGGACTGCCAGGGTAGAAATACCTTTTCTCTCCTCCTTTTCCTCCCTCATTTTAATTATGCGATTTATGGTCTGACTCTTGGCCATCTTCTCCATCCGTGATTTAACGCGGTGGTTGCTGCTGCTGCTGCTGCTGCTGCTGCTGCTGCTGCTCTGCCGCAGTCCGACGGACGACGGGAGCGCAAATGCAGCGCGACGCTCGACTCTTTAAAGCTGAACTGGTAATTACACTTCAATTTCGTTTGGAACTTAAAGCGGACGGCGCAAAAGATAAGCGGCTTACTCAGATTGCGGCGATGGGATGATACGAAAATGCCATTTGCAGATTTTTTGATCATTACTATAACGCGCGTAGTATTTCCTTCTTCTACTACATATTCATAACCATTTCGACTGAAAAGCACATTATTTGAATTACATTTTTTTTCAAATACTGAGACTGATTCAAAGAATCCTTATATACTAAACTCCGTTGAAATTGATTACGAATTGACTCCACGTACCGTCAAGGACCCAGTTTCTAATCAGCGAAGGCGTACTGTCGGGACATTTATTGTAGTGCAATTTAAAGATAAACTATTTAACCACAAGAAAAATTTTTGTGATGAAACTCTTAATCTTTTATATAAAATTTAAAAATTACAAGAAGAATCAGAAATAAATGAATTATAAAGCCTCAGATAATAAAGTTCAAAGGAGTAGTTTCTCATCACCTCAATCATGTATGGGAGTAATTTCTGTTCAGATTGAGACCCGATCTTCAATCAAATACTTTATTAACGCATAATTATTTTATGAGACACGCAAAACACACCAAACAATAAAAAATAGTAGATACGATAAATTATTAACGATATACTGGTGGAGATAGTACAATTAAAACGAGGTACATGTAAAAATGTTCGGTTATTTGTGGGCAATCGACTGCACAACAGTCAATCAGTTGGCATGTACGTGCTATCGCTCGCTCGATAAGTATTATAATCTACAAAGTACATACAAATGTGAGGTGTATTGTTCGATTTTATGTGTTTTTAAAGTACGAAACAATTGCTCATGTGTGTTTATAAACAAATTTTATTGTAGTTCCACAATGATTAGAACAGTTAAAGGACTTTTAACATTTATAAGACTTGTAATAAAACTGATCAGAAATTACAGAAATTTTCTATTTTTCTATTCACCTATTATTTTTCTAAAAAATATAATATTCTGTTCAAATATTTTGATTGTTCTATACAAGTAAGCTATTAAGGGGGCCAGCCTGAGTTAAACTTGAAAAAATAAATTATTTTTCATGAGTCGATAAAAATTTTTCCTTTATAAGCATCACAGTGTGCCTCGACTGAGTTTAAATCAAAAGTGCTTGCACATCCGATTTTTTGTTGTTATATCTTTTCTGTGATGTCTTACGAACATTTTAAGACCAAAATAAAAAAAAAATTCTTGGAGGAAATTTCAAATAAACTCGATTTTAACCTGTTATGCACAGTGTAATACATTAAGTTTGTTTTCTCGATGAATCTTTGGGATTTTAAATAAATGTTTTGTAATTAAAAATATTGAATTTACATACATATGGTAGAAAAATACTAATATAGATAGTTTGAACTATTAAAAATACCATTTTTTAACAACTTTATCATATTTATTTATTTCACATTTTTTTACAATAATAATTATACAGTAAATAAAACAAACATCATTCGTATTTTATAATTAGTTTCTACATATAATAAGAAGAAAATGATACTGAATCCTTGTGAAACTCAATAAATAAAGCTTTATATCAATTGTTGAAAACGAATGCAGGCCGTTGTATTCACAAAGGGCACGCTGCAACTTAGTCGAATATTCTGAATGATTCTGAGAAATTTTGTATTTTTTCCAAACTGTCTTAGAATCCGAGTGTACAGACTCCATAGGTTGTTCGCTATAGAAACTAAGTCCAGTTTTCACTTGTTCACAAAAATCAGGTACATGACAAAAAAGATAGCATGGATCTTAGGCGTGATTGCAATACCTATTTCTATATAGTTTTTTCGGAATTGTGTGATTTTAGTAACCATGGTAACGATGAATATATAACATCAAAAACATAAATATCAAATAAATTACAATTTGACTATTATTCAGATTTATATTATGATCTTTTCAGCGTATCAATGCAAAACAATATTAGGTACTTAAATGTTTATTTTTAAATAAAAAGTAGTTATTTTAAATCACAAAGATTCGTCGCAAAGTTCATATATTATACTGTATAAATCAGGTAAAAATCGAGTTTATTTGAAATTCCCTGCAAGGATTTATTTCATTTTGGTCTTAAAATGTATATAAGACATCACCGAGAGATATCACACAAAAAATCGGATGTGGAAGCACTTTAGATTTAAACTCAGTCGAGGCCCACTGTGAGCAACTATTTTGAAATGTTTTTTACTATTAATACTTGATAATATCTGTAATTTTACAGTCGTAAAACCTCATAATATTGCTTCTACGTGACACGAGATATTACCATTGTTAATACTTTATTTATTGGGAAACTTTGCGGCGTGCATATTTCTAGGAGATACAATCATTATTTTACGAAGAACATACAATTTAAAAAAAATATCTGCGTGGCTTTAAAAAAATTTATTTGTTTTCTATAGAATGTTAAAATAATTTGTTAACGAAAATGTAAACGATAGAAGTTTTAGTACATGTAATAAGGAGTCAAACTACTGTAAGAAACATTCTTTTTATTGAACTTGTCACCTAGAATCGTGCACGCCGTAAAGATTTCCGAATAAATATAGTATTGACAATAGTATACCCGGATTAAAGAAACCCATAAAATCCCATTAAATTGTACAAATTGCCGATTAAAATGAAAAATTTGAATGGGATTTTTGTCAAATTTTAAGGGTTTGAATGTGATTTTGAGATTTTGTAACAGTAAAATTACAGATATTATCATGCATTTATAGTAAAAAGAATTTCAGAATAGTTGCTTTTAAAGGTTGTTGCTCTAAATTTTTATTGGCTCATAAAAAAATGTACTTTGTTCGAATTTAACTCAGGCTGGCCCCTTATAATAACTTAGATAATGGAGACCAGAGCGAGACGGGCATAGTTTATTTTTAATACTATATACCTCAACATTTATGTGTAATAATGGAATTAATAAAACACCTTTATGCTCTTAAACTATTCAACTATAAATTGCACTTGGTTTAAGATGAAAACCAACTTTAATTTTTACGTGAGAACTAAAAACGTAAAAAAATTCATCGTGCCCGTTGAGCCCCGTACGCTAAATGGGCACAGCTTCGGGACTCAACGGGCACCGCTTTCTTCCATCATAATTAGTAAAAAAAAAACCTTTTAATACGAAAAATGTTTAGAAATAGGTATTTGGTAATTGAATTATCAATAATTTGGATTTAAATATAATACAACTATAAATGCATTAATAAAAAAATTTAGTTAACATATCCTATAAGTGTAAATATGGTCATTTGAAGGTGATAAAAGAATTTAAATATCAATTTATACCCAAATTCGACGTCCTTTACGAAGACTAATACATTTCAGGTTTTTCGAAGAATAGCAGTTCTTGTCAGGAATCTCCTACAAAAATAAGCAACTTTCAGAATTCTAGACAAAAACTATAATTTTCTTAGCGGATCTAAGAAAGGGTTAGTTTTAATCAGAAAAATTAAAAAGTGCTACTTTTTTATAAGAAGTCTTTGGAAAGACCCAGGTGTTTTTGAGAAATCTGAAATCTGCTAGTCTTCGCAAGGGACGTCGATATTTAAGTACACATAAAACATTATATATTTACATTTTGTAATGGTTTAAATGAGCTAAAAGGGCGTCACATTTTATAGTTTAAAGTAATTAGATTTTCTAATTACTTGAATTCAAATATTTTATCTTACGAGGCATGTCATTTGCTAACTTTCTCACGTCCTAAGTCATGCATTTACTCTACTATACACTTACACACGCCCTCATTCTTGTATTCACGTACTCACTTACCCATTCGCTTGCTAACGCATGCACTTACTCATGTATAATCTGAAACACTCACATGCTCACTCACTCACTTAATCACTTACGCACTCGTGCACGCACTTTCTTACTCTCATATTCGATCACTTCCTCGCATACTTACTCACTAAATCACTCACACCTTCACTGGCATACTGACGCATGCAATCTCCTTAACTGCTCACTCACTCACTTAAGCACTTGAGTTCTTGCTCTCTCTCTCACTTACTTAATCACATACTTACACATTCGCTGATGTTCTAACTCACACACTCAATCACGCACTGTATCACCCCCCTCCGCCTGATGTTTTCAAAAAAACTATACATGCTTACACATATACATGTATTTAGATATAATATGTACTATACACAAGTTTCACCTACTTTAATTTTTTCACCTCAGCCACCCTCCTTATTTTCCCTCTTTTTTCTAATTTTGTACTTTTTTGATTTATTGCGCTACACGACTTTTTCAATAGTCGTATAAATCAAGCATAATAACTATATGTACAAACTCGATTTATTGCGTTACAAACAGCCATCACTTTTTTTATATAGGATATAATTATTGTGAATTTGGTATATCGGTTATTAAATTCTAGTTTTATTAAAATTAAAGCTTAATGATGATAAAGGTAAAACATATTATATATTGAACGGAAATTTTAATTAAATACCATATTAATTATATTAGGCTCACACATTACTTAAAAAGTTCTAATATATTATAGACAAGTTGAAAACTGTATTCATTTATTCGAAGTAATTTACTTGAAGACAAAAAAATTTTAAACTGTAGAACAAAACAGCGCGTCTAGTATTACGTATCACTAGATAATTATACAAATTTATATACACTTCAACTATTACAATTATATAGAATACAATTTACATGTATCTCAACTAAATATTATCAAGCAAAGTTCAACGCATTTAGTAAAAATAATTTGGATCGGAAATATGTTCTAATGTACATACGTATAAAAAGATTCAATCAGCCAAGATAATAAAAAGTTTCAAATTTCAATTAATCTTACTTCTCAAGGGACTGGGAACTCTCTTGGATATTATATACTTTAGGTACGAGTTCTCACTAGATCCCGCAATACTAGAAAATTCATATTTTCTTTATTCCTTTTGTTTATGTCCTTCTTTGCACAATGTGAGCGAAAAAATTCATAGACATGTGTATTCATAATTGCAGTGTTTATGGTACAGTTATTTTTCAATGTATCTAATATTCAATTTTTTTTCTTTCATATAAAAATATTATTTTCTTATTTTCTTAGATTTTGTGTATACAAAATTTTTTTTTTGCATACGAGAAACATTATAATTATATAAGTATAGAACTGTGTTTAAAGTAAATGAATGCAATGCTTAATTTTTATGGTTAAGGTATTAAAAAAATATTTTACCAATAAAAATGAGTTATGTACGTAATTAAAAATTTTAATTTTAATTACTTTAACAAATTTTATTGTATATATTTTTAACTACGTTGATAAATCTAACACAGCATTTTTTATATACTAATCATTGATTATATCTATACCGCGTGTGAATTTTAAATGCAGTAACCACAATATACTGTGTATGTATTACGAGATTTTTGCGAAAATACGACGACGTAATTTATGCTTGCATACAAATAAGTTTAATGATTATATGGATGACGCACGAGGGCTTTTCATCGTAATAACATCATAATTTATATCGCAACCTAGAAAATTGATGTGATTTTGATTACAACTATAGGGAATCGATATATTTTATCAAAACGTGTACATATATTATTAAATATTTTATATTTTTGATTGTTTTCTCAGAGAGTAAACTTGATAATGGTAAAATTTTTTTTGCTCAAAACATTATAGAAACATGTTTCGAGACTTTAGGAATCAAAATACATTATTTTTAGAAAATGTCTACATGCGCTTGTATGTATGCATGTGTGTGCATGCTTGTGAACAATAGCTGTTTTTTCCGGGCTATAAAAGTATCAGGTGTTGGTGTGTAAGCGAAGTAGCATAGCTTATCTTATAACAATCCACCAATACTCGAATTCATAATTTGTTTGCTAGCTCCCGCTAAAAAAAGAACCACTCTATTCACGTGCACGTAAATACAATTGTCGAATCGCCACGCATGCGCAGAAAAAGTGATGACTCCTAGAAGTTGGAGAATCGCATAATAAATACTAATTCAACTCGGGTGCGATAAGACTAGCCGAGAAATGGCCGGAGAATAATCAAAACAATTTTTCTTCGTCGTCGGGCAAGCTTGCGGGCGTGGGTCGGAAGTTCGTTCAATTTCCTCCCTCGGCGAATGGCGGCTGCGGCGGGGGCGGTGGCGAGCCTTGCTCGGTGCTGACTCGCGGGACCTTAAGAAGCCGCAATGAAAGATGAAAATAGAGAGGAGGTCGTTTCCCATAGAGGCGCGAGCGCGGCTGCTTGATACGACGAGAAAACGAGTCGGGGCTCTCAGTTTTTCATCTTTGGCAAGCTACCAGGTCGCGGCCACACCGGCCGGCCTTGGCAAAATAAATCAGAGTCAATTTTCGAGCGATATAGCTCTTGGCAGGAAATGCGCGCATGGGAGGCGATATCGGCAGAGCTGCGGCACCTTTGCACTCCATTGCCTTATTTCCTCGGCTCGGCTGCGACGGCACGGCGGCCGCACGCGCAAAAACGCCAGCCCCCGAATCGATTTCGATTGCAGCCGCCTAATGGCAAGTCAATGACGGGGTATCATGAACAGTGCGCGTACGCGCACGCTGCCACGTAGGATGTACCTATGTACGACCGGGCTCGGGCCAATAAACTATACGGCGCGCGGCCGTAAAGCGATGCCATAGGTGTGATAGGCCGCCGGCCGCGTTTACGCCGCGCGCCCTCTTTTATGCACTCTTTACCCTAATGACCCGCGGGAGCGAAGTGGCACTCCGATATATCGGCTCTGCTGCCGCAGACGAGAGTATCGCGGACGACCACGCGTGTACGCCAGCGACGGGAGCACGCATTTACGAGCCTCGTAATAGCGCGGTGGCAGCTTGACTTGCTACTGCTACTGCTGCTGCTGCTGCTGCTTCTCCCAGCCACCCTTCCGGTCTACACTTGCAAAATTTATCTGCGCAATGTGCACGCCTATAGCCTACACCTAATATTGTAAATTAAAGAGGAATCGCCTGGTAAATACTGTGTCTCTCCTGTACACTCGTCGCAACAACAGTTCAACTTTTGTTCGATCGACGTCCGGAGGCGTATTTTACTATCCCGCGGGCTATGTATAACTGCGTGAATGTGTCTGTCTCTACTGTTTACCGGTCTTATGCAGTATACACGGAATCTATATATCTTCCATCTGCCCAAGGTTTTGGTATGTAAGTACTGAAGCAATATGATTGATGCAAGATGATCGATTACAGTTATTGTTCTCTTAGATATGTTAATTCAAAACTGATACAATAGAAATTTTCTATTAAATATTTTAAATACGTTTGTGTCTAATTATTTAAAATTAAAATCTCGATTAAAATATACACACAAATCGTCTAGTAGAAATTAAATTTAAATCTTTTATATATTTAAATTAATAATACAAAAATGCAGCAAAAATATTTTACGCAAAAAACAAAATTTTTTAAATGTCCACCAGAGAAATTAGTCGGTACAGCGAAGAACCAACTTTTTTCTTTTTTTTGTTATATACTGACGTTTCCGACAATTTAGTCATTGTATTTGTCTCTTTTTATTTTCTATGTTCTCAGTGCGCTTTAAATAATTTTGTTTTTTGGGCAAACTATTTCTGCTTCATTTTTTAATTTTATTATTTTTAGAATTATATAAACCTTGTTCTCTAAACACCTTTTATTCAATTTTATCAGCTCAATCGTCGGGAAAAATATATATAATATATATTAATATATCATCTGAATATATTGTTCAGTCCGAGTTCGGGGCTTCGGAAAATAATTAAACTAGTTATTACAAAAAAATTCTAACAATAAGCAGACTTCATTCCACAAACGACGCACACATGCGACTTTTCCACGTCGGCTAGCAGCTGTACACTAATTGTTTATGTTATTGTTTATGCGAGTTACCATGCGCAGCGATTTAGGTCGTCTGAATTCGTTGTTTGGCGGAGGATCGGACGATGGAAGCACGAGATAACTTCATTCAAAGTAAGATTTTTGAGACCCTTGAAATCGGGAAGGACATCTGGAGAGAGCTTAGGAGTCTTGGACTCTTACGGAGAGCTTGGGAGGAACTCCATGATTTCTCTCCGGGTGAACTAAGATAACTTATTCGGATGTGGTCTTTTTTGGTTGGTTTTTTGAAAAAAGGGTGAAGATGGAATTTCCCAAAGTGTTATTGCTAAAGCACTTCCGATCGTCGGTCCTTTTATTGCTGACATTTTCAATGCCTCCCTCGCGAGTGGGATCTTTCCCGGTACCTGGAAGAAAGCTCATTTGGTACCGTTAAAAAAGAAGGCCATTCCATCTACAGTCACGGACTGTATTATTATATATATATATAATTGCCCTCCTTAGGTTTCTCTCCAAAGTTCTGGAAAAGATCGTGTATGAACAAATGTCAGTTTATCTGTTTTCGAAAGAAATCCTCGATCCCCTTCAGATAGATTTCCGTCCGCATTACAGTAGGTAGACAGCACTACTGAAATTGACAGAAGACATACGATACGGTATAGATAATAAAAAGCGGCTAATTACCATCCTTTTGCTATTTGATTTTTGTAAGGCGTTCGACACTATTCCACCATCCAAGTTGTTAGAACGCAAGCTGATCAGAATGGGGTTCTCCAGAGGAGTAGTGATGTGAATACAGTCACATATTACAGGGCGTAACCAAAAAGTTGTTACGGCATCTAATGGTAGTTCAGATTGGCTCACAACCAATCTCAATGTACCACAGGGCTCTGTCTTGGGGCCCCTTCTGTTCAGTCTTTATATTAATGACCTTCAGGAAGTTTTATCGGGTTTTAAAAGTACGGGGGATATTCTTACGGATAGTGTATAGCATTTGTTATAGGCGGACGATTTGCAAACCTACACTCAAGGTACTTGCGATAATCTTCATGAGGGGATAAGACGCTTGTCGGCTGTGGCCAAAGCCGTGTCGGTGTGGGCTTCTGAGTACACTCTGTGTCTCAATGTCGGGAAAACGAAGACAATTATTTTTGGGTCAGAATCTAACATTAAGAAAGTACAGAGTATCGATTTGCCTGGCATAGAGATTCAGGGTAACGTCTTTGTTCCCTTTGATGACACTGTAACTAACCTCGGTGTTGTCATGGATTCGAAGTTAACATGGAAACCGCAAGTGGATGCAGTTAACCGAAAGGTTAATAAGGCCCTGCATGGGCTTAGATCATTTCAATCCAGCACCACCGATGCGTTACGCAAACGGCTTGCAAGTGCTCTTGTCCTGTCTCATCTAGATTATTGCTCTTTAGTGAATCTTGATGTGTCAGGTGAGCTGCGGATGAGACTGCAAAGATTGCAGAATTCATATGGGAGGTACATATGTGATGTTAAAAGGTATGAGCATATCAGTCCCTACAGGAGTAAACTTGGCTTGCTTGATCTTGAGGGAAGAAGGGCCTATTTTGCGGCGGTACAGCTATACAAAGTTATTAACATGGGTCAGCCCACGTATCTTGCAGCCCTTTTTCAAAAAAATCAGGCTCGGACCTCTAGTAGGTCTTATTTTAGGGAGCTCTTGATTCCATCGTCGCGTAGCGATAGAAGGTTGAAATCTTTTCAATCTCAAGGTGCGCACCTATGGAAGACGATCCCTCGACGTATTAAGCATTTGCCCTTACTAGGCAGTTTTAAAGCGGTAATTCGCGACTATTTGCTATGTCAGTCCAGGGACTTGGATCATGTATATATAATTTACAATGACGCTAATCATACGAATGTTGACTATAATAAAAATTGAAGTTTGATAGTCACAAATAAAATGTATTATCCGTTATATATAAAAATATATGATAACTGTAATGACGCGATTGATGTACGACAGATATAATATTGTGCAATATATGTAAGTTAATGACGAGCAATGATAAGCTGTAATATTATTGACTATACTAATGATCTCTGTAAATATGTATAATTATTGAATGTAGTTTTATTATGTTTGTCTTGCACAGAATAAACATCTAATCTAATCTAATCTAATTTCACGCACGTTCGACTCGAACTTCACGATCGTAACATTACCCTACTCTTCTGTAATTATCGTCCCGAGAATCATGAAAACGTTGACTCCAGGGAATCCTGCTCCCAACATCTTATTTTCCCTTGCCCAACAACAAGTTATCGAACTACGCCGTTTCGTAGATTCCCAATCAAACGAATTTCATCTTCTTTCTTCTACCAATGATGATTCTAGGATCTTCATCCAATCGCCACTCCATGAAAATTTCAAATTCGGACTTCAGCAGTGTTACATTGAGATTGAATTTGGGGTGGGTGTTGATTTACTGTGAACCACATACTCAAATTCCTGCTCCGGCATTTACCCAACGTCTCTTAGCAAAAGCACAGCTCAAAGAATTGAGCGTAGAGCAGACCTCAGTGACGTTCAATCATACTTGCTAATCGATCGAGATCGACGATCTTGTTTTCATGTTTTTTACTCTTATTGATACAGAAGGCGGCGTAATTGTACTTCTATACGGTGGTAAAGGGGCCCCTTTAGTTACTTTGCAGTTTTGTGTCAATCCTTTTATCCGTCACGGGATGAAAAACAAAACTTTCTATCCTTCTTCGAAATTCGTACGTCGAGCTTTATGATCATACCAAGCTTTCATTTTGTCCGATTTTATTTGAATTTGTCGTCTTACTAGTGGATGGATTCCTTCTAGTTTGGATTGTACCTCTTGTACATACTCTACAGTTGGCATGGTTTTGGTGGACAGCTTTGAATCATATCCAGGAGAGGTCGTAAATCCAATCCAGTATACATCTCCGCAGGTGTCGCCCCCGAATATTCATTTGAATTCTTTCAAATGGTGTTCCTAAATTGTAAATTTGGAATTTCACTACGTTTTTTATCAGAAGGACCTTACTGAGCTATGCAAATTTTACAAGACTTGCACCGATGTTCAACATCATTGTTGCAGTTCACCCAGTAAAAACTCTTGCAAATTTCGTCCTAAGTCTTGTTTATTCCAAAATGTGCTCCTAAAGGTGAATCGTGTGATTCTTCAAATATCATTTGAATCTTTATCTTTGGAACTACATTTTGTGAAATACCTAATTTTAAATTTGGAGTTAATTATTTGCTACATAAAACTTTGTTTTCAATGGTTAAAAAATCTCAATGAATGCTATGTACTTTAGTAAGTGAACTCATTAGTCAAAGTTATTGTCTTAATAAAAGTTAATGGTTTTATGTCATTTTTCTTGCTCTTCAAAATAATCCCAATAGTGTCATCTTGAAGTTGATCTTTCCGCCAATAGTACGTCTCACAATTTCATTCACTGACGGTTTGTATCTTGCTTCTACTTTCAAACAATAGTCACAAGAAAGTTCTAGACGTGATCGTCGAGATAACCCGTCAGAGTATTTGGGTGAACTTCCTTTCCCGTGAATGATCTCATGATCGTATTGGTTAATTTTTCCTACCCATCTAGCTAATTGTCCTTCCAATCAGTTCGAATTAAAAATTCTTTCCAGAGAGATAATAGTGAAAATTTTTAATTTAAATTTTAATCAAGCTAATTAAATTAATTTTCAATTTTAATTAAATTAATTGAATTATTAAATTAATTTTTAATTTCAATTTTAATTAAATTAATTGAATTATTAAATTAATTTTTAATTTCAATTTTAATTAAATTAATTAAATTATTAAATTAATTTTTAATTTCAATTTTAATTAAATTATTTAAACTATTAAATTAATTTTAAATTTCAATTTTAATTAAATTAATTAAATTATTAAATTAATTATAAATTTCAATATTATTTAAATTAATTAAATTATTAAATTAATTTTTAATTTAAATTTTAATTTCTATTTAAATTTGTATTCAAATCAACTACTGAAAAAAGTTTCCGACGAATGACACAATAATTTATATCTGCTTTGTCAAGAACACGACTGTAATATCGAATAACTTTTTCCCTTCCAAATTGAATTTGGAATAATACTGCACCTATTCCAAGATCAGAAGCATCGGCGCCAATAATTTAATTTTGTCCTCTGTCAGTTTATAAAGAGGTTTTGCAATACCTGAAAAAACCCTTTACAAAACGACGATAAGAAGGACAAAATTCTACGAAACTTCTCATGTTCTTCTTTGTTGTTCAGGTGGACCAATCGATTGCTGCTTCAATTTGCTTCTGATCTGTTTCTTCGGATACCTTTGTCTGAGATAATAGGCTGGGTGCACGTAGACTTCAGCGCCCAGGTAGCGGAAAAATGACTCATTTGGGTGGAAAGTTAACAATCCATTTTAATCCAAATATTCTAATTTTAATCTGAAAAACGTTGAAGACTCCGATAAATTGTTGCATAAGAAGCCAAGAGTTATTCTTTTATCCGTTTTATGTATAAAACCGCAGTTATCTATTTATTTTTTTCACCAAAATGATTTGTTTTTCTACTACCGTAGGGCACTGAAGTCTACGTGCACCCAGCCTATATGGCCTAGAAATTCTATCCTCATTTTAAAGAAAACACATTTCTTTCGATTTAACTTCACATTTGCACCTCCCAAATGTATAGAAACTTATTCTGAAGAAAGTTATGAAGCGTTTCTTCAAAAGATTGGGCTATAACCATTATGCCATCAAGGTATACCAAACATATCTTGTAGATTATATCTCGACGAATCATTTTCATGAAATGTTTAAAAGTAGCTGGTGTATTGCATAAACCAAATGACATAACTGTAAATTGCCATAATCGATTACCAATAGAAATGTCTTCTCTCGATCTTCTATCCTAATTTTAATTTGCCAAGAACCGCTTTTTAGATCTAACGTTGAAAACCATGATGATCCAGCTAAATAAAATCAAAAATCATAAACCCTACTGCCCGAATCACAGCTATATCCCTATAGCAAAAGAAATATTGTAATCATTGAAATCGGAAATATGCACAACGCGAAATTAAAAATGTTATAACTATGACATAGTGCTAGAAGGGTTAATTTGGAGATCATGGAAGGGTACGTTAGCATAATGGGACCAAATTAGAATAGTTTGGAAAAGTGGGGGAGGGTAAGGGGGTCGTGGAGGGGTATTTTCCTGAACAAAATTATGAAAATAATGATGGATGGGCGGTGTAACTTAAGGGGATAGAATTAGGATAGGTAGGAAAAGTGTAGGGGGTATGGGTTACGTGAAGGGGGTATTTCTTCTTAAACAAAACAATGAAAAAAATGATATAAACATTTTTAACACTAATCAAACGTGTTAGGGTCATTGACTAGATCGTGGAATGGTACGGTAGCATAATAATACAAAATTAGGATAGGTAGAAAAAGTAGGGGTGGTGTGGAGGGGGCATTTTCTCTTAATAAGAAAATTATTGCAATAGTAAGAAGCAAAACGCAGAATTAACTCTTCATTTTCTGTGAAATAGTGCATCAACGAATGAAGTGAAGTGATCAGAAAGAACCGGTAACATAACAGAATGAAGAAAATATAACCAGGTGGAGTGTGATAAAAGGGGGAGAAAGAAAGAGCGTACGTAATTGCATGCATTCAGATATAGTTATTTAGACGGATGGCATAAGGCGGGTTTGAGGAGGGGCGGGGCGGGGTGGAGCGGGGTACGGTTAGGATTACTTGCACAATTATGCATGCGCAGTTGTGATCATGTGCACTTACGTATGCGCAGTAATAACTGTATGCACACAGGCGTGCGCAGAAGTTATTGCGTATAAAGAGGTATACGCAGAATCTATTGTGTATACAGACGTATGCGCGGTGGTAACTTTGTGTATGCAGGCATGCGCATTAGTAATTGCATACACACAGGCATGCACAGATGTGACTTCGTGCACGCAGACATGTGCATAATAATGTATTAAAATTTAAGGTATTTTTTACTTTATTTTTTATTCAGAAATCATCTGACGTTTCTCATTAGGGATTCTTTATTCTTTTATATTACATTAAGAATGATATTCTTTATATTATAAATAATACTTATAAATGATTATACATACAAACTGGATATTAATATCTATTTTCTGCAATTCATTTTAATATTGATATCGTCAACAATCGAAATTGTGACGCGCGTAGCACGTCTATGATTCCTAGTCTATAAGCGTATGCGTTTAAGGTGGGGTTATAGCAAAATTAAAAACTGTTTTAATGTTTAATCATTTTTTTCCAAACTTTGTATACATATTTAGCACCAAGAAACAAAATTTTGAGGATTTTTTGAGCTACATTTAGTGAATATATTAAGTATTACTACAGATAATGCATTCATTTTTAATAAAATTGCACAAATTTGCTCAAGTCTTCTGCGCACTAGATTTCAATGCAGACCAACAAAAGAATTTGTATGTTTTCTTCGATGAAAAGTGAACACTGTAACAATCTGAGAATTTCTTTTTATACCTTAATACTTGTCTTGAAAATACAGGATTGTAATAAATAATTTAATTAACAAAAAAACAATATTTTTTATCATACATACATGCATATAGTACGTTCTTTAAAAAAGTAATTTCTAAATCAAAGAATGTTACTATGTTGTCATTATATTTAAGAAACTATCCTGAAAGTTTCAGTTCGATCCGTTGAAACCTAATGCGTAGAAGACTTATAGAGTTATGCAATATGTAGTTTTGAGACAGACATACATTTGTAAGGATAAAAGCTATTTCCCAAAAGTAATTCTTATTTATACTTTACAATCATCATGGACATCATATTTTACTTTTATTTACTTTCAAATATACTTCTCTTTGGTATAATAGTGCCCAAAGAATAAACAAGAATTAAAATAAAAACAAACGAAAAAATTGACAAAATTTGACTACAATTCCACCTTAAGATTATTACTGGAGTTCGATATTCCTAGAAACGTCAGATTTAAAACTTTTGGTTTCAATGTGTAAACATTTTTGTTAATTAAAAATCACGGTTCCTTATATTAGTAGTAGAAACAAAGTGTTGTGACTTAAATAATTACATAAGCTTATTGATCTTACATGTAAATATATACTTTTTACTTAGTTTTTATATTTTTAACAGAAATATTAAACAGAGTACGCTGAAGGAGCTCATTTATGAACTGGAGAAGCAATATTTCTACTCCACAGACACCTGGAATTCTGAAAACACCACCTTGTGCATTTATGACTCAAAGCGATTCATGACAACAATCTGTAGTTCTATACATTTAAATTTAATAGCTTTCATATTTCGTTTACGAAGCAGGGTAGCTTATATGAATAATACCACTAAAAATAAGTACTTTTTTTGCGCAAGACATATGCTTTAAGTTAGATAATTTAGTATATTATTCTAAACCACACCCGGAATCTCAGAAGATTTCAAATTTTATAAAAGTGTAATACAAGCCATTTTGAAAAAACCACGGACATGTTATAGGTATTTATTCAAGACTTATCTAGAAACATTTATATTTAATCAAAATATCTAAACCTTATAGTGCAAATGATTTGGCATTAATATTTAATATTAAGGAAGATAATGATTTGGCGTTAAGATATATTACTCGTGAAAGTTTTTAATAAACTCGTAGATTAATTCTACAGTCCAAGTTAAATAGAAGTTTCTAATTTAAATTTTCATACGGAGCGTCATACGGATCTTTCATACGGAAGTTTAACTTATATCGATGGTTTATTATTAAAAGATACGTAATACTTGTAAAATATTAATTATTTGATAACAAAACAAAAAGACATAACACCAAACTCAAAGCAAAAAGAATCATCCTTTAAGGGGGCCAGCCTGAGTTAAACTCGAGATAATAACTTCTTTTTCATGAACCGATAAAAAAATTTCTTTTAAAAGTAACCAATCTGAGAATTTATTTACTATATACTATACTATATAAATACATGTTAATATCTGTAATTTTATTGTCGTAAAACCTCAAAATCTTGCTCATACGTGATACAAGATATTATTATTGTCAATACTATATTTATTGAGAAAACTTGGCGGCGTGCACGATTCTAGGTGACATGATCAACAAAAAAAAAATTTCCGACGATAATTATATCCTTATGACATGTACTAAAATATTTATGGTTTACTATTTTTTAAAAAAAAATTTTATAATTATTATTCAGAGACCAAACCAATATTTTAAAAATAAATAAGAAATTCTTTTTTAAAAATAGGTTTGTACTTCGAAAAATAACCATAAAAATTTGTTATGCCCATCTGAACGAAAATGGCCACTTTTTTCCCTGAAAAGCGAGATCAAAATTACACTTTTTGCCCGCAAAAATGATTAGCGAGAAAAAAGTGAGTTCTCTAGAAACTACTCCAAATTCCTTTATTTCATCAAGTTTTATCAATAACCTCGATTTTCGATTGTCTTTTAATAATACTGTCCTTTAAAAGTCCATTAGTCCCGCTTTCCAAGTCTAAAAGTGGCCACCGTTGAGATGGGCATAAAGTAAAAGAATTCCAAGAGAAAAAATATTCGACTTTTTGCTCTTGTTACATAATGTACTATTAACGAAAAAGTAAACGGTAAAAATTTTAGTATAGGCTAAAAGAAGTTAAATTACCATCGAAAAAAAAATTTGTTGATCGTGTCACCTAGAAACGTGCGCGCCTTGAAAATGGTTATATCTTGGGTCACGTAGAAGGAAGATTTTGAGGTTTTTCAATGGTAAAATTACAGTATTATCCAGTATTCATAGTCAAAAGAATTTCAGAATGGTTGCTTTTAAAAGAAACATTTTTATCCTCTCACGAAGAAAAATTACTTATTTTGAGTTTAACTCAGGCTGCCCCCTTAACCCGTTAAGGGCCAAAATGGCATAAACGATGCGACGGTCTTTGACGCCGTTTAACTCATGCTATGATCGAGTAAAAAAATTGAGAGAGACATATTTTTGAAGTTAGAGACCTGCTCTTTCGAATGGTGACCGCGGAATCGATCTAAATTATTTTTTTCTATGTAAAAATTCAGTTTAAAAAATAAAAACACGATTTTTTCGACCTTTTTTTTTTTTCAAATCGAGTTTTAGAAGGTTTCCCGGTCTGTTAACAAGCTGGAACCCGTTCAAATGGTGGAGTAAATGTCTGAACTTTAAAAATATGTTGGGAGGAAGTTAATTTTTCACTTTGGTGTTTACAAAATGGCGGCTGATTCACAGAATTTTTATCAATGCATTCACGATTTTTTTTAGCGGAAAATATGAGTGAACCGAGGAAATTGCTAAGAATAAAAAGTTCTTCGAATCACTCAAAGAATACGTCAACATTTTTTCGAAACCTTTTGAGCAACTTTTTGATTTTGCAAATTGCAAAATTTTTGCAAAATCAAAAAAGTTGCTCAAAACTCTCCGGAAAAAATTGTGCGTATTCTTTGAGTGATTCTGAGAACTTTTTATTCTTGGTAATTTTTGTCTAGAGCCCATTGCTTCCAAGAAAAAAATTATCAAATATCGAATTTGTATCCGTTGTGAAAATTCATCCTGCGCAGCTTTATTTCTCTCATGCTGGCGTTGCCTCTCGATATTTTGCAACTTTTTCCTATATCAACTCAATTCGATCAATCGAATATACTGTGGTGCTGTCGAAGATATAGAGAATAGAGATATAGAGAGATATAGAGAAAACAGTGTTACTCGCAATTACACGCCGGATAAGCATTTCTGTACACAGAAACGTGATCATAAATTTCATAAAAAAACTAGAAAATAAAAAATAAAATAAAAAAAATAAAAAAAATGTAAAAAAAATGAGACTATCAATATTCGTCGACCTCCACGTTGGTGATAGTTGGGCAATGTAAACTTTGTTTGCAGCGGACAGACGATGAATGTGGAATCCTGTCAGAGTTTTACGTCTAGTACTACTTTGATAATTTTTTTCTTGGAAGCAATGGGCTCTAGACAAAAATTACCAAGAATAAAAAGTTCTCAGAATCACTCAAAGAATACGCACAATTTTTTCCGGAGAGTTTTGAGCAACTTTTTTGATTTTGCAAAAATTTTGCAATTTGCAAAATCAAAAAGTTGCTCAAAAGGTTTCGAAAAAATGTTGACGTATTCTTTGAGTGATTCGAAGAACTTTTTATTCTTAGCAATTTCCTCGGTTCACTCATATTTTCCGCTAAAAAAAATCGTGAATGCATTGATAAAAATTCTGTGAATCAGCCGCCATTTTGTAAACACCAAAGTGAAAAATTAACTTCCTCCCAACATATTTTTAAAGTTCAGACATTTACTCCACCATTTGAACGGGTTCCAGCTTGTTAACAGACCGGGAAACCTTCTAAAACTCGATTTGAAAAAAAAAAAAGGTCGAAAAAATCGTGTTTTTATTTTTTAAACTGAATTTTTACATAGAAAAAAATAATTTAGATCGATTCCGCGGTCACCATTCGAAAGAGCAGGTCTCTAACTTCAAAAATATGTCTCTCTCAATTTTTTTACTCGATCATAGCATGAGTTAAACGGCGTCAAAGACCGTCGCATCGTTTATGCCATTTTGGCCCTTAACGGGTTAAGGTAGTTCTCCGGATTTCTCGTTTTCTTTAAGAAAAACACGAAAATTGGTATATATGCTTAATAAGATATCCTTTATACGTGGTTAAAATCTTGAACTCTCAAGTCACATGAAATTTGAAGATAATGAGCCTTGAAATTTCATATTTTAACATAGGAAGCCTATACTGAATCTCACAGGGAGAGAGGTTTCGTTTAATTGTAAAAAAAGTTTTCTTAAAGCGTATGATGGAAAATAATAATACGAATCACGAAGAACAGAGTTTGATAGAGCAAGCGATGCTTTTTTTTTTAAGATACAACAATCCAAACTTTTAATCCCATGGTATAGTATATCTATATAGATATGTGCTCAGTGTTTCACTCTCTTTCGACTTTTAGGAATATTTGATACTCTAGACACTGTCTATCAAAATTCTGATATTTGAAATTATTAATTGTGAGGTTTTCATATTAGATAACGCCGTATAATATGTTAGAAAATAAATTTTCTAATTTAACCCCAAGTTGAGCACCACTGCATCCGTAGAACTACCTTAACCCATTTCTTCCCAAGCGGCCATTTTATAGTCCACTGGTTTTTTGCCTAAAAAATTGTCGAAAAAAAAAATAATAATAACCAATAGCACTTTTCTGAAGTAAAATTGTCCGCTCTTTCCGATTCTGAAGTCAGAATTTTAAAATTTCCGTTGGAATATTTCAAAATGGCGGTTTTAGGCAAAAAATGGGTTAAAGTGCTTATTTACAAAAAATCGATCTAAGGTTTAAAATAATTTTATTAACTTTAACTCAACTTTTCTCGGCATTTAACAATTTTAGTTTGGAAACACCTGTGCTTATAAATAAGGTTGAACAAACTACAAAGTTTTATTTCCTAATATATTTAATGAACTACTCAACATAAACAAAATTTTCTCCAAATAGATGCTGAAGCTCGATTAAAAAATTTAATATATAATCTTATCATTAAAAATGAGTGCTCTGTATGAAATGTATATGTTTAATCGTTTTATTTAAACACAATACCTTTTACTTTTTAAAATTGGTATAGTTATAAACTGTATTGGATAATTTTCAGAAAACTGTTAAATTTAGTGTCGAATAATGTCAAAATTTTACATAGAAACAAAATATTCTCAAATTACGTAATTATGATAAGGAAAATTATAGCTTTAAAATTAAATATTTATTCTTTACAAATCCAATTTTTTGGACTCGGACCAAATAGAATTAACTTTCTGTACACTCGCCGTTAAGTGGAAATAAGTTAATTTGTGAAATATTAGCTAATTTCTAGCTAAAAACCAGCTTAGATTTCTACCAAGATATAACGAAAAACTTAAATATTCTATTTAAGCCAAAATTCTTCGATTTTTTAAAATTTTATTATTGTATATGTCACAATAAGACTATAATATTGTTCAATACTTTTTATGTATGAATTTCCACATTCAAATCCTAACTACATGAATTTTGAACATAATAAAACCTTCATAACATCAATCCCATCACGTTGGCTCTCAATACCTTGTGGTAGCCCAAGGAATATACAAGTTTTCATTGTGGACGATCAAAGGGATCTAACGATCTTAAAAAGCCGCAGTCAATTCATTGGCACTTAGTTTTCTCCAACGTTATCAATTGTTTCTTTATGTATTTATTTGTTCTATTTACTTCTGCGTTGAAAAGTCAAACCAACAAGTCCTCTTTTTATAAATGACGAGATAGATTTAAACTTTTAAATTACCATTTATGTATATGCAATAGTATAATGTATATTATAAAAAAATACTTGAATTGTATAAAAAGTTAACAAGTTTTTACATATCAAATAAAATTTTTTACATATGACAATAAATTGTGTAACACTATAAAATTGTTTATTCAATTTTATGGAGTCGATTTGCACTGTAGTTAGTGAATTGAAGATCTAGTTATTAGTAGAATGAATTTTGCACTCTAAAGAGCGAGTGAAGGATCCAAGCAATAATAATTTTAATTAAAAAATAAATTGTTATAATTTTTTAAATTTATTATTATGTGATTGGGGATACCATTTAAAGCAAGATTTTATTTGAATCATGTAACACCCAAATATGTATACGTCTATATAACAATTAAAAGTGAATAAAACCTTGCTTTTAAGTAATATCAAATATTTACAAGCAATTTCTAAAATTATTTTATTACTCATTTTTTAAAAATTTTGCAATAATAAGATAAAAATTATTCTTAAAAAATAAAACGCGCTGAGATATCTACCTCATGGTAACGTGGAAACGTTATCGAAACACTGATTTACACTTTTCACGAATGTAATTTAATAAACATGTTAATCTATTGTCAGATTTTTAAAATTCAATATGATAAATCCAACATCGTTGACAAAATAATATTAAAAATAATTTAATAGTTCCAATATTAAACTTTTTGTTTTAATATTAATGATATTTTAAAATAGAAAAATCGTTATAAAACAAAAATAAATCGAGAAATCTTTATTTATTTTTTCTGATTTCGTATTCTGACCGCAACGTTCTCGAGATATAAGCAATCAAAATTAAAAAAATATAACCTCAAATATTTTAAAAGATAAAAGACCTTATAGTCTGGGCGAAGAGCTCAGCCGAGATATAGTAGAAGGCCATCTTTTCCAGCTCAATTTATTTTTAAGATTTTCCATCAAATGATTCCGAAATATCACCGTTTAAAAAAAAGACGTTTTCGTGTATAACACAAGAAGGAAGATAGCTTATACAAAATTTCGTATCAGAGAAGATAGATAATGGTATGCTCTTTCAAATGCGATCATATTATTTCTAACATACCAAAATAATTTACCTCATTGATTTCAGAATATCGTAAAATAAAAAAATCGTTATAAAACAAAAAAGAGTAGACGAATCTTCAAATTTCTACTTAATTCCGAATCTGCATTAAATGTTCGCCTTAACAACGTGAATACGCCAAACGAATTTTCCAGAATAAAAAGCGAAAGTGCGAAATTAATAAAGTCTTAGCCATACAAGAAAATAGTAATAGTAATAAAATAGAATGGAAATGTATATATGTATGAATTTGATAAGGAAAGGATCCCAAAATAAAATCAATTTCCTAAGAGATGAACATGGGACCCTTATAATGGATACAGATGGGTTACTAAATGTACATGAACAACAAACCACTTCAGATTATAATGAGCCACACATCTAATAGCCTTAGATGAGATTAATAAGATTTTTTTAAAAATGGAGTAAAACCACTTAATAAAATAATTCATAAATTTATTTGTGTCATATGGAGGAAAGAAACAATGCCTAAAGAGTGGAAAAACTTAATTATAGTTTCAAAACACAAAAAAGGAGATCAAACAAACTGTAATAATTATAGACGTATTTCTCTTACAGTGGTCTCGCGTTATAATGCCGGCATTAGTAGTAATTAATTCGTCGTTAATTAAAGCATATATACAGTACGTTTGAGGTTATTAAAAATTTGTATTAAAATGATTTTGTGTTACAAATATTGTGTTATCATTATCATTATCATTATCATTATCATTGTATTATCATATTGTGTTACAAATAACCTGAAGCACTGGATATTTTAAACGTGTTTTGTTATTTTCATTTATGTATTTCATTTATTGTTTTGTATTTATTTAAAAATTATTACGTCCTTACAACAATTTTGTCATTTTTAATTTGTTTGATGAAGTAATATTTTTTGTATCATGCCTTTAATGACAGATACTCTAAAATTTAAATTCAAATTTCAATTTAAGCTGTAAATTTTGCTGAATGTACTTCAACTTAGAATTATACTTACATAAATATGTAATAAAGTTACTAAAAAATTTATAAAATCAAACAGTCTTTTATCAATAGATAAAAATAGTATATTTAAATATAGGTTATATGTTCATAAAGTTTGTGAATCCTTTTTATAATATGCAATGCTTATTATTTTCTAGCTTTATTTTAGTTACTTTAGATAAACATTATTTAAAATACCTTACGGAAAGTGATATTAGCACTCGATGATGAGTAGTTGGAAGACTGAAGAAAGTTATTCAATTTATCCTGGTTAGAAGCCTTGGAGAGCATAATACGGGTTCATGTTAGCTGGTATAGATGCATCCTTGGGCACTCGAGAGGCCTACAGCAGCCACCTAGCAATTATATGTTGATTCCTGGCTCGTTTTCCAGCTGGAACAGCAACACTCTTCTCACCTGAATCGTCTACAACACTTTCTTTAGTCTACGCAATAAGAACCTGATCTAACCTGGATAACAGTAGGTACTTGAAACAACAGGAAGACACTCTTCAGCTGCAGCTTTGTAAACATAACCTCCACACGGCTAGTGGTTGTTATGCGAAAAATACACTCTCTTCCAGGAAGTCGTCGCACAGTTGTATTCGTCCTCGCACTCTTACATTCTTGTCTGTCTCCCTCGTCTACACCCTAAATAGACTACCGATCGAACCACGGTGTAAGGAAAATTTACACCATGAGCCGAACATTCAAAATAATGTAAGTCGCCCGTGAGCAGACTCTAAGTATCATAATCACACCAACCAAGATGAACCCGTACTATGAATAACTTTCTTCATCCTTCCAACGACTAATCATCGAGTGCTAATATCACTTGCCGTAAGGTACTTTAAATAATGTTTATTTAAAATATCTATCATTGCATATTATAAAAAGGATTCATTAACATTATGAACATATAACATATATTTAAAAATTCAATTTTTATCTCTTGATAAAAGACTATTTAATTTTATTAGTATATTATGCACCTAGGATGTTCGGAACGTAATTATACAAGGATTTTGTTAAAATAATTGATAAGTAATTTGTATTTAAAGTAGTTATTATTATATACATTGGCCGAGTTGTTACAACGCGCATTGAAACTGCTCTTCTGTAAAAGGGCTAAAGTACATCTGACCTCTGCGTCACTCTTTTTTGAGCTAGAAATGAGTCGCTCTTCACGCCGCCGAAAGTCGCCGCCGACGACCGCCGCACACATATACATAAGAAAATCGAGAACGTTATCGCGTTTGAAATATACAGAACGTTTTAGAGACCTTTTGCAAAGCAACTTATTATACAGTTACATTTTCTTATTACTAATGAATGTTATCCGTAACACTAGGGACTAAAGTGAGCCATTAAATGCCTACGCGTGGTTCGGCGCCCGAGCGGAGCGAGGGCGTCACACACGCTGGCAATCACTAGCTTACTTTATTCACGCGTGCAATATACAATTTTTAACGTTCCTACCAAAAAGTTCGTACTCGTTCAACGCCGAAGAGGGAAAGTAGTGCTACATATTAATTTCCTAACCTCACGCTAGTTCCGCTGTCACGCGCTGTTTGTGCCCGAGCCGAAGGTCAGGGCACATGCGCGTCGCGGCGGGGACTAGAGTGGAGGTAGGGATTTAATGTAGCACTTTTATCCCGGCTCGGCGGGGAAAAAGTATGCACTTTATGGCGGGGTGTGTTAAAAAAGTTTTAATACTCTACAGGATATCACGACATCATCTTTGTACAACGGATCTCTCTTTTTTTGTCATTCCTGCTATGCTCATAAGTCATCGGTAGCGAGGTGTAATTCTTATTTTAGGATTATGCTTCCTTTCAGAAGATCATTAATATATACATATAAATATTATTAAAATAATAAATAATATAATATTTATTGAACTGCATATTGTATGTATCAATATTTTATTCCAGTGAAAATTTTGAAATTTTTTTCATTATACGTTGTAGTACGTACTATTGCCCGTAGTATAGCACGTATTTTTGCACGTACTATAGTACGCACTTTAGTGCCTACTTTTGTATATACTATTGTACGTACTTTTGTACATACTATTGTACGTACTATTGCACGTACCAAATTTGTCGATTTTGGAATATACATTTATGCGTACTTTCGTACGCACTTTTGTACGTACTATAGTACGTACTTTGGTATGCGTTTAGTATGTACACAACTACGTGCTGTAGTACATACAAAAGGACGTACTATATAGATACGTGCAAAAGTACGTATATTTTTAACAGGGTACGCACACACACATACATACACATATGCACAAACTCGCACACACATACGCACTCCATACACACAGACACACATATACACTCGCACACATATATACACGCCGACACACACAAAGAAATCGGATATCATAGGCAGCGACCTGTCGCAGCTAGTATCTTTATTAATGCTTAAAATACATCGCCAGCGAGGCACTCGAATAAACTCGACGTTGCTGGGAGCGCAGAATTTTTAATAATCTGCACGACGCATAGTGTAGCGAGCAGAGGCATTGCAGCAGCGGCGGGATACGACTACGTACTCGCGTGTATGAATGCGACGAGATATACAAGCGTGCGCGTGGTCGTAAACGTAAAAAATCACTCGCGGCGAGGTGTTTTCAAACGTTCTGCGAAGCGCACTGAACGCATTTCGCGGCTTTGGCTTTACATAGCCGGAGAGAAAAACGGCAGAAACGCACCACGCGTGTTGGATGGAATTTTTCACATTCAAGTCTCGCTGCTGCGTCGCACGATTTAAAGGGAAAGGCAAATGACACACAAACGGGACAAAAAGAAGAGCATGTGAGCATGCGCGTGTCCGTGTACGAAAGAAGGGGGGCGAAAAAAGCGAGAGTGAACGAGGCCAGCGTGACGAACGTGGTGCTCGAAACCTAAAAACGTATACTGTACCTACGAATGCAGAAAATAAGAGAGATCGTTTGTGGAAGAGGGTAAAGTGCGGCTGAGAGAGAAAGCAAGTCGGAGAATTTCCAGAAAAAAGAAGAGAAGAGTGCTGCAGACGCGTCGCGATACGATTCCAGTGTTAATCCTCTTTCATTCGCGCTGGATACTTAGGGAGCTTACACGCTTGCGGCGCCGACAGGGTTAGCGCGAAAACGACAGAGAGAGAGAGAGAGAGAGAGATAGAGAGAGAGGGTGGTGGGGGGAGGAAAGAGGTTAAAAGAGTGCGAGGAGGTGCGGCATTAAATTAAAACTTTACATGTCGCGCGAGCGTATAGCCAAGGGTGGAACGTTACTTTAAATGAGTTTGAGCAAGGCGCGCACGCGCGCAGGAGAGCGAAACAGCGCGCGACGGTATTTGACACGCTGTAATATATTACCGAGATTGGAGCCGTAAACGCGCGAGCGCGACCTACGACCTCGAACGACACGGGGAGCCAGAGAGCAAGAGAGCGAGAGCCAGCGAGAGCCAGCGAGAGCCAGCGAGAGGGAAAAGGTTCGCGGGCAAATACACGAAGCCCAGCCCAGCGAGTTTTATGTGCGTACATAAAATCCTCCCTGTGCGGCTTAAGCACGAAATTAATTTGTACTCGCCATGGCAGTTAACGAATTCGCCCCCAACTTTTTCCTCACCGTGCCGGGCGTACTTACCGACGCCCACGTGCTTACTTCTGTGTGAGGATCTACCGCCTCCGAGTCGGATAGCTCCTATTGCTGCTTGCCGCAGCAAATAGAACAAGAAAAAAAGAGAGTGAACACAGGAGCCCGGCGAACGATGCCTTGGCGCGTTGTTGCTGCGAGGAATGGAACCAATTTTATTTGGCTTAGGGGTTAACGAGAGTAACAAACACCGAGCTCGCTAAGCTAAATAGCAACTTTCGCAGCTAGTCCCAATGCTCGCGGTATTTACATATTTATAAGAGTTAAAAATCACTGACTATAAACTCAACCCTCATATTTTTAAAAAAAAATGCCTTGTTAGCAATGTTACACTCTTTTTCACGATTAATTCATTCAAAATATGTCTCATTCTGAAATAAACAATTTTTTATTTCTTTATGTTGCATGAAAAATGTTGATTAGCGCCAACTATTGTATTATTATAAAGAAAATTTAAAAACTAGTTATGTAAAAATTTTAAACTTTATACGGGAGACTTGCCTAGTACCGCCCCCCCCCCCATAGATATTTTGGCTGTAACTTTTGACCTTGACGATGAAGTTTATAAATAAAACTTGGAACTCGTTTGTTGAATGAACTTTTTTAGGGTACAAAATTTTTTTTTTCAAAAATAATAATCTGATTTAATTATAAATCCAAGTTTAAAATTTGCATTTTACGATTTATAATAAGGTTTGCCGAGTACCGTCACTAATAGTGATCGTAGTTTTAATGGTTTAAATAGCCAATAAATAATAGTTAAAAAGTATTTAATCACTATTCTTACTTTCTTTGTGATATTTCATTTATCAGTCGTTATTTTGTGGGTCTTTTACATTCTTCATTTTAGACATTTTGCTGCTCAAAAAAATAAAAAGAAAAACTTAAGAGTATCTTACAATATAATTTGAGTTCTAATAGATTAAAAAAAACTTTAATTACGAAAAATATATATAATAATATATGGGCGGTACTAGGCAAGAAATGCAATTTACCAATTTAGATAGTACTGCGCGAGGGCAAGGAATTATCGGGACACCGAGGATTTTTTTAGCAGATAAAGGTTTAAATTAGCCTAACGACTATTTGTCCAGACAACTTTAGCAACTTTGAATTTAAAGCAATGATGTCGAAGTATGTTTAATAGTACTATAATATGCAACAAATTACGGTACCTAAAAACTTCCATCTAGTAGTGGAAGAGAGAAACGGCTAGTGGGCGGTACTAGGCAAGTCTGCCCTATCACTTGAGGTCCATAGTTCTAATTACTAGCGACAAATAATATTCTGTTGAATAAAGTAATTTATCTTGATCTAGTCCTATAAGTGCGATGTAACAAGAAGAGTGTACGAAGTGCGAGTCGCGTATTTTGATGAGGCTTTGAGAACGATTATATGGTGCCCACAAATGAATCCCAGCACTCGCCGTTTTGCCTAACGAGCTTCTGCTATCGAAATATAACCAATTATACCCCAAATACCCGTTTTCTCTGTGAAAAAACGGTACCTCTACTTCAGATCATAACTTCGCAAATTTTTACTCAGAAATAATAACCCAAATGTAGGTAAAAGTAGAATGAAATAGCTTTAATTTCCGCTCTATTTCATATAAAAATATCGATATCTTGGAAAGTTATTCGTTCTCTAAGAAAATGATAAATAATACATGAAAAATTGAAGATTTTAATTTTATTTTAAATCGTCAATTTTCCATGCATTTCTTATTACTCTTTTTGATAGTTAATAATTTTGCAAAAGATTAATATTTTTATACGAAACAATGCGAAAATTAAAGCTATTTCGTTCTACTTTTACCTACTATTGGATTATTTTTGTTGAGTAAAAACTTGCGGAGTTATGATCTGATGTAGAGGTAACATTTTTTCACTAAAAAATGGGTATTTGGGGCATAATTGGCTATATTTCGATAACAGGGGCTCGTTAGGCAAAATGGCGGATGTTGGGGTTCATTTTTAGGCACCAAAAAAAACAGCTCTCAAAGATTCATCAAAATACGCGACCCGCGTACATATTATAACAAGTGTCCACCACATTTATTCGAATTTCGTTGCATTGTGACTCGTGATGCAGAAATATCTTTCGTCGAAAACCTATGTTTGCCACAGAAATACATTTAAGCTCAAGTCTTCGCGTTAATTCCACGAGCGTACTTGAATCGTGAAGTTTTTCTTTTTCTTCCTCTTTAATTATTTCCTTGATTTTTTGTTATTACTAAAACTTCCCTTAAACTTTTATAGGATCTAAAACTTTTTCATTAAAGTACTGGAACTTTATTAATATCTTTTTAGTTATTCTATTAATTTTTAAAGTTTAATAAACATTTTTAATTTCGAATATGTTTTAAGATTAATAAAGTAATAATAATATTACCATTAATTAAACTTTTGTGAGTTTGTTTTTAATTACATTATAAGCATTATTGAGGTGTCGGCAGCATGCGAATGTTTCAAATTAAAATACAGTTTATTTCATTTCATAATATTTATTAACCGAATTCGATGCGTATGTTTTTTTTGCTTGATCAAAGAGGAAGCTTTGCGATAATAAAAAAAAGTTTTACTAAAAACATGTTAGAAACATCTTTTGAGACATAAGTAATCAAAATACGCTATGTTTAAAAAATGTCCGTATGGATGCGCGCGCGTATGGGTATGTATGTGTAAGTGTGTGTGTCTATGTGTGTGGGTGTGTGGGTGAGTGTGTGTGTCTATGTGTGTGTGTGTGTGTGTGTGTGTGTGAGTGTGGGTGTGCGCGCGTGTGTGTGCGTGTGTGTGTGTGTGTCGAGTAATCCACGGTACAATTTTACTGTTGTTAAACATTTAGTTGTTGTTTTTACATGAAGTGAGCACAATAATAATTTTTTTAGTTTTTCGGATTAGTTTTTGTTTTTAGTGGTATTTAATTTTTGGGTTTTAGTTTCTTGGGATTTTTGGTACGTTAATATCATCGATCCAGTGAAAATGCATTTAAAGTAGCATAATATTACCTATCTTTTACCACCCAACATTTTGGATATAGTGTATCCTTTCTTTTGTTATACACGGAAACGTTATTTTGGTTTGAACGGTGATTTCCCGGAAATATATACTGAAACATTTTTTAAAAAAATTGAGATGATTAAAATAATGGAGAAGATAATTATGTAAAACTTTTGAGTCATTTTATTTTTCTATACTTGAAAAAATAAAATCAATTTATAAGAAAAATTAATTTTCTATGACAAACAATAATTTGAGTATAGCGGCATTATTCCTTCTGAAAATTTCCAAAAAGGTATCTTTTACTATCCCTATGAGGACTTTTATTTTTTAAAATATTTGAAGTTATATAGTTTTTCAAAAAAATTTTGATGGCTTATTTCTTGGGTAAATTTTGATCAATAAACGCTTCTTTTTTCATTTTTTGATGAAGATTTGAAATAAAAAAAATTAAGATATATCGATTCGTTTTTGTGTTATACCATTTTTTCATTTTTATGATATTTTTGTAATAAAAGAATAAATCTATTTTTCATAAACTCAAACAAAATTACAAACAGTATATACGTCCAATGATTCCATAAAAATTATGCACCAGCATCAGGCCGGTACTGGTCAAGTATTATACATTTAATAGCTAATCATCATCTTCATTGTTTTAATAATTCTATTGATTTAATCGAATTGTTATCATCCTATATTTATATTCATATTCCTAAGCACTGTATGTTGTCGCTTACCAATAGTTGCAAATGCACCTAATTAAAAACACTAAAAAGAGAGAAATAAAAGTTTTTATAAAAAAATGGAAAAGACTATAAAAAGCACTCTAAAAAGTAAAAAATAATACTTTCATTAATAAAGGGATTGCAAAATAATAGGCACAAGATCAAATGTTTATTATCTTCATTTAATAATAAGTCAATGATGACTTGGCACCAAAAATTTTAGTGCATTACTAAATGCTGTGCATTACTACATAAATAATAAATTATACATATCACAACAAATTATATTAAATCACAAACTGTTGCGACTGAACTCAATTGTTTCTTTAGTGCCGACTCCAAAAAACTGAAGTTTTAATTCAGATGACCAAATCATTAACTTATTATTAAATGAAAATATTAAAATTTGATCTTGAGCCTATTATTTTTTCAATCCCTTTATTAATGAAAGTATTATTTTTTACTTTTTAGAGTCCTTTTTTTAAGTGAAACGATTATTATGCAGTACAAAGTATAATTATTCTTAGATACTAAATAATAAAATGTATATTCTTCATAAAAATATATTATCGAGTGTTTTTTGAGAATTAAACATTAAATGTTTTAGGACATCGTTAAACTTTCATTTACAATTTTTATTCAATTAAATTATGTCGATATATGAACTATTGCGATACAACTTTACAATATTCCATTTTGCATACTATCAATAACGAATATAATTTGTATAATATATTGTTATTGTTATTTAAAATAAATATTTTTTATGTAACATAACGTACATTGAATCTATATTAGTTGAAGGTGAACTTTAACTAGAATATAGTTTTTATAAACAATCTCGCCCACCTGTGTATATTTTTATATAACTAGGAATCTCAGACGCGCTAAGCGCATCACAATTTCGATTATTGATGATATGAATATATTAATACGATTTACAGAAAATAGATATTAACATCGATATTGTATATAAAATCATTTATAAGTATTATTTATAATATAGAGAATATGATTGTTAGTGTTATTAGATAGTTTTAACTTAAGTATCAAACATGTATGTTCACATACGAATAAGATGATGATATAATGACAAAATATGTAGATAAAAGAATAAAGGATCCCTAATGAAAAACGTCAGATGATTTCTGAATAAAAAATGGAATCAAATATACCTTAAATTTGAAAACATTTTTATGTACATGAAGTCATTACTGCGGATGCGTGTATGCATGAAATCACTATTGCACATGCCTACGTGCACGAAGTTACTCCTGCGCATGCCTATGCGCACGCAATTACTACTGCGCATGCCTGTATGCACGAAATCACTACTGCGCATACCTCTGTATACATAATATTTTCTGCGCACACCTGTGTGCCCATAGTTATTACTGTGCTTACTTAAGTATACATGGGCACAATTGCGCATGCATATATGCAAGTGGGCATAACCGCACCCCTCCGCCCCGCATGTCATCCTTCTGAATAACTATAAATACCTGAGTGCATGCAATTCCGCACGCTCTCTCTTTCTTCCCTTTTACTACCCTTCACCCAGTTATATTTTTTTCATTCTTTTACGCTACCGGCTCTTTCTGACTACTTCACTTCATTCGTCGATGCGCTACTTTATAGAAAATCAAGAGTTAATTCTGAGTCTCATTTTTAGCGAATACAATCATTATTTTACTAAGAGAAAATGCCCCCTCTACATCACCCACCCACCCCCCTCCACTTTTTGTACCTACCCTAATTTTGTCCCATTATGCTACCCCATCCATCCAGTATCTCGACACTGACCCTCTTAGCACTATGTTAAATTAATAATATGTTGAATGTAGCGTTATCATGCACATATTATTATTTTCATTATTTTGTTAATAAAAATACCCCCTCCACGACCCCCATACCCTCAACCACTTTTCCTACCTATCCTATTTTTGTCCCACTATGGTAACGTACTCTTCCATGATCTCCAAATTGACCCTTCTAGTACTATGTCATAGTTATAGCATGTTCAATTTAGCGTTACGGCTATTTTTGGTTTCAGTGATTACAATCATTATTTTACTATGGAGATTAGAAAAATTGAATAACTTCAATACTTGCTAAATACTTGATCAGGCAATGAGATACTTAATTTGTAAACGTATAACTGTACCCTAGTAGAAAATTATCTAGTTTTATCGAGGCCCTCGATTATTCCCATGGCAAACTAGATAGATCTACATAGTTCTAGATCAATTTTCCACCAGGGTATGTTCTTGTTTGAAATAATGACAAGCTTCTTTTTCACAATGTTAAAATATTAGGAGAATATTATAATAATAAAAACTAAAAGATTAGTGATTTTTTACGTTTGACCAGTAGATACAAACGAGCGACGCACGATTTGAAGCAGAATGCGGGGATTGGTTTGTTGTTGGTGTGCGCGGCGCATTGGATTGAAATTGGCAAAAATTCGAGTCAATCATGTAAGGGCCAAATTACGGGATGTCGCACAATCAATCGAGGACGCGCTCGGCATGGAAATTGATGGAGTTTGGGCTGGTTTACGATTTTCAACTGGCACTCACCAATGCGGTTGCTTACCAGGGGAGGAGGAGGGCGAAGGGGAGGGGGGGGGCTAACGCAACCACACTTGCATGCTCACACACCCGAGCCGAATCAAACGGAGTCAATAACCCACGATGATGCGCTCGTATGCGAACGTGTATATGAGTATGCATATCCGTGTGTCCGCGTGGTCAAATTAACAGGCCAAAATTGATTTGCTAGCTAAAAAGATTAAGTGTTGGCAGAACCTCTAAATGTTCATACCATGTAAGATAGATTACATAACCAATGATGGTATAATGTGACAATACTGATTGATGACAATGTAAATTTGTTATAATTCTTGGATATATTCCAGACATAACATAATTGAATAAATTGTCTACATTGGACACTTGATCTAGTTAAAATGAAATTAAAGTATAATACCGTCTAAAGAATTATATCTCTGTTTTTAGAGACAGTTACACAAAAATCCGTAATAGTAAATAAATTATGTGGTGAGGAGTTTAAAGGTAATCTAACTAGTTTGGTTAATACATCGGGTAATATTTATTCGTAGGAACGTTTTGCGTGTATTGCTCTAAAGAAAACATCTTTTTCAAGTTCAAGCTAAAACCTACAGTACAACCACATATATTACAATTTGTAATATTTACAAATACATACATACTATACATTCATTTTTGCTTTATCAAAGAGAAAGCTTTGTGATGGTAAATTTTTCTTCCTCAAAGAGGAAGCTTTGTGACAGTAAAAAAAACGCACTAATAACTGCTTTAGCACAATGCTTTCTCAGAGAGATTTAATGTACAATCATTTATTTTATATTTATATTGATAAAAATGATTTTAGGAATAATCGACAATGTTATAGACAATCTTATAGACTACGGTGTTAAGCTAGATTAAAATGGTGCATTGATGGCTCAAAAAATTAATCAGTTCTATTATGAGTTATTTCCGATAAACCTACAAAATTTCAATGAAAAACACTAATGTATTCAAAAGTTATGGTGACCACAAAATGTGATCACATAAGATCGTATTTCGTTTACAAAAATAACTTAAAGTAATTGTTAGATATATAAATTGTAAAAAAATTTCGCTTTGTTTGTGAATAAGTGCACATTCTTTTCTACTTAACTAATGTATAAATTTACAATAATTATTATCTTCAATTTTTAAAAATTATCAAAATTCAAAATCGCATTAGACACACGCATTTAATAAGGTGGCTCGAACGTTAGGTGCCGTATCAAGCGAGGGCACCGTAAGGAGCAATGCATTAGCAAGCTATTTAATAGTCATAATTTCAGAAAAAAACATGAATTACTACTTCCTGGTATGTTAATGTAAAAACTATGACATAAATGAGTAAACAAACTCGATTTTTTTTACTTTTTCTTTTATCCGTGGGTGTAACAATTTTTTCGACCGCTACGTACTCGGTAAGTCTGTCAACGTCGCAAGGATCAGCTGATCCGGTAGAACATGTGCGCCCATGACGTTTACTTTGTGATTTCTGTAGTCGTTTCGAATAAACATGCCTCATAATGTGCATGCGACAATTGGCAAGATGAAGGGTAAATTTTGTAAAAAAAAGTGTTAAAGAGAAGATATTGAAAATTGTCAAAGTAACTGCAGGAACACAAGGGAGACGTATCACTGAGGCCAAACCAAATAATTTATTATTTGAGAAATACTCAAGAACCTTTTGGCTATATTGAAAATTACGAAATTTGTTTTTGTAGGTTAAAGAAGACAAAAATGAACAAGTATATTATGAACATTTCCATGGACGCAGGATTGTTGAAATGGATAAATTGGCTAATATTATAGTGTAAAGAATGTGATCTTCCATTATCTTTACGGTTTTTGGTAAACGAAAAACAGCAAGGGATTGCTAGTAAAATTACTGTTCAATGTCAACAATGCACAAATATTGTTGTCCCAGAAACAAGCTCAAGAAGTTCTACAAATTATTATTATAATTCTAATTTGAAATTACCAATTGGTAAGTTTAATTCTATACTTGTATAAAGCCAGTGTTAAATTCTAAAATACAGTTAATGTATGATTTGTTGTTGAAACCAATTTCTTTTCTTGGGTCCTCTATTTAAAACTTGTTACATTAAATAGTGATATATTTCCAATGAAATTAAAATAATGAAATGAAAGAAAATGTTTTAAATAAAACAAGAAAAATTTTTCTTCTAGGAAAGAATTTTTAAAAAAATTGAAAACTTTTTTAAAATGGGCAATCTATAATATAAATAGTTAAAAAATTTTAGCTTTTTTAAAATTGTGCTCTACTTATTCCATTACTTTATAATCAACAAACAGTATCAACTCAAAATTTCAGCCCATTTGGTTCATCGATAAGAAAGATATCCAATGGTGCAGAAACTATGGCTTCGAACAAGTGTACGCATATAGCCATATTTGTTTTTATGTTTTTTATGTTTATTGTTGTATATAATAAACTCTTTTTGAATTTTATTTAATTAAAAATATATTATTATTTAATATAACAAATTATAAATGAGTGACTTATGTAAAAAAAATGGTTTTGACAAATAATCATATATTAACTATATTTTCAATTTTACACTAGCTTGTCCCCTTAAGGAGAAACATATGAATATGCATATAATACGATTTTTTTAATATTCAGGAATGATGGATGCTGGCTTGGGCGAAACAAGCACAAATACTTTCATATCAGCGCTCAACATCCTAACAGTCAGTGCTAGTTCCTTGAAACGTTATGAGAGACATGTAGGTTCAGCTATTGAAAAATTGGCTAAAGATTCTTGCATTGATAAATGACACAATTGAAAAAGAAAAATTTTTAACTTTACAATATGAGAAAAAAAAGTAAATTACAAATTTACGAGTTTTATGTATTAAAACATTTTTAAAAAGTTATTATGTAAAATATCACTTTGACAAAAATGTTTCGTAAAAAGCCAGTGTCAAAAAGATGCTATGTCAATATATTCATATATAAATACATGTTTTTGATTGAATTTGTATATAGCCTTTTTTTACATATGTTTTTATATAACATCTTTTGAAAAGAAAATCTGATACGATCAAATGATATTAATATATTTTTAGAAGTCTTTTTATATCGAGCTTAAAATTTAAGTTTGATAAAATCATGCGATTAATTATAAATTTATAAATGTATGAAAAGTGTTTTAATTGAGGAGTGGTAGAACAAAACCGAATAATTAAAGTTTCGGTAATAATTCTATTTATCTATTATAATTTACTGTTATCTTTATATATTTTACATTATTGGATACTTAAACTTAATATTTTACCATAAAAACAATACTTTAAGATGCACTTACTCTATAATAAACAATATTAAGTAGATTGACATTTAAAATTGCAATTATCCGATTTTATTCCGACACTCCACAATTATAAAATAATGAAATGTACTATACGATTTTTACACTGTTTTTTTGTTTATTACAAGTTTCTTTTACTCCTAAATAAATAATGTATTCTGAATAATATTAATAAAGTAGTCACAAATAAAATAAAAGTCATACAATTTAAAGTTTAGTAAGTTTAAATTTCCCGCCATGTCATGTTCATTTTGAAATGCGATGTTGCCGCTTGTAATAGACATGCGCAGAAAATACTACAGAGTGTAGTAAATAGTTAGTTTATACACTTTCATCATTATTATTTATCTATTTTGATCGACTACTCACAATTATTTTTATGCCATTGTAATCCTCATAAAACAGTGTATAACCACCTGTTTTATTGTTATGATTTAGTATTTTACAACATTACTACAGAATAATTACTCACAGATAATGACAAAAACGCCATAAGCTACGTGTTGTACAGACTTATTTTACAACTCTTTTTTCTTTATAATTTAGTCGATGAGCATATTTTTAATGTGATTTAGTATTTTTGAAAAGTCGCTCGAGCCACTTTACGTATTGCCAGTCTGAGATATTCTGAAAAATTTAATCAAATTAATTTTTACCATATCTCTATATTAAAATTTATTATAGTCATTTTCTATTTAATATCGTTCACTAAAAAATACTACCATCGATCAAGCAAAAATGCAATTGAAAGAGCATAAAGTTACTTAACTTTTCCGACCTGAAGGTTGGATAAGGTTCCTTCTTTTGTCATTTCCTTCTTTTGTTATACACGGAAACGTCATTTTTTATTTAAATAGTTATATCTCGGAAGCGTATGCTGAAAATTAAAAAAAAATTGATTCTTTTTCTCCTACGATAACTAGAGTAAATCGGTAGAATTTTATCCAAAATTTTCCAAAAAGGCAGCTTTTTACTATGTCATGACTTGTATGTTGGCCCAGACCAGGAGATCTTTTATTTTCAGATTTAAATATTTGAGTTTTTGTGTTTTTTGAATTTTCTTTTTTTTATCGCTTATATCTCGAGAGCGGCGGTTTTCTGTTCAACCTATAAACATGTTTTATTCCACGGAGAGTCCAAATATACTAGCTTTAAAAAATGTTTGTACGTATATGCGTTAGTGTGTGTTTGTGCGTGTGCTGATGCGTGTGTGTGTGGTGTGTTTGCGTGTGTGTGGGTGTGTGTGCGTGTGTGTGCATGTGCGTGTATATGTATGTGTTAGTATGTAGTTCATCACCATTCGTTCAATCTGTAGTATACCTTTCCCAAATCTCGTACAGATGTTTGCTATTATTACCCTGTGTGCGCTTAAAAATTTCAGTAAAATTGGTCGAATACTGCTTTTTCGAAATTTATAAATTTTTAAATCTTGGTGCTTTGAAAATTTTTTAATGCAGGAATGGGTTTTGGGGAGCTAATTTTTTTCATAATAAAGTACTAATAAAAACCTTCATGATAGGACTGGAAACAATTTTATACATTTTTTTTAACATCTATAACTCGAAAACTATATGATAAAAGTCATCGAAATTTTTAGAGAATATTAGTTTTATATAGAGGAATATTTCTGTAAGTTTGCCAGAGGACAGTTTTTTCTTAAAAAAATAAAAAGAAAATGTAAAAAAATGCATTTTATTTAGGACAACGATAACTTTTGTAATACCTCATATAATGGCTTGAAATTTCGATGAATATTCGTTAGTTGTTGGATAGTTGGCTGAATATTTTTAAGCCGATTTCTTTACATTTCTAAATTATAATATATTATGAGGTTACTCTTCCCAATATGGCCTGTGGTACCTAATAGGCCCACCATGGCTTTCGTAGTTATTAAGCGATTTAACCGGTAAATAACACGTGATTTATGTATATGATATTTGTAGAAGCTTTTGATTAGAAAATGACCTTAAATAAATAATATTTAATTATTTTTAACCTCTTTCGATACATACCTATGCTTTTTATTGGCGATTAACTAAAGAAAAATAAAGGCGGGCCTTATTGAGTATCCTATATAAAGAAATGATTGAAATATATGTATCGAAGTACTCGTATATCGATTTGAGAGGTACCTATTCTATATTAATTTACATTTGTTGAATATTATTTTGCTTTATGTAATATTATTATTATTATTACTACAGGGGCCAGCCAATAATGGTTAGCAATGATAATGCTTAAAAGACCGCAGCTACTAAGTCCGCTGTGATCATGTTCGCATCATCACCGAAGCCACCCTTCATGGTTGATGGGACTATGTAGTCCATAGCCTTGTTCACACAATCACGTCATTTCTCTATATTCTTTGCAAGGTTAATCCAGTTTTCCACATAGTATCCCATTTCTCGCAAGTCGGCCCTGATATTGTCTTCCGACCTTCGCCTTGGTCTACCCTCAGACCTTGTGCCTTCTGGTTTTTCTACTAGTACTCTAAGTGCTGGCCTATCATTTTCCATCCTCGTTAAATGCTTGGCCCATCCCAGTCTTCGAGATTTTATAACTCTAGTAATATCAGCTTTTCCGTATAACTCGTTTATTTCCCTATTGTGTAAGATTCTCCATTCTCCAGTTAACTCATTAATTTTACCTCCAAATATCTTTCTCATAACTGTGTTCTCAAATACTCTGAATCTATCCTCCTCCCACTTAGTTAGTGCCCATGTTTCGTATCCATAATGGACTACTGGCATAATAATTTTTCTATATATCTCTAATTTTGTCTTCCGTGACAGTATTCGCGATTTTAGTAATTTTCCCACCGAATAAAGGCATGCATTTCCGAAATGCAGTCTTTTCTTAATTTCTTTATGCGTCTCATTTTTGGAGTCAATTATAGTAGTGAGGTATTTAAATTCTTCTACTATGTTAAAAGTTTTGTCTCACACCTTCAGGTCGCTATACTCATTCACGGGTGCCATTCTGTCAGTGACCATGTATTCCGTTTTCTTTTCGGTAATTTCTAGACCTATTTCTTTTGCCGTTTTTATTAGTATTTCAACGTTTGTTATTATGGTTTCCCTGTTCTGTCCTATTATATCTATATCATCTGCATATGCTAGCAATTGCGTTAAGAGACCGTTTAGTATTACTCCTTCTCCGCTTACTTGTACGGCCCTGACAACTTATTCTAATACTAGGTTAAACAGAAGTGTTGATAGCGCATCCCCTTGTTTTAATCCATTGTGGTTTTCAAATGGTTCTGATAAGCTGTTTCCTGCGCGAACTATGCTCCTGATATTATTTAAACACATTTTTATTCAATTAACTAGTCCTTTTGGAATCCCTAGTAGTAAGTACTAAGGCGTGGTACATTTTAGCCCTTATAATCGAGTCATATACTTTTTTACAATCAATAAATACTTTGTGTACCGTTTTGCTATACTCCCAATTCTTTTCTAAGAGTTACCTAACTGTGAACATCTCGTCGTTAGTCGACCTATTTCGGCGAAATGTTGTTATTAAGATAATGCACTCTCGCTTGCTGCCTTTTGTTTTTCCATTCCTCGCATTCTTCGTCAAACCACGGTTTAGGTTTTTGTGCTTTTTCCGTTTCCCTAATACTATCTTAGCAGCTTGTTAAATTGAACTTTTAATATTGACCCAGGTTGTCTCGATGTCATCGCTATCTTCCTTATTCTCTATACTATCTAGTCTGCCTTTTAGTTGTTCCCTATATCTGATGGAGGTGTCGTAATTTTGTAGTTTTTGCAAGTTAAACTCAGTTGTTGGGCAGATTTTATTCTTATTTTGGTTAACTAGTATACGAGCTCTGATCTTGGCTGCCACCAATAAGTGATCGGTATCGCAATCTACGCCACGATAAGTTCTGACATCGAGGATGTTTGCATGGCGTCTATTATCAATTAATACCTGGTCAATTTAGTTAAGTGTATTTTTATCTGGTGATATCCAGGTTGCTTTGTGTCGACCCTTATGAATAAAGTAAGTAATTACTTTTTATTATTAGATTTCTAGATACAGCAAAGTTAACTAATCTTGTCCCTTTGTCGTTATTGACGTCGTGCACACTTTCCTTCCCTATGGTCGACCTTTAACCCTCTTCTTTTCCGATTTTCGGGTTAAAGTCGCCTAGCAGTACCTTTGCATAGTCTGTTGAAAGCCCATCAAATACTTGTTTTAGTTTCGTATAAAGAAGGTTCTTCATGTCATCGTCCGCGTTCTCTATTGGGCAGTGAAGATTAATGAATATATATTTATACAACTTGCTTTGAATAGTGTGGGTGCCTCAACGATCGTTGATAAAGCTAAAATTGTTTATCGCCTTTGTCAGGTTGTTCTTAATTAGGAAACTTATTTCCAGCTGTCCTGCCTTTCCGTGTATTCCCTCTTAACATCCGTCCTCCGAACTTTCTGTAAAGCTAAAATGTCTAGGTCGTATCAATCTGCTTCCCTGGAGAGTATCTCTAACCGCCAATCGTTTGCTAAGCTGAGCACATTCCATGTGCCCACCTTAATGTCCTTTGGTTTGTTCATTTGCATGGATTCCCCCCGGGCCGTTCCCCACACCGGACATCCAAAAGGGGGGGGGGGGGGTCAGTTTATGTTCGGACAATGTTTGAACTTGTGAGGAATGCATGGTTTTCATTGTGACATTTGTAGATGACTTGCGGTGGAGAGATATTCGCCCGGGTATAGGGTCATCACGTAGGAGTACGACCCCGCTCTCGTACGTACGGTTTTTTTTTGTTGTTGGATTTCTTTTAGGAAAGTGAAAGGCAATAGCGTGCGGAGTATGGCGGAGGAGTATGCGGGGAACGTATTTACCCCCCCCCCCCCCCCCGATTTGGCGGATTTCATTTTATTTTCTGCCTCGAAGTGCTTTTGAAAGGAAATGATAGAGGTACTCAAGTTTTTGGTTCCGCGCGCAGTCCTTGTTCCGCGAAGTCATCCGCCGTTTGTTAGTTTCCACGGCCTCATGTTTTTCGCGGTTCGATATGCACTAACACTCACTGCACTCACTGCACAGAGTATATAAAGAAATCACTTCGCGCTATAGTTCGAACCATCGTAGGAGTTGCGGTCGTGCGACTGCCATCTTCGATAGTGTTTTTCAGACTATTGGTCCTGTGCTCGGTAATACACTTTCATCGAGTTTCCCAAAGTGAAGATAGTGCGCTTCGGAACTTCTGATGTAGACGCGCACGTGGTCCTAGAGTACGGTATATATATTGCCCGGGATCCTCAAAGGGGAGGTCCAGGTGTTTAGCACATATAAAAATCATGAGTAGATTTTGCACTTTGGGCCTTTTCATGTCTACGTGCCTATCGTCCTCAAGTACGGCATGTATATGATCCAGGACGAAGTCCAACAATCAAGTTTAGATTGTGCCCTTGGAGACGTTTCATGTGTATGTGCATATTGTCCTCGAATACGGCGTGTATATTACCCGAGGGGCTATCCATTCAAAGAAGTGCTTCAGTGATTGCATATTTCACGCAACTTCACAGCGATTTCATTCATCATTTCACGGGAACGTGTTTTAGTGATTTCTGGTGATTTCAAAGTACACGATGAAATAAATTTCATGCAAATACACATATCAATTTCAGAACAAAATAAAATAGTACACTCTACACTCATTTACCTCAGGGAAAGCAATTCTTAATTAACAGAAAAACGTTCAAATAAAATAATTTAAGATTTTATTTAGGTGTCTTAACGTAAAAAATAATAGTTTTGGATTAAACCGTAGAAACATTTCTTTAAATATTGCAATCTTCTAGAAAATTTAAATATTTGTAAAAAAAGAGACAAAAATTTAGGTTACTGCAAAAATGATGGAACTCTATGCTTTTGTTATGCATTTTTTATCAAAAGTCTAGGATCGTCTCCGTAGCCATACTTTTGCAAGACTTTCTGAGCCCGACTTTTTCCAGACTTGTCCCAGACTTATTTTTTTACACGGGTTTATATTTGGAGGTGGCTACATCTAAGGTTGTATGGTTTACAATAAGAATAGTTTGGTTTTACGTTTTTTTTTCAACCTTTTTGTAACTGAACATTGCTATGCCTGGGCTAGTTGGGTTCAGAGTTTAGGGTTTCACTTGAATGTTTTTATATTTTAGAAATTGCTGTCTCTGGGGTACTTGAGTTTAGAGTATAGAATTCTATCTATACGTATTGTGCATTGATTCACTTGTGTCATTTTTTGCCAATTTGATTAATAAAAAGGTACGGCATGGTTTTAAAAATTTAGGGACGTCTACTTATGTGTATTTACTCTTAGGTATTATTAAGTTTTATAAAATTAAAGAAAAATAACTGCGCGAAGCACGGAATGTGTGTCTAGTACGTTAACCTCAATATGTCCTATTAGTTAATTTCTTTCAAATCTCTGTAGAATTGTCCTATATGCATACTGTGAACTAATAAATATTTTGTATGTCAGTTTTTGTGTTACTTTTTAATATCTAACCGTTCCGAATAGAACTTTTTCATTCTCTCAACTGTGGTAAACGGTCAACGCATACGTGCGCTATATTGGGTACACTTACCTTACATTTTATATATACCGTCACGGACCCAGTTCCTGATCATTTGGTTACATTTATTACTATTTTGACTTTAATGTATACAAAATTTGTTTTAAAAAAATAATTAGTAATTGTAAACTATTTCGTAGTCATATAAAAGAACTTTAAAAGTTACTAGTAAAATACATTTTTAATATAAAAAATGTTAAAGTTGGACGTTGTTGGCAACGTCATGATTGACACCATCTTACTTAAGTGAGCATGCAAAGAAATTTACATCATTTCTTTAAAATTTTGTAATAGATTGTAGAAAAACTTATGTAATTAAGTTATTCAACAGTTTATTCGTATAAATCACTTAAAACATTCATATAAAATATTATTGATATTTGTAAATACGTGTGATTAGAAATAGGGTCCAAATTCTTATCGTTTACCCAATTCCTGATCAGTATTAATAACATGTTTTATGTGTGTTTAAAAATCTTAAAATACACAAATATTTGTAATAACAATTCTATAAGTAGTTTTAATCCATGCGAAAGTAATTTATCATGCAAAAGTCGCAGAAAACGTGACAATAAATCACAACACTATGTGCATTTTATAGGTTATAATATATGCTCGCACGAGAGTCTATATCGTGCAGTAGACAGAGTACGAATAACCGAACACTTTTACCTCGTCTAAGTTTCACGTTTATAATCACACAACCAAAAATGTTATATTTTAGTATATCTACTGTATTAGTATTGCTAAATGAGTTTTTGTTTATCATATAAAATACTTATGCGTCAATAATATTTGTGATCAGGAATTGGGTCTTGATATGATCAGAAACTACGCCTATACAAACCTCAAGTGATCAGGAATTGCTCTCACAGCTTTTTTTCTTTGAGTCTTTATATTTAACTTAATTTTGATTATTTATGTACTTTTTCAATTTTATATTAAAGATTAACAGTTACATTTGTTATTAGAAATTTCATTTTCCATGAATACCCCATCTTTACGCTTTGACATAACAAATAACGTGACGACGTGCCTTAACTGATCAGGAACTGGGTCCTTGACGGTATTGTCCGTACCTACATATTGATTGCAGTTATAATTGATGTCACTTTGAGAAAGCATAGTGCCAAAGCAGTTGGCAGCGTTTTTTTCTTTGGTGAAATATAATACGAACTTCATACTTATTAGAGTCACATGTTTTGTGAAATATCATGAATTTAGTACTTATTCATAAAAATAAATTATCAATAATATATCAAAATATTAATTACTTAATACTTCTTTTAAGCTTTAGAATTACAATTGAAGAATTTAAAATTTCCGGTATAAAGGATGAAGTTAATAATGACTACACGTAATGTATAACGTTTAAATTATAGATACATAATTAATCGTTTCAATATGTACTTAGGGAATAATAATAGCGAGGGTTGAATAATAAGTTATATCAAAATTTGATTGAAAGATTATTAAAATTTATTCGAGGTTGCAATGTAGAGTAATAATTTATAGAAGAGCTGTAGTTAAAATATTTGATAATATAAGTATTGTTAAATAAAATTACAGTTAAATGCAGTTAAATTGCAGTTTTGATAAGAGATATACCTTTATTAATAATAAATAATATTTTTATTAACAATTTATTATATTAATTATATTACAAAATTTCTTTCTCAAAACAGAATCGCATGTTTCAAACTTATAAGATTATGCAGGTAAATTTAAATTAATATGCATTATCAATCATAAAAATCATAATAAAAAAGTCGTAATAACTTTATCAAATTATACTAAGTAAAATCAGGTTTAAAATATAAATATAGTGATGAAAATATGTTCTTAAAATGTTGGCCTTAATAACTTCACGGGCGAAAGGCTAATGTACTTTTGATGAGGGTTATCTTGAATTCGATATTAACGACGATCATTAAATAAATTATGTTGAATTTTACGCGTAAGAAATATGATTCTGGAAGATAGTATCATGAAAAATGATTATAGCTTCTTAGTACATATGATTGTAATCAAAACTAAACTTGATTCAATTATTGTTAAAAAAATAACAATAATCATGAGAAGATGTATTTTGTATCTTAAAATGTTAATAATAAATTCTTATTTAAAATATGTCAGATGCAACTGAACATTAAACGTTAATCAGCAGTACACGCTTTAACAGTATGTGATCAAACTTCTGAAACTTATAAAGCTATGGCAGTAAAACAATAAACGCACAAACATTTGTATATTTACAATGCAGATTCGTAATATTGTATTTTATTTGCGAGAATTCCCGTGTGGCGTACATTTGCATGAATTGTCTAGATGTATTCGATATAAATAATCCGGTCAAGATTATATGGGTTGCAATAACGCTCGTTTTGGCAATGGCAGCACTTTATTAACAAGCACGATACTCGTAGATTAAGTGGAGATTACGTGAGCAACCTTCATTACAATGGCAAAGCCATCGCACACAAATTACCGGATTCTGCGTGTATGTATAGAAGGTGATATGTGTGTGCGCCTCTATGCTACATATAACGCGATAAGAATTATTCAAAAGTTTTTATATGCTTTTTAGTATGTTGTTGAGGTACATGCCATTTGGCATATTTTTAACTTTTGGCTTGCAAACTTTTTCTAGAGAACAAAGCAGTAAAGTTTTCTAAAATTTAGCGTATAAAACTTTTGTTAGAAGATTATGGAATGGAAAATAAGTGAAAATAGCGAATCTGTGATAAATGGAAATTATGTAGTAAAATATTTTGTAATATATACAAGCAAATAAGAAAAATCGTTAATGCTATACTTGATTCTATAGCAAAAATAACTAATTATTCACGAGATTTATTTAGATAATTCTATTGTTTATTATATTCACAATATAAACTTTTGGCTTGTTTTGAATTAAATTTTATTTAATTGGTTATATTTTGTAATTTTCGTCACATTCTGATTACTCTGGTGTCTACAAAAAAATTATATTGTGATAACTTTATATGCTTGTTAATAACATTTAACTGATATATAACATAGCCAAAGTTACGATCACGTTACTGTAAGTTTCGTTGTTGATATTATGTTTCATCAACGGAGTATCAACTTGAACTAATTTAGTGGAGCAAATACTGTAGCTATTGTAATACAATCCAAATTGTTATACTCCACGACATCAGTCCTTCTATTCCAAATTAAATATACTGTAAATTCAATTTTCAGGAGTCTTTGTTTATTAAAACGTAATTTGTTGTCGTAAGATTGTTGTCAATAAATATGACATATTTTAGACTAGGACTCTAGACTACTCCGTGTAAGTAAGATTTATGTGTTTAATAGTTTTGTGAGGTTTGTTTGTCACCCCGTAGCTCCTAAACTACTGACAACGACATTACTAATATTAGCGTTATCAATATATCTATATATGTGTAACTTTTAGATTTTTGAAAATCATTTCTAAAGTTTTAGTGGTATCTATATATTCTATTCTTGGAGGTCTAACCCTCCTTATGACTCTTGCAGACCTAAGTTTGAAGTTTGCTTTAAGAGCCTCTCGCTTTAACTTTAAATGTTGAGTAAAGTCATTTTCCCCAGTACCAATCAATAGAAAATATTATTCTTCATCCGTAAACACCTATCAAATTTCATTCATGTTAACAGAATTAATGTTATTAATAATTAAACGTTAAAGCGTTTAGAATGTTGAAGCGTAGGTATAGAAACGATATTGTGAGTCGATAAGATTACTTTAAGGTTGTACTATCTGTAAATCGAAAATAGTGCTAACTCCATCAAAATATGTCAATAAGTGTCTATTATCAGTATAAATTCACATGCAAAGTTTCTAGAAGGTTTTCGGATTTTTTGATAATTAAAAATATTTTTATTGTAATTATAAAATTAAGTTTGTCAGCTAATTTTTTCTTTCATAAATAAGCATGTACAGCGGATGGATTATAAAACTAATTATATCTGACAATTGTATTAAAAAACCGCTGCTAACTGCTTTAGCACAATGGTTTCTCAAAGAGATATGTTATATACATTGATAAAAGTGATTTTAATAAAAATCGAAAATGTTATAGACAATATTATGTACTATGGTGTTACGCTTGATTATAATGGCAATGATGGCTCAAAAATTTAATCAGTTATTTTCTGAGTTCATTTTCAATTTCAATCAAAAATACAAATGCATTGAAAAGTTATGGTGACCACAAAATGTGATTATATAAAATGCATATTCACACATTATAAGGAAATTACGCCTTGTTAATGAATAAGTGCACATTGTATTTCTCGTCTCTTCCTTCATGATCAACGAGTAGTATCAACTCTTCCCACTAGATTTACCACACGTTCCAATCTAAAAAATCAAGTGAGCGCCACAGCGCCGCGCCGACATCATAGCGAAAAGGATCTCATTGATTTTCTTTGTGCTGGATAAACCGCACGTTCCAGCAGGAAAATGACAGGAGAACAGAGGATAATTCGCTCTTTAGTTTCTAATTGCTATAACAGTTTTCATTGAAGTTATTGGTGTTTCATCACACGGGATATTAGTGATAAATCGAGGAGTAATCAACGATAAATTGTAAAATAATAAGTTAACCTAAAAAGTGTTTGTATGTTTTTTATTTAAGACGTACGCAATGGAGCCGTCGCGTCATTTTTTGGTAGAAGATGTAACTGGTTCAATTTGAAAGGCTTCTTTTTCAGGCTCTAATCTGATCAAGATACATAGTTATTACTATGACATTTAAGCCTGCGGCTGATTCAATTTTAAAGGCTTCTTGTTCAGGCTCTAACCTGATCAAGATTCATAGTATTACTATGACATTTCAGTCTACGGCTGATGCAATTTGGAGGGCTTCTTAGTCAAGCTCTAACTTAATACATAGTTAATACTATGATGTTTAAGTAATTTGCCTACTAATATCAATATAGTACCTGTATACAGAAAAAGGACCATAAGGCATTGTTTATTGAAAGGAAGTGCTTCCAGAATAATAACAGATAGCTTAATATTAAAGGCATCTCATTCAGGTCCTAACCTGTTCGATATTCATAGTTATACTATGAAATTTAAGCAAATTTTCAAGTAACTAAAAAGTATAACTTTTATTCACAAATTTAATCAATCAAAGTAAAAGTTACGATAAACTAGAGATCCTGAATGGTATTCTATCTACGATAAAAACGCGGACAGCAGCGCCATTTCAAGTCAGTTCGAACACCTTCCCTTTAGCAAGCCGCGCGCTTGTTGTTATTGTCTCGCGTCCCCAACGCATCTCTACGAGCGCACTGCGCGCTCTAATTTATTGTAGTGGCACTGCGATACTGGAGTCGACTCTGCGGTATTTCCGCCGGTATTATTTTTCTTTTCGTGTAATTTAATGTTACACTGTATTCACAAAATTATTTTCAATGCAAAAATACATAAACGCCTTAATATTACTGAACCATCAAGGCATTTCGTTGCGGCTCTAACCCATTCGAGATTTATAGTTATTACTATGGTATTTCAGTCTTTTATCAAGTAAAATATATATTATTAATGTTATTCACGATATCAATAAAAATTTTGTTTATTTTGAATTAATTAATCATTAATATTAGTTAATACTATAAATATTTATTTATTATATTTATAATTAGATTTATAATTAATACTATAAATATATGTATATTATAAGCTGTCTTACAAATAATTAAAAATGGCATCAACCAGGTTCATAAAGACTTGCATAAATTGGAATTCTCATGATATACTATGATGCTCATGAGATTTAAGTTAAAACTTTTAAGTTAAAAGGTACATCAAGACATTAAGGGGAGGTCGGAGCCGATTACAGATTTCTGCATTGAATTTTACATTATTCTAATTTAATTGTTCATAAAAGTTAAAAACTTTAGTTGTCCGGTGTTCTCAATCTACTAAGGAACACCAGACAACTGAGGTAATTGAAAAAAATTAAAAATTGAATGAAAATACAGAAAAATACAAAATTGTCGGTAACTACGTAGAAATATATAAGCTACGACCTCCCCTTAAAGAGCAATGCTCGAATGGATCAAATTCAAGTCCGAGCCTAGTTGTGAGGCAAGAAGGACAACATGAGATAAAAGCACAGTAAAAATAAACGCTTAACGCTGCAAAATCTCTATTTGATCAATTCCTAATATGGAAATTTGCAATAAAGGCATGGTGATTGCAATCGACAAGGGCTATTTCAGCTGCTGCGTAAATTGTTTATATTAAATTTTGCATTAGCTCCACTAATGTTACGATGAGAGAATCGTCTGACCTTAACAGATACCTGATATTGAAGCTATTTCATCGAAACTAGCTTAAATAGAAATGATTATCCGAGTCTATATTCGATTGATAATAATGGAAGATTATAATTATATAAGAATACATAAAATATATTCTACGGAGAAGACTCCATAAGACTTAAGTTAGACAGAAGCTATTTATTGTATTAAGTGCAACGGGCAAAATTACCCTATATACATTGAAATTAACATCGATTCTACTTTCGGTAGTAGTGTTATGGACGATTAAGCTTTTTGTTTTCAATAGAATTTAAAAATTGAATACCATAGGTGTTATTTTGCTTGCAATTCCAAAATTGGTGATGTACGTTGAAGTCGCCGGTAAATAGGCAATATGAATCTTCATCGATGTATTACACAGTGCTGTCCCAATCTGCTTGAGAAGGGTTACTTCTAGGTGATCTGTAGAGGTGAATTTTCAATTTTGATTCCAAGGGTTTCCATTTTAACATTTGGATTGTTTATGAGTATAGGTGAGGCTTCTAGATGTTCTTTAACAAGGAATAAAATTCCTCCATCCATATTGTCATCTCTGTCTTTGTGAAAAGCTTTGAATCCAGGTGTTTTTAATTCTTCTTCTATTTTTTTGTTTGGTGTTAAAGGTTGAAGCCAAGACTCAACGCAAATAAAAATGTCGATATCTTGCAGAATTTTTTCAAGTTCATGTTTGCGTTGTGTTATACTACGAGCGTTCCAAAAAAGAATTTTGAGGTTTTTTTGTAAGTAGACATAATTTTAGAATTGTATATTTTATTACGTAGGAGAGATGGGTGTAGCAGGGAGATCAGAGTCTGTGAGAGATAGTTTCTGTGTTTAATTGGATAATTTTGTTTTTAATTTTAATTAATTTAGTTGTAATTGTTGCGTTTTGAACGGTAGGGTATGTTTTTTCGATAATATCAATAATAGTAGATGTGTCGGTGACAATTTTTTTTGCTTCCGAGACGATATCTATTTATTATTATAGTTTTTAACAAATTTTAGAAACGTAGGATAATTAATTGGGAAGTTGTTTGTCTCATTGAATATTTCTGAGATTGATTGTAATGATTCTTCTAGAGCATTGTTTTTCCCTTCCATATAAAAAACTTTTTTTCTTCTGACAACTTACGCCTTTTAAGAGTTTTTTTCTGAATTTTGAATAATTTCTTTGGTTTGAAAAAATCACCATTTGAAGTATCTTCAAGGCCATCAGGTTGTTTCGTTTCAATGTCGGAGTTGGCTGTAGGATGAGAACCTGTCATTCTTGATGAGATTTTGCTGCTCGATGTGCGAAGTTTGTGGTAAATCTTTATTTTCATTGTCTTGTTTATCAACAGGTTGGTAGAGTAAGCGCTGTTTGTATTATTTTCTTGTTGTGGTGATTTTACATTGTAGAGAGAGCATTGTATTGATTTGTGTCCGTGTTGCTTACATACCCAGCATAGCGTAGATTCAGTAGTCCGATATGTCCAATAGTTTGTCTCTTAATAGTTAATTTGTAAGCTTTCAGGGAGCATGATATCGTCCTCCTCTTTGATGTAGAACTGCCGACGGATAGAGAGAACATGTAACCTACCTGGTTTAGTAAAACTTGCTCTAATGTCACTTATTAGCGAGACGATATTGATGCCTTTTCACTTTAATAAATTGACGATCAATTCATCTGGAATAATCGGTTGTACATTGGAAATGACAACTCTTTTATTTTTATTAACATACAGTTTGATTTTAAGGGGATGTCGGAGCTAAAATCGTGTATTTTCTTTTAGTGATTACTTTTAAAATATAGAATGCAGGGAAACCTTAAGAGCAGAGTACCGTAGTGCTTTTTATAATAAAGCTTTTGCATGCAAGATAAAGTTGATCTGATGAGTTATTTTTCTGATTAATTGGAAATACAATAGGGTGTTTACGCATTGAAACCTAACCTCAAAATTGTAATCATACCAAACTTTTGCTAATAACTTCTTTTAATGTAATTTTACAGTAAGATTTAGAGCTGAGCACCGTAGTGCTTACTATAATGAACCAATCTGTACAAGATAAAGTCATACGGACTTGTAGTTTTTACAAACAATTGGAAATACAAAATAGGTCGGACAGCAAAAGGGGGGGGGGGGGCGGGGCTCCGACATCCCCTTAAGAGTAGCCTTTGATAGTAAAAGTTTTGTTTTTAAGTTTTTGAACGAAATCTTTGCTTGATAAGTAAACTATGTGTCGTTTTCCGGAAATTCTTGATAAATATCGAATGTGATTTACATCTACTATTTGTTCAAGCCCATCGATATAATCGTCATTGGTCAAACCTTCAACCGTGTCAATAATAATGGCATCCTGTTTAGTGGGGCGAATTTTTTGTGCAGGAATTGTAGCGTACGAATTTTGAGTGGAGAAAGTAAGAGATTGGCCATCGATGGCAAAGGCCATTGTGTGGCTTTAAGTAGTCGAGACTGCTGAGCCAGGCGAAAGGATTTAAAGTGTATATACTTGTACACGCGCACCCGCGTGCGGTATTACACTGCATATAACATTTAAATATACAATATACAATAGTCCACATTCACAGATGAGACGTCATTAAACTCTAAGTTTTTATGGTATGTAATCTAATCTAATATTACGTCATGGAAGGTATACGAGAAATGTTGAATACATTTATTCTACAATTTCGATAAATCTCGAGTGTAATATAATATATGGTTACGCGATGAGTAAAATTAAAAACAAGACAAAAAATTATTGCTATTAAAAGGAAAAGACGCAGTACCGTCTTAGGGGTATAAGTATTAACGAATGTAATCGTTAAGGTAAAAGTACCTATTATGAAACACCCTCTTAACTGTGTCCCTTTTATGAAACTGTATAAAAAATTATAAAATAAGAAATAATTATAACATGCATAAGGGAATATAAAAATTTTATTGATAATTTTGAATGTTTTCATCTGTAAATACACGAACATGAGTATTGTTATATAATAAGTAATATTATGAAAAATCATTCAATTTTACGTGTCTCCAAACCCGTGTTGATCGCGGTTTTGGGAGCCGAAGCAGATGATTTATACGACTTTGTTTTTTAATTATATTTATAAATATAAATTACTTGACACCATATGCAATAGCTTAAACTGCTTTTGGTCCGTAGATTTGAATTATCTACAAACTGTTTTAATGTCGATGCGATTTTTATTAAATATGTAGCTGTTTCATAATAGGTGCGCGAGTTAGTGGAAGTCCGTATTTATGAAACACCTTAGCAAGGGCTATTTTTTAATAATTTTAGCTATTTGCATATTATTTTCTGTATTATGAAGCACTAAATACTTGATATTTTAATGATATAGCTCCCGTACATATGAAAACTTATTACGAAGCGATTCTATGAGGCATAACCCTAAATATGATCATTTTGTTGTTATTAAAAACTTATTAAAAATTATGTCAATCTTATGTAGACGTTATTACTCGTGTATATTAGACGCATTGTTTACGACAGATATAGCAATTGTAAGTAAAAGCAGTCAAATAAAGTAATATTTACATATTTATTACGTTTCATAATAGGGACATAAATTATGAAACACCCAGACATCGTGCGATTGCACTGTTTCATAATACGTACAATGAATCACTTCAGTATTTTATTAATATAATTAATTATTAACGTTTCATTTGTATTTTAAAGTCATTATCAAGGAAAGTCTAGCCCTTCGAGTACTATCAAAAGTTTTAACGTTATACGCTTATTCAATTTCAATTTTACAAAAGTATAAAATGCACCCCGGAAACCGTTTCATAATAGGTACTTTTACCTTATGTAACAATTAAACAACTTTCTATTTCCAAAGTATTGTTTCATCTTCAGAATTGTTTTTATATATCAAAGATTTGAATGGATATTCTATAAATGATTTCTTTATAAGTGCTGCGGCTTTTATTGAACGCTATAAGTGGTTTTATTGTATTATCTTACTTAAATTAGGCTTCATTATAAAGGAAGCCTCACCTGCTATAGCAGAATTTTACTTTGATTTCGACAGTAATATTTGGAGAAGGTTTGAAGTTGCGGCATTCCTGAGAATCAACTGTGCTGTGTGGAGAAGCTTTGAAGTTGGCGCGTTAATGCAGAAATTCGGTAATCAAAGGCATATGAGTTTAAAAGGCTTAATACCAATGTATTGAAATTCGGATTATTGGCAGCTGCTATTTAATAGTACATTACGATACGTGTGACTTAAGTAGTCCTTTACAACATGGCGTGTATTAGCGCCCGAGGGCGCCAAACGCCGTGCTATGAATGACGACTTTTGACACGAGTATCATATATTATTTTATAACACTGCTTGCCTAAATCCGCTGTCACGCCTAGCCGTGCCAAGCAGTCCAATATTGCACCGGGAGGTTAGCGCCCAAGCGTAGCGAGGGCGATAAGGACGGTGCAATAATTGATAACTTAAGTCACAGATAGGTGTGACTTAAGTGCGGATTTAGGCCATACAGTGCTATAAATTATATTTATAAACAATATAGTATTATTGCTTTAGTTGCTAATTTTATACTCATTATAACTTTAGTCACCAATACAATTATTTATGATGACAAAAGATCCCAATATATTATAAGTTTTCAAATTTTTCGATGTTAGAGAAAACTAATGTTTTTACTATTACAGTTTCAAAATCTCGGTTTGTCAGTCACTTTTAAATTATCATTGTAATAGATTCATATTTTTAACGATCATTACTTGCTGTTGCTGTTAAATTTATATACTCTCTTAATTTGAAATAGTGAACTTGTCACTATTTTAGCTAGTGAAAATGATTCCACTTACGATACAGTGAAAATTTCACTATTTTATAGTGAAACTTTCACTATTTTATAGTGAAACTTTCACTATTTTAGCTAGTGAAAATAATTCCACTTGCGAAACAGTGAAAATTTCACTATTTTGCCAGTGAAAACTGTATTCATTAGAAAAATAGTAACTTATCACTAATTTGGTAGTTAATTCATAAGTTAAAAGCCGGCAAGTTAGGGATCGAGTTGGTATTTCATAACCTAATTTCAGTTGACATTATTTTTATTTCATGAACATTACATATTATTTTTATTATGTAATAGCAAAATAATTAATTAATTAATAAAAATGGTGCAACTAATATCTTAATTAGAATTCTGGTCCATATTCCCTGTGTAAAAAATTGGACAAATGCCTAAAATTATAATTAAATTCAATTTTAATCTCTTTTGTAATGTGCATACTAATGCATTTATTCATATTATCTGGAAGTACCTTTTTAATCAATACATTTATATCAGTTATATTCGCAGCATCGTTTTATAAGAGTTCATAAAATTTACTTTATGTAGGCAATCTACGTAGGCAAGTGGTGAAGACGTTGGACTGTAAACCTTGTGGACCAAAGTTCGATCCCCATAGCAGAAGTTTTTTTCGCATTTTTAATTTATTTCTTATTTTAATATATATAAATGTTCAACTGAAAATACATAATCAATATCTAATACATCTCATATATAATTATATACGCGTTTAAATGACAGCCTTATTTTTTTAATTTACTGAATATGATTAAATTTCACTGATTCAAGTAGTGAAAATTTATTTCACTATTTCATAATAAGAGAGTATATAATTTCCTTAAAAGTTAAGATTGCAGAAGCATGCATATTTATCACAAATTTGAAAACATTTTCCTGTATATTTAATTGCCGTTTTAAGCTTTAAACATCTACTGGTTGATCATGAAGGAAGAGGCGCGAAATACAATTGTATAATTAAACATAAGAGAAGTTCTATTATAATTGTATGTAGCACCTCTTCCGAAATGATCAGTCCCTCCCATCTTTTTCCCTTATCTATAATGTATTATAGATACCCATACTTATAACAGCAACACTTTAAACTAATGAGATCCGGGCGGCGGTGACGGGGCCGCGTGGCAGCTATGGTGGTGCCGCGGCGCTGTGCCGCTCACTTGATTTTTTAGCTTCGAACGTGTGGTAAATCTAGCGGGAAGAGTTAGTACTACTGGTTGATCATGAAGGAAGAGGCGCTACATACCATTATAATAGAACTTCACATAGGTAAATTCGTTTAATTATACAATTTTTAACATATCTAGTGTATAAATTATCAATAATTATGTTCTTCAATTTGAAAAAATTTTCAATGCTCACAATCGTATTTCTTTAACAAAAACTACTTTAGATTAACTGTAAGATACACGAATTGAGAGAAAATTACGCGAGTTTCAAGATATATGCATATTTTTGACATGACAAACGTATAAAATAACAAAAATATTATTTTTCATTACAAATTGAAAAAATTTGTCTTTAACAGAAACAAATTCAAAGTAATCGTAAAGTACGCCAATCAAAAGAAAATTACATATACTTTACGGATATATGCATATTTTTGTCGTATCTAATGCATTAAACAATAAAAAAAATTTAATTCTAAATTTTTAAAAATAATCAGTAAGTTTCGACCATTCCGCTATAAAATCTAATCAGTTCTATGTTAAGTCATATCTGATATACCTTCAAAATTTCAGCTCCAAATTCAGCGGCCTCCAAAAGGTATGTTGACCACAAAATTTTACCACACACACACGCGCATTTACGCACGCAAATACGCACGCACACACACACACACATCACACACATACACATACACACACAAACACGCACACACAGACGTACGCATACACACACACCAAACACGCACATACGCACGTACGCATGCACACACACTACACACACACACACACACCTACACACACAAACACGCTTGCACGCATGCACACACACTACACACACACCTACACACACAAACACGTTTGCACGCATGCACACACACAACACACACACACACCTACACACACAAACACGCTTGCACGCACGTATACACGCACGCACTCACACTGAGAAAACCATAACATAAATTTCATATCGTAAAATTATGATATCGTAAATTTTTCGATTCATATCGTAGATCAAATTCCATTCAATCCAATGTTGTAAAATCATGAGCATGGGATCTGCGCATAATATTTCGCCTATTAAGATAAATTAAACTATTTAAAATTGTATTTTTAATGTAGAAATTAAGATTACAAATTGCTAATTTTACGACATCATATCGCATCTGACGCTGAATAATTACGATATCGATACGTAAATTTTGCGTGAGTTACGATATATATTGCCTGGGAACGATATATATTGCGTGAGTTACGATATATATTGCGTGAATTACGATATATATTGCGTGAGTTACGATATAGTTCTCTCAGTGCACACTCACACACACACACACACACACACACACACACTCTAACACACATACATACCCACATACATACAAACAGATAGATATTTTGAAAATTCTACATATTCTGATTCAGCGATCTCAAAAACATCGAAATTCATCAAAATCTTGGTTTTCGAGAAAAACATTGTTACAAAGCTTCTCTTTGAGAAATATAGTTATACCTACTTAGTATATATATATATATATATATATATATATATATATATATATATATATATATATATATATATATATATATATATATATATATATATATATATATAAGAAATATATAAATATAAAGAGAATAGTAGTTAACAGCTAATAAATACTAATTATTATAATATCACATCTATTTTTGTACCTGGTTTGCAGTATAAATATAATATCTCAATACAAGTTGCATAAAATCATTAAAACGTAAAAAAATAAATCATTGTCATAACTTTGATATTTTTAACACATTTTCTCACATAAACAGGCGGTATTATAAATAAATTATATAGCTTATGCCTTTATATGTTAAAGGCACACTTCAGAAAGCTAATAAATATTGCTTGTGATTTATTTGGATGGTATATATTATAGCATTATTTACATTTAAATCTTGTACTCACAACGCTAGGGCCATCTTTGTCATTTTATATATATAATATAAGTGAAACAGCCTAATACACTCATCGGAATATGTTGCCGCCACCTTTCTTACTATCTCACTCGCTGCGTTGTATACAATCGATTCGTGTTCGTTATTGCACACAGATTGTTTCTTTAAAGGTGGCTCCTGTATAAATATACACCTTAAGTATACAAATTTATATAATAATTTGTTCTCATATTATAATATAAGAAATTATATAATATAAATAAAGGATACTTCAAGTAAGGAAAAAAAAATGTTCTACATAATTCCATATTGCAAAAGTAATTATCGTCAACTAGAGAAATATTCAACAAAACGCTGCAGACTATTTAATTTCTTATTAAATTTTAATTTTGAAGGTCTCATTTTGTTCCTTAAACGATTTCAGGGGGACTTACCGGTATGAAAATTGAAAAAAATCGATAAATCTGCAAAGTTACAGCCAATTGTTTATAATTTGGTGCATGTGTTTTATAAACAATCCGACAAAGCTTTGCAAGATTATCGAATTTTTGCAATTTTTATATCGATAAGTCTCCTTGAAATGATTCAAGGAATTAACAAAATGAGACCTTAAAAATCGAATAAGAAATAAAAAGTGTCGATAACCACTTTTCCAATATAGACATTTTTCTAAAAAAAACTTTTTTATCACTTAAAGGGCATAGCACGTTTCTTACACTTAAGAATTAAACACGTAATTATTGTACACAATTTAGCATTGGCCAAATTATATATAGATATATTTGACCAATGTTAAATTGTGCACAATAATTACGTGTGCAATTCTTATGTGTAAGAAACGCACTATACCACTTAAAGTATCCTTCTTTTATAGTATATTAATCCTTATATTATAATATGAAAACAAATTATTATATAAATTATACTTAAGGTCCATATGTATGCAGGAGCAGCCTACATAATGTACGTGATATTCATGCATTGTATACAATCGAATCGTTTTCATTTTTTCGATAATTCTTAGTCAATGTAACAAATAGAATAACATAACTTTCAAATAAAATAACTTTCACGATAAATAATTCAAACATGTGTGTAAAAAAGAAGCACATATATCGTCGCATATAGATAATTGTATTCATCTCCCGCCCGTCCCGAGAGGCACACATTTTGTAATAAATTAATCGTTTTAAAAAACTATAAAGCCAATATTAGCTTTAATTCCATAAAATAAATGAAAACAAATAGTTAAATTATGATCAAGGGGCGCGTTAGCGCCATGATGGAAAGTATGAGTTGTATATGAGATACGAAGTCTCGGGGCCGCACTGCGGACCTTTATACTTTGAAATCATGTTCCCTAACCTGCTTAAAAATTTCGATTGCTGATATTATTAATCTTATTCACGTATGTGATAGCCTATCGATAATTATTAAAAAGACATTAATTTAATATTTGGTTAAAAAAAATTCGTTAAAAAAGATTCATCGTTAAAGAAATAAAGCCGATTGAAATTCTGCTAGCTATTTTTCTTTTCGCTTAGATGTTCTTCTTTTTTGACTTTTTCCTTACGTCACACCCGGATTTGGTGTACATATAGATGTAGTATATGTATACCCTAACAATCCCTGACGGCATATCCGTTTTTTGTGATATAACTACTGTGTTCCTCGATATTGCATGAATGCAGTTGATGATATATATATATATATATATATATATATATATATATATATATATATATATATATATATCATCAACTGCATTCATGCAATATGGATAAAAATATATAATACAAAAGGATCAGCTGACATGTTATATAGATATCTAAACATAAATGTAAATAAAGAGGTGCGCGAGGAACACAGCAGTTATAAGTAGTCGAATCTAGCAGTGATGAATAAGTGGATACGCTACTCGCGGAATCCGCGTGACCACTGATGGACGTAGAAACGTAGAATGTCCTGCCTTCGCGGTTGTAGCGAGACCAGCGCGACGTATATACACAGTGACCGCAGGCTGCTAATCGCTTACGTCTCACCGAAACACCCGATACCTGCTGGAATTCAGCTGCAGATTTCGCTGTCACGAGAAAATTTGAAAAAAGTATACTGAGCAAAGCTACGATCTGCGTAGGTACGTCCAATAGTAATAAAGGAGCCGGTCGGCGATCAAAGATATACTAATTAAGTAAATAAACAAACATAAATTCTTATTTCATCCGTCCAGAATAATATAAAAATATATAATATTGATAAAAAGAACAAAAGGAAGTTTTAAAAAATAACAGAAAATATAAAGGTTATTATTGTGATAAATTTAGTTTAAAAGTTTCTATTTTTTATGAGACTAATAAAATTTACTTCTTAATAATCATTTTTAAAAAATAATCCTTCTTAAATTTTTCGTAATTATAAATATTTGATAATTCCTTTATGCTAAGCTCTGTAAAATCTCGAAATATTGATCGTATGCATCATAATCTATAATCATTGACCTTATTCATTAGAGGTAGTTTACGGCGTGCACGATTATACGTGATCCGATAAACGGTATTTTTAAAACTTAAAAAATAAAAACTTTAGCCTGTATTTTTTCGTTAAAAAAATTTTTTATTATTATTTCTCGAAAATTATACAATTCTTTGAAAATTGTTAATAGAAAATATCAAAGTTAAAGTTTGAATACGTATCAAAGGAGTCAAATAACCATTGGAATAAAAAATTTCGTTGTTCGTGTCACGTAGAATCGTGCATTGTGGAAAGTTTCTCCAATAAATAAAATGCATATTGACCAGGACAATATATTGTGATGCGTAGGATTAAGATTTTAATGTTTCTCACGGCTTAACATAAAGGTATTATCAAGTATTTCACAGTACAGGTGTCTTGTCCCCTTAATTTGATGAGAAATGGACAATTTTTAACATAAAATAAGATTTTTAAGAAAAAATCTATTCGTGTACAAGAAATATAGAATTGTTAAAGCAAAATTTTTAGCATTTTATCATAAAATAAAATTATACCATAAATTGTACAAAAATTAACACGTTAAGGTAGGACTATCGTAAAATACATCTTCAGCTTTCATTTTAATATAATGAAGTTTGGTGGTACATTTACTATTATTATATGACGCCAAATACAAAATTATAGTAAGTTTAAACTTATTTTACCCTTACAGTATGTCATTACTTTATTTATTTGATGCTATTTTCAAAAAGAGATTGGCACAAACAGTTTTTGTCAAAAGGTCTCAAAAAATTTATAAATACTTACTTCAATATAACAAACTAAACTTAGCATGATTTTTTATTTCAATTTTATAATTATTAATAAAATAATAAATGATAATATCTAATATTTTTTATTTATTTATTATTATTATTATTCATTTTTATAAATGAAACACAACAAAAAATATTTACCCACGCTGAAATAATATAGAAATAGTACAAAAAATGTAAAAATATGGTCAGAAGCCACAATTGGACATCAGAAACCATAATTAGACCAAACAACTAGCAAAATATTTTTTTTGCAGGAAAAGAATGACCATAAAACAGACCAAAATGAAACACAAAAAACAAAAAGAAAATGTAACCCTTTCGAAATAATTAAGATATAGTTAGAAAAATATGCGAGAAAGATATCAGAAACCACAAAACGGAGAGACAGAAAGAGTTTAAAACCATACAAACGTAATAAATATATTACATACATACGTCTTTTTGTAATAAATTTGATGAGATTACCTAATACAATATAATAGAAGAAAATAAATTGCAACACAAAAATGATTCAAAATTTCGAAAGCTCTAAAAAATTGATGAAAAACTGAATTTTGTGATATTATTTGGAATACTAATATAATGTTTATATAAGTTATGTTTTCAGTATTTATTATACGTAATATAAATTTTCCAGACTTTTTGCAGTACTTTTGTTTTGAATGTACTAATTTTTATTTATATTTTCTTCTGCATCATGTTGTATTAAGGATACAAAAAATTATATATACTATACAGAACTTTTAACATAAGCATACAGTTTCACAAATGAATTGCATAAGTAATTAAATTTAGCACGTACTTCCGTTTGTGCTTAATGTGCTGAGCTGCTTTACATAGCGTCGGTACTAACTTTCACGTTCCGGAAAAGCTACGCAGATGGCTATATGCGGAAAAATACTTTTCAGTATAAAGCCACTACAACAGATGGAAAAACTTCTAATAAAAAGCGTCAGCAATTTTATAACGCATAACAATCTATATAGTCGTCACCACTTACGATAGCTTTAAGAGTTTAAAGATATGATGCTGTTATTAATAGGTCGTTAACGTAATAATACTAAATATTAAAATGCTAGAATAGCACTGAGGATTTCACACTCACTGTATAAATACAGTATTGATATTTTAAGATTTGTAAATTATTTAGAAATTGTTATATCGATTTTTATGAAACGTGAGCATTTTTATAGCTAATATGAAATTTTGTATAGTATAATTTTAGTTTATATTATACAAAACAAATGTTATATTAACATATAAATTAATTAAAATCACTTCAATTCACTTAGCAGTTCGTGTAAGTAAAAGTCATTTATATTGAGTAATTTTTTGCCTTCTGAAAGAGAAAGCGTTGTTTCGCTAGATTTCTTTGGCTATTTTTTAACGTAAAAACATATTACAATTTGCAGCGTTTTTTAATATTTATTTTAAATAGAATACAATAATATAGATTCTCGTAAATGAAGTTATTGTATACCCATTATTTTAACACATTTATTACTATTTTATTTTATTACATTGCTATACTATACAGCCACTTAAGTGAGTGCGAACGAATTAATGATAATAGGCGTTGTTTCAGGAAACTAATCTATATGAGTAAAATATACGCTTACTTTAGACAAGATTAAGATGTAATTAATGAACGTTTTGTATGCATTTTATATTAAACAGTTATGCTTAAATTATTAATTACAGATGATGTTATAATTAATTATTATTATATAATTAATAATTCGTACAAATATTAAGGTATTTAATTTTCAATTTTAAAGCTTGTTAAATTTAGTATTAATGTTAAACATAATTTTTTTAACGAGTAATATTTATGTGTTTGTAATAAGCGATCGATAACGAGAAATACCAATACTGTCAAAGCGTGTTAATTTATTGATGTCAGTACAGTAAATGGTTCCACTTAAGTGTCGATGACAGAAGGCTTAAAATTCTTAAGCCAACAAGACATCGTATTCTGCACAGGAGCTTCTCTAGCTTTAAACATGAATCTATATATCTGGTATAGCAAACAACAACTACATCCTAATACAATGATCTATTAGTACTATTGCATTCATACCAAACATTAACGAGTAGAATAGCAAAATTTATTAACAGATAGGAAGTACTGGTTAATTTCCAAAAGCATAGGGGATAGTACTCCAGTACGGACATCCATAGCTATTTTGGCTGTAACTTTCGATTGCCTAGGTGAAACTTAAATTTCAAAATGGAATTTGCCGTATGAATGAACCATTTTGACGTAATAAATAAGTTTTGGTTAAATTGAATTATCTGAATTAAATATTATGAAGAAAGAAAAATCAAGATTTTGAATTTTCAAAAAAAAATCTCCCAGTATGGAGACTTACAGTTTTTAGAAGAGTATTTTTAGTCTAAATGCTTAAAAATGGAACTTATAATATATGAAAAAGTTATGAAATAGTATGTTTATTAAGTCTATTTACTTCAAATTACATATAAAATAATTACTATTTAGTTAGTTTATGTACTGGGTACATGTTTAACCTTCAGCAAATAACTTTTGACACGGAAAATAACTGCTTTTTCGTTATCCTGGCGAGAACCTTCGGAGGGATGATTAAAAAATAAGAAACTTTAATCATGTTGAATACGACTATAACATGCATCTAATCCAGAATAAAAAGTATTGCCATCTAGCGCCAGGAGCTCAATACCCATAGGTGTCCGTACTGGGATCAGGGTATTTATTTTACGGGACTCTCCCCTAATAGGCAAGCAATTGTTTCTATAACGCAGTAATTCCTGCAGTATTTTATTTGCTCGTACCAGCAGAACCAATCTCCGATAGGACGGTAAGTAGAGCAGCCATAAAAAGAGCTACAAGGAAGCTGTTTATAAGTTCGTAATGTCGTTACAAGTGCACATGTCTCGAAGGGCATCTGCCATCCTGACATCTGCACACGTGTATTCCTTCTCACAGGAACTATAGCAAACATCGTTCATCGTAGCATAATCGCAAACACCCTAACATAATAGCATTCTGAAAGTGATTGAGCAAACCGCCAAACTCTATATTCCTTACAGCACATCTTCTGCTAAACGTGAATTAAAACATCAAAATAAGCTTTTTAACATTAAAATTTAATTAAAAGTACGTGGTTTCAAATTCAATTTTGTCTGCCTTGTACATCTATTCAATAATGACTGTAACTACTGAATGAAATTATACATTTTCTCCGATTATAAACCTTAATAGTATTTATCTCCTTCAGAGATCAGACATTTATTTTTTTTAATTTATGTATATTACGTTTTAGTGGCTTATAAATAACATCCAGGTCATAATATATTTTATGAGCCATGAGCATGCTTCTTTGAATGAAGCGCATCAACTTGTAAGCACATTGCCTTCTAAAACAGCATATTGCGTTTTATCAAAAGTTGCAATAATTCTGTTCTTGTAAGGTTCCAGTATAATACAAGGTCTAGTAAGTTTTTATGTTCCTAAAACTTATAGAAATTCTGATCTAATGCCAGCCCCCTGTGCAGCCTCGAAATTTCATTATACGAGCGTTAAAGCCATAATGGCTAATAACGAAGATGAAACCTTAATCACCGTTTTTCGAGGCGGGCGGTCGGAAGCGCTCTTATCGTAACACCCACTAAACGTAATACCGTCATAAATATAGTAATAACAGAGTCGTGCACTCACCCTCTGGTAATTGAAAGCCAACAGCAGGTATTTGCGGTCCGCGGAGAACTGATGATCGAAGCTCGCAACAAGGGCCTGTAACAGAGATGCAGAAAACAGAGAATGAGAAAGAGTCGCATCTCTTTCGCAGACAGCTTACAAGTTAGCAACCACGCCATCTCTTGCGGGGAAGTAATCTGGTGCATATATCAAAAGACGCTGATTTAGAGTCGTGGTCGCGTCAGCGGCAGTCAAGCTGTCCCTGCTTCGTAAAAATTAAATGCTCCTTCGCGCGGACTGCCGGCGGAGAGGCTGGTGCTCGCGGACGTGAGTCGCGCGTAGGTGTGCGAAAGTACAGTTGGCCGCGTGAAAGTTTAATGCCGGGGCGCTGGTGGGGCAGAGTCGAGCCGAGCCGAAGCCGAGCCCCTGAAATGTTTTCCATGCACGAGCGGAAAGCGCCGTGTCTGACACCCCTGCCCGCACCCGAGCAAGATGCGCCAACGAGAGCGCAGCCTCGACGCTTTACGCAGATATAGATTAAGGCGCTGATATAGACGTCGCGTCGCTAGGATCAAAACTCTATGGATAAATAAAGGAGGAGGCCGTCAGTTGGATTACGTCAACTCCACTGTTTCTTTCTGCGAGTACAGAGAAAAATAATATTCGGCATTGGCATTTTACATTATAGCCAAAGTTTCTACAGTCAAAGTGTATTAACATCTTGCATCTTGATTTTTATTGATCTTGTGATTTTCTAGTTCCACAATTTTATAGAAATAAAACAGCAGCTGCTGGTATTATTGATTTTGATATTGATCAAGATTATTGATCTTTTAATATTCTAGTGCCACAATTTTAAGGAAATAAAACGGCCTGAAACAGTGGCGCTGCGGCTCTCTCGAATCCGTTGAGGAGAGAGAGAAAGAGACAGAAAGAGAAAGAGAGAGAGAGAGAGAAAGAGAGAGAGAGAGAGAGAAGATCCGGAATCGATTGCTCGTATAATTCAGGCCACTTAGGGATAACGAGCTGTCGGGGCTAGGCTTGACAGATGCGATTATTGTCAAAAGTGTGTGCATATATGAGCGCACGCCAGTGGCTTCGTTACAACTCACGCGGTAAATGGAGCAGTGCTACATATTTGCTTAACACCTGTATTGATTAGAGTCGTTATTATTTAGAATTTAATGGTAGGTATAACGTCGAGATTAATTTTGAAATACGAAGAAAAACGGTTCAAAAGATAAGCGGACATATTGTCGTTATCGATAATTTAAGAGGGAATGTATTTCTGTAGCTGTAATGGATAATCTTTAACAGATAACAAGATGCATTAGCAAACAATACAGTTTTTTATTTGGTTTGTATTACAAAAAAATAATTGATTTGCTTATTTTCGTCACATCCAGCATGGACATGGAATGATATTATCAGTAACGTCATACCAACGTTCAAGAACATTTCTTGGCAAATAAAGTGCATTATTTTATAGATACCTATAATAATTTAACTTATATATGATATTTTTGGAGTAATGCTATAATTATTTGCAATAACATCGGTTATTACAAAAGCAAAATATATATGCTTTAATACATGAGTATAATGAAAATTAACTTTATTTTATGAAAAATTTCAAATAAGCAAACATTGTATGCCAAGGGTAAAAATATATTATATGTAACAAGGTATCTTGCAATTTGCCAAGAAGATGGTCTAAATATTCTATATAGTATAAGATGGTCTAAATGTTCTATATTCTATAAGTACTTATAAAAACATTTGAAAAGAAAAAATATTAAGAGACCGGAGAGTATAGAATAGTACATAATTATAATGAATTCGAAGAATTATTAAATTACACAGACAGTGCATCTACCTCCGAGGTAGATCGGAGGATACTATCCAGAAAGTATGGAAGAATACTCTTTCAACTCTTTAAATGATATTGTAAAAAAAGTTTTCCTAGAACGTCAAGACTTGAATAATAAAATATCAAACGGTACAGTAATTTTAGAAATTGCTTCCAGAGTGACAGCTCTGATCTATCGTAAACTGGCGTATGATAGATGCAGTGCTCATGAAACTGTCGTGATCTCTGTTTCTACAAACTGATAATATTTGCCCTGATTTCTCCTACGTTAAATAGCTGTAAGTTCGGCTTCTTGCATTTCATCATCTATTATTAATACTTTTTACAATTACAGCACTCTCGGAGCGATGCATGAAACTGCAAAGATTGAAAAATCGCGACCATTAGGAGACACCGCAATTTGAGTAACCATGGCAATTGTTGTTACTCCGGCTACAAATTGCAGTTTCTTGACTCAGGGAGTCTAAGCCAGCGCGCGCAAATATAGCATGGCTAATGCAGTGTAGCCCAAATTGAGGGTTCACGTATTTCAGAGAAGTGCAAATGTATTACTTTTATTTTCTCGCGTTTACAGCTGGTCGAGAACTGCTGATGAATCACTTGAATTTTCGTCTACATTGTAGAATAACAAGGAGTTTGAACCGTGACACAAGGAAAACTTACATATATAACACATATTTAATTATACAAGATTTCCTGTTTCAGAACGTTTATACTTTTCTTGAAATACAAATGTTATTTTTACTCGTATTATAATACAAATATTAGTTTTTCTGCGTTTGAGCATATATTTGCATTAGCTATTTTATAAATGTTATGTTATAAATGAGTATTGAAATTGTATATTTCAAAACAATAATTAAATAAACAAATTATACAGTGTACATCTATCTTGAAACGGGCTACGATATGAATGATATTACGTTTTCAAATTTCACACAATCACATATTACGACGTAATTATTAATGATAGATAATTACTCACAGAATTAGATATGTTGAGAACGTTTCGACTCCGTCTTGAAGATGCATCGAAGATCATCAAGTTACCACTCTCATCTTCATACAGTATCTCATCACCTGTAAAACAAAGATCAAAGAAAATGGTTATTTAACGGCTAGATGAAGAGGCGAGAATCATTTTCATTTTGGCGCTTTTCGACAGAACCGACGCATTAATCTAAACGTCTCTTATTTTCCTTGAAATAATTGACGCTCTAATTGACAGCGGTCTGTCTCGTAATTAATACAGGGCTCACACGGCTATTTTATTTGCTCGTACGATGCATTTATTGCTGGCAGCTCTTGCATCACATTGGACGTGTACATATGTATCATCAAAGTGGGAGGTGGAAATATCAAAGAGAGAGGGCAGATCAGAAGGTGGCAGCGTTAAATGCGTCTAACTGTCTGGAGGCGAAAGTCAGCCGAGAATATCGGTCCGCGTGTTCCAAACAGGTATATATATATCTGGTATATCGCAGGTGTATATGCGCGGGTGCGAGTGCATCAGTCCGCCTCTCTCCATTCCCTGGCCGGCCGGCTGGCTACTGGTGCTGCTGCTGCTGCTGTCGGAGCGTGAAATCAGCAGCCGCACGCGACACTGAATTTCCATGCAAATAGCGAAACATCAATGCACGACGGGTATAAGCGTCCTCGCGTTTCAGGTTATCCGGATATTAACACGTTACATAAACCTGCGCACGCTCGCTCTGCGCATCTGCGGACATCAGGCACGCGACGGCGACGGTGGCCGACGCTACGATGCAGCTCTATATAGATATAGCTAGCAGGCAGAAGCTATATCTGCCGGCCTACCAAGCTCTACGTACCGGGGATGTGCAGCGCGTAACGCGCGCGCGGACACAGCGACAGCGTAAATCGACTGCTCGCCATTATATATAGCCGCCGACCAATCAGACATTTAATACGGGGTATTGCGCGCACTTTTATGACGCGCGGTAGCGCGCACAGGCGAGCGGCTAGACTCAGGCAGGACAATCTGATTTTGATTAAATTTTCCGTATTATGCGCAGTCAAAGCGGAACGACCGGTCGAGGCCTCTTGGCAATGTTCTATGACGTGCTGATCCGCCGTAGATAATGATAAAGTGATTTGCATGATTTGTTCGCCCTGATTTTGGCGGTGATAGACAAGAACTATTGCACATCATTTCATTGGCAGCAGTGATTGTGGCTTTGCTGTTTCATTTGCTCGACTGAGAACATTGCCTACATGCGCTGACATTGTAGATCATTTATATTAGCCATTGTCTATATGCAATTGACAGGTTTTAAAAAATTCTGAGTATTTAATAAATACCGAAATGATAAGTTAATCACTACTAAATGTCGGTTATGTACATTATGAAATGTAAGTAATTATAAATTTAAAAATACGTTAAATTGTTGTTATTAGAAAATTGAGTATTAAAAGTATATTTTATACTATTATTCGTACTTTTAACGGACAATTTTATAGTTCATACATTCGATATATATCGCATATATAAATATATATATATATAAAATGTTATTGAAGTATAAACTGTTCCATATCATATATTTTTTGCGCGACTGTGTTCGGCAAAGGAGGGTATTGTTTTTCACGCGTATGTACCTATGTATGGATTTTGATAAATCGGATTTTAATCGATTCGTTATGATATCACGAGTGTCACTAGAGATATAAGGTTTCGTTAAAAACAATGTAATGGATGCTATCCTTAAAAAAATACAATGACGCTTTCAATATGATAATTTGACTTTTCAATTATAAGGGGCTGGATCTGTACTCAAAACATGTGTATGTGGTTCAGTGGGTTTTTGAGGACACTGATTACGAATCTGGCGTCCAAATTACCAAAAAATTAATAAAAAATATACTCAAACGAATTTAAATAAAAATAAATTTGTACGCAGTCGGTTTTTTTAAATAATACTTTCTCATTATGAAATAGTGAAAATTCACTGTAAAACAGTGAATATTCACTATTTGAAATAGTGAAATAAATTTTCACTACTTGAATCAGTTAAATTTAATCATATTCAGTAAATTAAAAAAATAAGGCTGTTATTTAAACGCGTATATAATTATATATGAGATGTATCAGATATTGATTATGTATTTTCATTTGAACATTTATATACCGTCACGGACCCAGTTTCTAATCAGCTAAGGCGCAATGTCGGGATATTTGATGCGTTACAATTTGAAAATGAACTGTTTACTCAAAAGAAACATTTCTAATGATAAATATAACTCTTAATCTTTCATACGAAATTTGAAAAATACACAAAGAATCAGAAATTAATTAATTATAAAGCTTTAAAGGAAAAAGTAACAGGGAGTAATTTCTGATCATCTAAATGATATATGGGAGCAATTTCTGTTCAGATCAAGACCCTATTTCTAATCAAATTTTGTTAACGCGTAATTATCTTATACAACAAGCAAAAGCACATTAAACAATATTATAACAGTAACTATGATAACTAGTTAACATTTTTTGTTTAAGTAATGGTGATTAATAAAATAAATATTCGATTATTTGTGCTCAGTCGACCGCACGACAGACAATCAGCTGAAATGCGCGTCTGATCGCTCGGTCGGTAAGTATTATAACCTACAAAGTGAACCTATAAAACGTGCGATGTTTCAGTGGATTTTACGAGACTTTGAACTAAGAAAGATGTTTGTGTGCGTTAAAACAACTTTCATTGCTGTTGTTTGATGAGATTAGAACAATTAAAGGTCTTTTAATATTTAAAATAGTTGTAATAAAACTGATTAGAAATTGCGGAAACTCTAAAAATTCGGAACCTATTTCAAATCGCCCATTATTTTCTAAAAAAGTTAGATTTATTTTTAATATTTTGATTGTTTTATACAAAAAAGGTATTAAGTAACTCATATATAAAAGCTTTGCTACGATACATTCAATAATAATAAAGAAACGATCCGAAAATCTTAGCGTGCTCGCTTGCAGTCGGCAGAAGTGAAATGGCGAAAATATCTTGCTTCTTAAAAATGTATGACATTAATAGCATGTGAAGATTTCAAACGTACTTGTGAGATAGTTAGCTATTAAATGTTATTTTTTTCAAACAATTTCAGGGTTACTGAAATTTTATATCGTAATATATGTGACAAACTGATTAGAAATTGGGTACTGATTAGAAACTGGGTCCGTGACGGTATATTAAAATAAGAAATAAATTAAAAATGCGAAAAAAACTTCTGCGATGGGAATCGAACTCTGGTCCACAAGGTTTACAGTCCAACGTCTTCACCACTTGCCTACGTAGATTGCCTACATAAAGTAAATTTTATAACTCATATAAGGTGCTGCGAATATAACTGACATAAATATATTGATTAAAAAGGCACTTCCGATAATATGAATAAATTCATTAGTATGCACGTTACAAAAAAGATTAAAATTGAATTTAATTATAATTTCTTTTTTGAAAAATTGATAATTTTAGGCATTTGTCCAATTTTTTACACAGGGAATATGGATCAGAATTCTAATTAATACATTAGTTTCACCATTTCTATTAATTAATTAATTATTTTGTTATTACATAATAAAAATAATATGTAATGTTCATGAAATAAAAATAATGTCAACTGAAATTAGGTTATGAAATACCAACTCGATTCCTACCTTGCCGGCTTTTAACTTATGTATTAACTACCAAATTAGTGATAAGTTACTATTTTTCTAATGCATATAGTTTTCACTGGCAAAATAGTGAAATTTTCACTGTTTCGCAAGTGGAATTATTTTCACTAGCTAAAATAGTGAAAGTTTCACTATAAAATAGTGAAAGTTTCACTATAAAATAGTGAAATTTCACTGTATCGTAAGTGGAATTATTTTCACTACTCGTAGCTAAAATAGTGACAAGTTCACTATTTCAAATTAAGAGAGTACAACTTGTATAAAGTCTTTCTTCTATGGATGTTATTATTTACAAAACATATAATTAGGTCGGCTACTCATACACACCTGACAGCTTATTCTGATCTATCGTAGCATGCTTTCTTTGTAAATTATTGGAATGTTCATGATATCTTCAACATTGACAAAAATGAAGAGGTCTTAAGGAAGGGTAGCCTGAGTTAAATCCTATAAAATATCATTATCCATTACATTGGGAAGAAAAGTACCAACGCTACAGCTGTGGCACTAGTAAAAATACCCCCTCGACTGCTATTTTTCTTTCGTATAACATAGAATACTATATAAAAATGTTAAAAATGTACTATAGAATAATGTGCAACGAAGCGGCAGCCCGCCTGAGGTCGTAGGTAAATTTACACTCCTATTTTTGACGTAATCTAAGTAGATGACGTAATCTATTTGATTTTGTCACCATTTCGATCCCCCCAAGTCGTCTTTATACTCCCCTAAGAACTCGCTAATCGGCATTCTTACATTTAAACCTTTTTAACCACTTGCTACAGGTTTCTGAATCAGGCGTGATATAGGGCAGGGTAGGTCACGATGGGCTTGGCGGGTTAAATGGACTGTCAATTTTCCCTTAAACTACTTATTTTCTCTTACTTCATTTCGTATATTAATTTGTGAGTTCAAATAATGAGATGTAATGTATTTTATATGTACAAAAAATAATCTAAAGCCTTTCCAGGAATTCTAGTAAAAATATTTAACGAAATTTAAGGACATTCTCATGATTTTCAGTACATAAAAGCTCATTTTTCAAGGAAATTTTTTCGGAATAAACAATATACTATTTAGATTTTTAAATCGACAATAAACGGTTACTTATACATCATTTAATTTAATTATTTAATTTAAATAATTTAATTATTTAATAACTTTTTTAACTTTCCTTTTTTCTTATCAACTAACGCAGCTTCTTGTTTAGTAATTTCGAAAATTTTCTTCTTTTTTATTTCTAAATCCTTTATTTCATCTGCAGCCTTTCTTTGTAATTTTTTTTGTTTTAAGTGTGAATTTTCTTTTTCAGCCATACATGGTTTTTTATTTTTATGAGAATTACAAAAAGCTTTCATCATACTTTTAGTTAAAGGGATTTGTTATTAGTCTTTTTTCGTATTAATTTCCAACCAAAAATCTTTCGTTAAATAGAAAACTTCTTTCGGCTGAAGCATTCCCATGAATTCAGTAACAGTCATTCAAAAAAAGTTTAGTAATTGAATGATGTGTTTTTTCAATAAATATGTCAAACAAAAATTGGTCTAATCCATCTTTTTGTATATCGAACTCTTTCAATTTGTGTTTTACACTTTTTAAATGAATTAAAGTGCAATATTCTTTTTGATACGGTCAGCTTCAGTAGCATTTAATTTGTTTCCTCGAAGAGGAAGCTTTGTAATAGTAAAAAAAAGGTTTTACTAAAAACATGTTAGCAATATGTACTGAGGCATAAAGAATCAAAATACACAATTTTTAGAAAATGTCCGTATGGATGTGTGTGCACGTGTGCGTGTATGTGCTTGTGTGTGTGTATGTAAGTAGGCATCGATATCTCCAGTAATCCACGGTGAAATTTAAGGTTCCAGGGATCATTTTATTTGTTTTTTTTTTGCTTTTTAGCGGTTTTTTAATTCTTGCATTTTTGTTATTCAGGTTTATTGGCGTGTTATAAATAATATCACCAATCCAGTGAAAATGCATTTAAAAGAGAATAAAATTACCTTTTACCATCCGAAATTGTATCAAGGTTTTAAAATTCTTTTCTTTTGTTAAACACGGAAACGTTATTTCTAATTGGTGATTTTTCTGAAATATATGATGAAAAATTATTGAAAAAATTACTCAAAAATTTTACAGAATAGTCTTTTCCGTTATCCTAATCTCCTTAGTCATTTAATTTCTCTAAACTTGAGAAAAAATAATTTTATTAAAAAAATCGATTTTCTATGGAAAACGATTACTTGAGTAAAACGGCATTATTGCTTCTGAAAATTTCTAAAAAGGTAGATTTTTACTGTTTCTTGGCCAAGATCTTTGCTCAGATCATGAGGACTTTTATTGTTCAATATATTCGAAGTTATACTTATTTTCCAAAAATTTTTGATTCCTTATTTCTTGGATATTACATGGTAATTTTGGACCAATGAACGCTATTTTTTTTCGTATTTTGATAAAGACTTTAAATCAAAAAGAATATTTAAGATTAATCCATTGAAATCTGTTGATCATAAATTCGAACAAAATTACAAAATTACGATTAAATTTTATTTGTAAAAGTAGTATACATTTATTATATTCAGAAATAAAAGTTAATCAACAATTATAGTGTTGCAAAATTTACTATTGTAAATTGAAAATAATGGAACATGATATGCAAAATCTTTTTACGTTTTTTCATAATTTAAACATTTTTTCATAATTTATGCTATACTGTTGCATCGGTTCAAAAAATGTTTTACTTATTTCAGACAATAAATTGAGATTAAACAGAGTCAAAAATATTAACTTTCGTTCACTTATAGTTGTAAATTTTATGGAATTTTTTAAAATAGATTTTATCTAACAGGCGTGTGTAAAGAATTTCTTTAAAAATCCTTGTTTTATCACAAAAATATGCTTTTACTCCAATTACTTGTAAATAAATTTTTTTTATTAAATAGTTTCCAAATAAGAGAAGACTGTGGAATACTTTTCAGTTAATCGACATATTTTTTAGAGTTAAAATTTTGGTTCACAGTTAAAATGAGTTTGAATATACTATTTTAAATAACTAATTAAAATTTTCTTAGTTATATATTATCATCTTATCTTAAATTTATTTATAAAAATGGTATGCATTATCTCTCTATATTACTAAAAAAAGTTTCACCGCCCCCTCATCCAGGGTTCCAGGATTTTTTACTTCCGGTTTAATCAGCCCCCCCCCCCCCTCAGTTAAGCCCCTTTTTTGAGGTAATTTCTTACACTAACTCAATCACCAATTGCGTTACAAAGAGCTTGCGAAGAAGTTTGTCACGTTACAAGAACGAATGAAGGCGCGTTACAATGTAAATAGGGCTACGAATGTACAATTTAATGTAGGCGACGTTGTTTTTTTAAGGTAGACCCGATGCCGACGGGTGATTCGACTAAGCTACAACAGAAAACGCGAGAATCTTTGCCCCAGCGTCAGCTTTTGTTGTTGTTGAAGTTGTCATTGAAGTATTACCCAGCGATACTTATCGAATTTCAAATCTTAGTACCGTCAAGGACCCAGTTCCTGATCAGTTAAGGCACGTTGTCACGTTATTTGTTGTGTCTAAGCGTAAAGATGAGGTATTCATGGAAAATTACATTTCTAATAACAAATATAACTGTTGATCTTTAAAAATTGAAAAAACACGTAAATAATCAAAATTAAGTTAAATATAAAGCTTCAAAGAAGAAAAGCTGTGGGAGCAATTCCTGATCACTTAAGTGCCTGTTTATACATGTTTTTACAAATATCAATAATATTTGTATGGGAGTAGTTTCTGATCATATCAAGACCCAATTCCTGATCACATATATTATTGACGCATAAGTATTTTATATGATAAACAAAAACTTATTAAGCAATACTAATACGATAGATATACTAAAATATAACATTTTTTGCTTGTGTGCTTATAAATGTGAAACTTAGGCGAAGTAAAAGTGTTCGGTTATTCGTACTCGGTCTACTGCACGATATAGACTCGCGTGCGAGCTTATATTTATAACCTATAAAATGCACATAGTGTTGTGATTTATTTTCTCGTTTTGTGCGACTTTTGCCTGATAAATTATTTACGCATGGATTAAAACTACTTATAGAATTGTGTTATTACAAATGTTTGTGTATTTTAAGATTTTTAAATACACATAAAACATGTTACTAATACTGATCAGGAATTGGGCAAACGATAAGAATTTAGACCCTATTTCTAATCACACGTTTTTACAAATATCAATAATATTTTATATGAATGTTTTAAGTGATTTATACGAATAAACTGGTGAATAACTTAATACATAAGTTTTTCTATGGTCCATTACAATATTTTAAAGAAGTGATGTAAATTTCTTTGTATGTTCACTTGTAATCAAACGCAGTAAGATGGTGTCAATCACGACGTTGTCAACAACGTCCAACTTTAACATTTTTTATCTTAAAAATGTATTTTACTAGTAAATTTGAAAGTTCTTTTATATGACTACCAAATAGTTTACTATTACTAATTATTTTTTTAAAACAAATTTTGTATAAATTAATGTCAACATAGTAATAAATGTAACCAAATGATCAGGAATTGGGTACTGATCAGGAACTGGGTCCGTGACGGTACTGATAGTAAAAGTCGAAGGTATGTTACAACCGCGTATGCGATTCAACTCCGTATATGGATACCTCAACGTGATGTTTATGACGAGGATAGTGGTCACGAGTCGGACTCGTCACCTGGATACGAAGAGGGGAGAGTTTCTTCGGGCGATAATCCTGTAGATTCGGAGTCGTTAGTTACGATTCGGAATAGGCCTAAGCGACAGCGCAGGGTGCCGAGCAGGCTTAATTACGATGCCTGGATCGAGGAAGATCTAGTTGCAAGGATGGCCGTGTTAGAAAATTACCTCCTTTTTCGTTCGGCTGACTAGCGAAGTCGCGCGGGCTCGCATGTAAGTAGTACCCGAACAGCGTCTCCGAGAACACTATTCGTCGCTTTTTGGAGCTGTATCTTTGATTGGATGGCTTTCTAGAAAAATCGTCGATGTGATTGTAAAATCTAAATATTGTAAGTCTTGCGAGCACTGGGAAAATAAAACAGAAACATCTGAATACGAGAAATGGTATGCATCACACGCCGATTTATGTCAAGCAAATCATGAAGGTTCATCTGGTAAAATGGAGGTAGATGCTGTTATTGAAATGTTTTCTCGTTCCGACAGTTTCCACGGCCTAAAGTATGTGAATTATATTTGTGATGGTGACAGTAAGACTTTCAAAGGCATACTGGATTCTAAACCATACACTAATTTTGAAGTACAAAAAAAAGTGCATCGATCATGTACAGAAAAGAATGGGAACGCGTCTTCGAAATCTAAAAAAAGACGAAAGGCCTTGGAGGAAAAGGAAAATTAACAAATAAGTTGATTGGTAAATTAACAATTTATTATGGTTTAGCAATATGGAGGAATCCAAATTGCATAGAGAAAATGCGGAATGAAATCTGAGCAACTCTGTATCATAAAATATCGACCGACGACAATCCTCAGCACGATAATTATTCAGATTCCTGGTGTGCTTGGCAAATCGCACAAGCTGAAGGTTCGTTGGACACGTTTCATCATGAACCGCCACTTCCTGAAGAAGTTTACGAAGCCATTGAGCCTGTTTATACAGAGTTGAGTCGAGATGAGTTGCTGCACCGTTGCTTAGGAGGTTATACTCATAACAGCAACGAAAGTTTCAATGCCACCGTTTGGAACTTGGCTCCGAAATCGTACTCGAGTGGCAAGAAAGTTCTGGATATTGCCACTGATATTGCAGTGTGCAATTTTAATGATGGTCTAAAATATGTCCTTCGAATTATGAAAGCTCTGGAGATGGATATAGGTCTGCAGGCTTACAATTTTTGTTGTGAAGCCGACGATAAGCGCATCAGACACGCTGAGCGCTATCTGTCCGACACAGCGAAAGCGATAAGAAAAGAAGACGAGGAGGAGAATTTGCATTTGGAAGGGCAGCTTTATGGTCCTGGCATTGCAGACTAACGGTTAAAATTTTTCTTTAAATGATTTCCTCATTTTTTTACGTTCGAAATATTAATTATTGATTTATTAGCTGTTTATCGCTACTCACCTACACTGAGACATACGCATACACATCTACACGTACACGCATATTGCACACACAAATAATTTAAAGAATAATTATGTTACGATATTTTGAGGTTAGGTTGAAAGTATTACGATTGGTTCCCATCTAGTAACATTCTTTGATGCAGAAACAATATTTATAACGCAGAAAATATCAAAAATACATATTTAGCCCGCGAAATTTGCAAAAAAGATATTGTTTGGAAATATTTTGAGGTTAGGTTGACATTATTACAATGAGCATTAGTAACCTATACTATAATAAAGAAACAATCATTATAAAATAGAAAATACAAAAAAATTATATTGTAATTACGAATTTGCAAAAAAAAAGCGTTTTTATGATATTTAGAGGTTAGATTGACACCATTAAGATTGGTACTGTCTATTCATCGTCAAAAGATTGAAGATTATTCATCCGTTCTTTTGCTGTGCACAACTCACATCACACTCTCTAATTTTTTTGGAGTAGATTTTCACTCTATTGGAGTGAATTCTCACTCCAAGCGATCATGAAAACACAATCACTTATTTTGGAGTGAATCTTCACTTTTGGAAAGAGTGAATAATTCACTCTTTTGTAAAAGTGACTTTTTTACTCTATTTAAAGTGAAAGAATACGCGTAAAAAAAATAATTATTCTCTTATAATAATTACTCACTTCATTGTTTTACGTTTTAGAAATGTTGCAATTGAGAAATAAATTAAAAAAACTTCAGAAAAATTGTTCGTTGGATTTGAACCCGGATCTTTAAGGTTTTTGGGCTGCCACTCTAGCGCTAGACCACCGTTGCGTCGGATTTCATGTGCACTGATTTCTCCTATGTATTCGAATTCGTAGATGAACTTTTGTTTATAAAATACCGGCTTATAATTTATATTCTTTTCACTTTAAAATAAATATTTATAAAAGACGATATTATATACCTTTACCAGAAATGTTGAGTTGATTTTTCAAGAGGTATGATTAACTTTCTTAAAAAAGGGTAAAAAAATGTTAAGAGGATATGGGTCGCCATACGCATTGCTTACTATGGAAAATATTTATAACTGCTTTCCGGTTAGAAATAACACAGGAATCTTTTGAAACTACCAAAACGAAACATTGCTAATGCAATATACAAATTTGCAGGATATAGTAGTCATTTTTATTTACAAAATTTGTAAAATCTCGAATAACTGTTTAAAATAAAAAAGTCGGTAATACAGATTCTTGTAATAAATTCTATTTTGTAAGTGGTTCAATATTCCCTTTGAATTTGTAAAAACTATATCTGGTTAAATTTTTAAGAGATTTTAAATAAAAATTAGCTTTTACCTCTAGATAAATTAATTAACCACATAGTTGTATATCTCTTACCCCTTTTTTTGTACAATGAATAATTAAATTTCTTGAAAATATAATTGAAGATTCCTGATACAAATAATGTTTTAAAAGTAAAAAGTCATGATTCCAAACTTTGATTAATTTATAGGTTTTATAATATAAATTTCACTCCAACCTAGTGTAAAAGTTAAAGTGAATCCTTAGTCACCTTCTAATTTAGAGTGGTAAAATTCATTTATTAGAATGGAGTGACCAAATTCACTCTTTTAGAGTGAAAAATCACTCTTCTGGAGTGGAACCCTCGTTCACTCTACATTTAGAGCGAAAATTTCACTCCAAAAAATTTAGAAAGTAGAACACGTGCGAATAGGCGGGATTGACACGAACGATCCAACTGTCAGCACCATATGTACCAACCACTTATTCGCGGACTTTTAATTAATTTTAATTAATAAGTTTCAAATTTGCGATAAATAAAATAAAATCCGTTTGCGTTGTCATACCACTCTAACTACTAGAGTGAAAATTAGATCGAATAATATCACTCTATTTTCTAGAATTAAATTTTTCACTCTAGTAGTTAGAATGAAAAAATTCACTCTATTAGAGTGAAATCTCACTCTAAAATCGGTTCACTTATTTTTTATAGTGACATTTCACTCTACCGGGTTTATTATGCACCAAATTTTGTTTGCTTGGTTCACTATTTTGTTAATTTTTAAAATTTTAATAAAAACTGTCAAGTAATCGATAGCTGGAAACCTATTTGCATATAAATCCAACTGAGAACTATTTTATTCTTTAGCTTTTTTTACAATGTTCCACCGGCAGGGGAATGAAAAAAGTAGAACGCTATCGCGGTAAAATACATAAAAAGTGCTTGCTCCATAATAAACGACTATAAGGTAATTCTGCAAAACAGGAACTTCGCGCACGCACGTATTAAGATAGGAAGCAAGGGCGATTTCCCAGCTGCGTGCATGGCAGGGTAGGGGTAGCCGTAGCCGCCACCGCGATGGAGCAGCGCGACCGTAAAAGCATGAACGTCTGACTTTTTACGATGTTAGAGCGTCGCGTATTAGTCAAGGTAGTAAGTGAGGGTGAGAGAGAGAGAGAGAGAGAGAGAGAGAGAGAGAGAGAGAGGGTGGGGGCGGAGTTGCCGCCGGTTGAAGGCGAATTAACATGGACGTTGCGTAGGGTCAATAAACAGGTAGTTTGCGGAAGATAGTGCAAGTCCCCGCACTTGGCGACTGCATGTGGCTTACCACTTTTAAGGAGCTGACATAGCAAGTGGCTCGTTGATGAAGCTCGACATGCTGCGAGAGAAGACAAACTCGAGATATTTTCCCAAGCCTCGGGGAAGCGAGAAACTTGGTTCTAAGCGATCCTCCAGACCCTCTGAATTTCCCGAAGGGGACGCGTGTACTCTGGCTCTCTTAGCTCGACGCACCGCGTTACACCGCAGCACTGGGTCGCGCTTTATCGACGGTAAGAAAGGAGGCGGAAGCACCCAGTCCCGGCGAACTCGTTAAATCCAAGAGAGCGTTTTTCGCCGTATGCTCGTCTCTTGCCCCCCCTGGATTTCGGCTGGATTTCGACTAACTCTTGAGTTTCTCTCTCTCTCTCTCTCTCTCTCTCTCTCTTTCTCTCTCTCTCTCCCTCATTCCCTCCCTCTGTCTTGATATCACGATGTGTTCGTATTTTCGTTAGTCACTTCACGCAACTCGTAAAATAAGACGAGCGTTTCCTCTCTCGCGGAAAGCCATTTTCTACTCCTGGCTATTACAATTTTATAGTATTTTTGGGATAAACGAAGCTTTCAAAATTTTTGTGTTTAAGGACTTTTTACTACTTTGTACGGTCATCAGCACAAAAAGGAAACTTTTACCTGTACGCATAAATATGCGGATATATATATATGCGTATTATAATTTAATATATAATCGTATATGGTCGTATAAGAGCATGTATATTATCATATATAATCATATACGATTATATATTAAATATTTTTTAGCCGGGAAGTGATTTTTATCCATTCACTTTCACAAATTTTAGAAATAGGTCTGCTTTCATAGAATCTATATATAGTCCAATTCAGTGACCTTGACAGTGACTTTGATCAGCTAATTAGAAATTCTGTTATATACGAACTCCGAAAATGAGTGTTTCATTAAGTACCGGAAAGATTCGTATCTGCGTTCTACTATACCAATCCTTGTTGAAATAATCTGATAACTCTCTATACATGAATCTCACGTTACACCCTTTCCACGAATAATCTTCTAGCATCCATCAAGCTCCATGAATCAAATCGCGATCATGCGCATATTTCAATAGCAACGCACGGGAGGTTGAGGAGAGTAGTGGGTGAGGCCATCATCAGCTGTTGGACCTGATCGCGTGGCCAAGCCCATTAAAGTTAATCCTATAATTATGCTGCACGAGCGCAAGCTGATCTTAGTAATGTGAATAAGTCACGAAACCAGTAACAGGGCCAGTGTCGTTTATACTCGTCAAGGAAAAATTTTTTTTTCTACTCTGTGGCCTGGTGACATTTGGACACACACGAAAACACTACTCGGTGAGCAGCGGTACGTGAATCGAATCCAGCCATAGGTGACGCTTAATTTTACCGCAACAGTAGATACAGAGCAACGCGCAAAAGGTAGCCACGGCTGTTGTTGCTGTTGCTGCTGCTACTGCTCGCTTTGGACGCCGTGATAAATCGCTCGGTTGAAGCTTTTCGGTAAAATGCCGAGATCTTTTATTTGTAACCCCTTTTTTTCGCCAAACCAAACAAAACAACGTCAAGAGAAAAGAGAGTAAACTGAAACGCACGGACTCCCATTTGCAATGAAACGTACATAGCCCGGCACGGCACCGGAGAATAATGGATACGTCGTGACTATATAACGCCCAACTGTTAAAATAAAATATTTCTCTTTTTATTTTTGGACAATGACTCGCGTTTTTTTTTTGCTTTTTTTTGCTCTTTTGCTCCTGTACTAATCTTCAACTTATCGTTTGTAGTACATCAAATATATCATATAATAAATATTATAACTATAAAGGTAATATACAGGACATGGCAATACGCAGGGTGAAAATAGTATATTGTGTACCTAGGACGCAAAGTTGGCTTTTTACAAAAAGCCCACTTTGCCCTTGGTGCACACCATATTTTTTGTAACGCATATATTGATTTTTGCGTTTTTCTGGCATATTAAGCGGGGCTAAATATATATATATATATAATAGCAATTTTCCGAAAAATTTTAGCGGGCGCAAAAGTAACTTATTACTTTTGCGCCCGCTTATTTACTTTTGCGCATGCTTATGCGGACTAGCGCCCGCCGGTCTGAAAAATGATCCTTTAGGCCCGCTTAATAGGTACAGGAAAACGCGAAAATCGTGTTTGTGTTACAAAAAATATTTTAATTAAATAGCTTATAATATCTTAAAATATTATGAACTAAATCGGATTAATACTATTCAGTTAATAAACTAATACCTACTAAATATTAGCTGAAATTTTCAGGGCAATATAAAATTGATCTTTTTCTTTAAGGAAGAAATACATTTTATGACTTGAAAATTTTTACGAATGTTGTGTTCTAGATGAAACTAATATTCTTTTATTGAATTACAGTTTTCAAGTTATAAAGTCTTTTCAAAAATACTTGATTTCGTCGGTTGGGAGGAAAACAATACCATCTCGACCGCGCGATGAAGAAAATACCATCTGAAGTTGGCGGCGAAAAACGTACCATCTCAGCCAAGCGGTAAAGAACATACCATCTCGGTTGTGCAATGAATAACGTACCATCTCAAATGGGCGATGAAAAATCCACCATCTGGGGAATAAAAGATTATACTCAAGACCTAAATTGGCAACACTTTTTCCAAATATTTCAAATATTTCAAATGTAACGATAAGCTAATAAGACACGCTTTAATAGGGCGTAAATGATCTAACGCATAAAACAGACGAGGAAACTTTAATTAATTGTATAACCCACTTTTTATTTTAAATAAAAGTTTGTGAATATTCTTTTAATTATTTGTAATTAATTTGTTTTAATGAATAAATAAATAAATAGTAGAAGAGTGAAAAAAATATAATTTTAAAGTAATGAAAAGTCTTTTAAGTTGGGAGATATCATAAAAATATATTTTAATTATTAAATTTATTTGATTCTCATTTTGGTTATATTGTAATTCTCATTTATGTTTATATAATATATATAAAGGTCCCGATTTATCAGTTCAGTGATGAAAAATATCGATTTACGTGATTTTTGATTGAGCGAAGTTTACTTAGTTTGATTTAACCCATAGAATTAATAATTACGGCACAAATTTCCAAAATAAATAAAAAATAAATTTTTTAAATTATTTTATTGTTAAATTTGTATAAATAAAATTTCTAAATATCTTCAGTAAAAGCAATCTAAAAAAGCATACAATTATTTCTGAGGAAAACAGTAGTGAGGCGCAGTTAAATGCTTTATAACTTTTAAACTTAAATTAATTTTTTATTACTGTATGACACATTTTTGTAGAATTTAAGGTTTACCATAATATGAAACCATCAAAGTACTTTGAAAATATTACTTAAAATCTACTTTTCCCACTTTGAAGTAAGTTATTTTGTGATATTAACAAATAGTGTTTCAGAATACCAATATACTATTAAACATTAAATTATTTTATAACGATACTATTTAATAGATTTGCAGTGCATTTTTCAATCAGGGTCAAACTTTTTCTAATAGTGCAGCTCACTTTATAACAAAAATTTTCAATACCATATAGATATTGTGAAAAACAATATATTAATATCACAAAATTCCTTGCTTAAAAGTGAACAAACTAATTTTTAAGTAATACTTGCAAAGTACTTTGACTGTTTATTATTTACATTATGATAAAACTTAAATTTAGAAAAATGTGTCATATTGTACAAAAAAGATAATAATTTAAGCTTAAAAGTTATAAAGCATTGAACTGCCTCACTTTCGTCTTTCACGCCAATTATTTTATACCTTTTCTATCTTAACATAAAAAATATAATTTTTATTTATTTTAAAAATGTATGCTGTAATTATCAGTTCTATGGGTTATATCAGGCTAATTAAACTTCGATCAATGAAAAATCACGAAAATCAATATTTTTCGTTAACTGAACTAATACATCGGGACCTATTTATATATATTATAAACATAAATGAGAATTACAATATAACCTAAATGTGAATCAAATAAATTTAATAATTAAAATATATTTTTATGATATTTCCCACCTTCAAAGGCTTTTCATTACTTTGAAATTATATTCCTTTCACTCTTCTACTATTTATTTATTTATTCATTAAAACAAATTAATTACAAATAATTAAAAGAATATTCACTAACTCTTATTTAAAGTATAATGTGTGTTACACAATTAATTAAAGTTTCCCCGTCTATTTTATGCTTTAAGATCGTTTAAGCCCTATTAAATCGCGTCTTATCGTTAAATTTAAAATATTTGAAATATTTGGAAAAAGTGTTGCCAACTTAGGTCTTGATCATAATTTTTCATTCTCGAGATGGTACATTTTTTATCGCGCATCTGAGATGGTATATTGCGTCTGTTGGTATGCAAAAATGCACAAAACTTATAAAACATGTAACGCAATATCATAATATTACTAAAACTAATGTTATAAATAACTTTATTTACTATTTTTATACAAATGGAGTTCATAAAAGATTAAAATATGGAGAGTTGTTGTGGCCATATATTGGAGCATAGGAGAGAGCACGTATCACGTCGACTCGTCCAATAACTGGCTAGTCGGTTAGTTATTGGGAAAGATAGATTTTCATGTACCAATACATAGCCATGTAAATATTTAGATAAAAGATAATATAAATGTCCAATTTCGTGTACCTATTTATTGTAGACGTGTGTAAGATTCTATAAGGCCTTTTGTCACGCAAAGAAACTTATTATTTTGATAATTATGAGCTTAACCAACATCTCACTTTTCTTAGATACTTCGTAAGAAATCAATCGAAAATCACGGTGCATTCATGTACAACTATTAAAACCTTTTTTAAATACCTTAAACAAAGTTTTGTGTACTAATTCTTTTATATAGTTATCTAAATATATTTCAACTATAGTTAAATTATAATAATCAGCAATAATATATTAAAGAAAATTCCATGTTAAAAGCTTAATAAAAAATAAAACTCCCATCAGCGGCCAGGTAATGGCCAGTAATCAGTTATTAGTACCTTTACCTTAATAAATTTTAATAATTGCATGGATTCTCAAAGTATCTTTTTCATATTGAAACTCTTTTTTACCTTGATGAAACTTCCAAACTTCCGTGGTAAAAGAAAAACACGAGAATGTGAATTTGCACAAGCACAGTCAGCGGTTGTAAAACAACAAATATTTATATTGAACAAATTTCGATAAATAGAAAGAAATACTGCACCCGTTCTTTTCTCTAAAAATAACAATTTGACCTATTGCAATGTTTCTAAAATATATGGGGTAATAAAAGCCGTAGTTACGGGTGTCTAGAATGAGAAAAATGTGATATGTTTTCTATATATATATTTAAAATAACTAATTTTAGAACATTTGAACATATTATATATTTTGATATTGTTTTAACATTTTTTTTTATTTTCAAAGCACAAATATTTATATTCTGTATTATTTAGTAACTTGATAACAATTTCATTTTCTTTTCCAAAGGCTATAACCAAAATATAAATTCAAAATTATCAGCGAAAATTAAAAACAATTAGTATTTGTACATATCTTATGGTCCATTATTGCTGCTCGAATTTTAAATAATTTTCATTACTGCTTAAGGAAGTTCACCGGCTGTCAGTAAAGTTAGAAAGTTATATTTCGAAAAAATCATCATGAAATGGCAATATTGATAAAACATAAAATATTAGTGAAAAATTTTAAAGTTAGGAAATAGCACCAGAATTCAAAGTACGGAATTAATTAAAACTAAATGTCCACGACCGTCATTTGAAATTATAAGAAGTGCCTGCAATTGCCAGATTGGTTCTAATTTTTTATCGCTATACTGTTATCTTGGTATTGTATAGAAGTCCTCCAAAAGACAAACATGTTTAAGGTAGTTGAGTACGATACATTTGAATATTGATAAGAAATCAAAAAAACAATGATTTTTTAATAATAATGACAGGACCGTTACTTTACATCTGTAAAGAGTGCGCGCATCCAGTTGGGCTCATATTTTTTATGGATACTGTTAGATGTTGGTATAAAGTAGACCTCCTATAATGAACAAGTGTGTGCCTTGACAAATAATCGAGTATACGATTGGTTCAAACATTATCAAAATTTTGGATATTTGAGGAACGCTGATTCTGTGGATTTGCTTATATATTTGATTGATATAGTTATTTATATTAAAATGTTCAAAGAGATTTCAAAGAGCAATTTTTATGTCAGTTCCGTTGCTATTGTTTAGGACAGTTAGTCAGTTCTGTAGCATGTAATATTTTGTAGGAAGTAATTATATTTAGTACAAAACTTCAGTTATTTCTAAGTAAGATACACAATATAACTTCTACATTTATGTCTCAAACAATTTGTAAACCTTTTATTCGGGACCGGAATACGTTAAACTGGAAATACGAAAAGTAATTTATTTGAAAATCACCCATATTTGATTAAACTTAATGAAAGTTCATCAAATAAGTTTCTACATTTCTCTACCAAATTCGCCTATCAATATGAAGAATTTTTTGGTAACTAGTTTCATGCCCATGCAAATAATGTAGATTTCATTCTGGAAGTAATGAACAAAACGATCCTAACAAAAGCAAAACTCTACGATGTGACACGTACCTATAAGCTCGGCTGACCCGCAAAAACTGTAAAGCCAAGTTATAGTTCGAAAAAAAAGTTTAAACGAAAACACGAAAAATCAGAAAAACGGATGCAGAAAAAAGCGAGAGAACTGCGAGCTGGAGCAGCCAGTCTCAAAGCACAAAGCTTTTCGAACGCATGCGAATAACAAAAGAAAGCGACGGTAAATCAGCAAAGCGTGGAGGCCACGCGATGCTTTTTTCGTCGGTTGCGCGACACGATATGTTTTCCTTAAAAAAAATTCGCCTCCGAGCTTCACGCTTGCGCGAATCGCAGAAGCTCGCTCGCCCACACACGCAGATACACGCGCTGTTCAGCATTCAAGAGCTCTCGAGAATTCGAGAAGCGGCTTCTGTGCTGTTGAAAGTGTAGGATCTCTCTCCCGAGCGCATTCGAGCGCGTAGCGAGCGCGCCAGCGCGAAAATAAAATATACGGCGGTCCGAGAGTGGAGTCCACCTCTCCTCGTGTCTCCAGAGACCTGTTACTGAAAGATAACAATGATCCACCGGACAGAGCGCAGCTTGCTGATTCGCGAGTCAGGCTGCTGCATGCATGGCTTGTATAGCGCGAGTTCGACAGGTTTTTACCCTCCCCCTTTCTCTCTGTCTCTCTCTCTCTCTGTCTCTCTCTCTCTCTCTCTCTCTCTCTCTCTCTCTCTTTCTCTCTTTTGATCTCTCTCTAGCTACTAAACCTTTATATAGAGCATTAAATTGTCTTACTTCTGTAAACAGGAGGAAATACTTCCAAGGCAATGTACTATATAAACTGCTCGAAATTTCTAGCCTTAGTTATCTCCGAGAGTTATTTAAAGATTTAAGCACTGATATACGTTTATCTGAACGATTAAAAATGTCAACTTTTAGAATACTAAGTTGGAATACACCTACTTATGAAAACTCCTTTCATATTACCACATTATTTTTATGGCAATCATTACCTTAATCATTCTAAATCTGCGGCTTCATTGTACATTTCAAAACTTCATTATTTACATATAAAGAATTAAAGAAACGAAGACTGAACGACAGTCGAATCTCAGTGAGCGATACCAGGAATCGTCCGATGAAAATGATGAAACATTGAGACGAGTGAACTAGGTACTGCTTGAGGAACGATCGAGTTGACTACGGAGACAGGAGGAAATGTAACGACAAATTAATCAGCTAAGTAGTCCTCCAATCATTCACACAAATACAATCACAAATGTAAACACAAACACTCAAACTAATACAAATAAAAACACAAACATAAACACAAATATGCATTCAAATTCTCAAATAGAAATGTTATCAGCAAATGCCGTAGATTCTAACATTTCTTGCGAAAATCATAGTAGACCGTTAAATCTGATCAGATTATATTATGAAACGTCAACGGCGAATGCCGTAGCTGTTGGCGTTTCTAATAGGTCAGAAACTGAAAACAGGTGGTATTCTCCAGAGAAAAATTGAGGGTAAGGATATAACCTCAAATAAGATCTGTATGATGAAACTACATCGTTTTTAGAATTCTTTAATCAATTTCAATTGGTTGCAAGATATAACAATTGGAATGAAAAAATGAATATGGATGCTCTTGCTACTTCTTTGAGAGGAAAAGCAAAAACTGCTTCAAGTAGGACATTATAGGTCAAATACATAGGCAGGGATACTAGGTTTTGTTGAATTTTCTGAAGCGAATTTAACATAAGTTGACAAAGCTCCTATAGATACTCATTCTCATCTTTATGTTAGAAAAATTAATAGGAATTTGAATTTATTCTATTGTAATGGATTTATTGTAAACAATTCATGTTCTTTTGGAGTAGATTCAGGATCGGATGTAACTATTTTAAATTCCAAATTAATTAAATCAATTACTAATCGAATACCTATTAATAAAATTACGCTTAAATATCCTACTGAAGAAGTTGGTCCTATAGATTGTAAAGCAATTGTAAAGATATTTATTATACGGGTTCGTTGGTTGAAGAATAAGTAAAATCTAATTACGTTTAGTTTAACCTTAAAACATTATGTATGTATTAAAATAAGACTACTTAAATATAACGTCAATGCGCTAGATTATAATCGCGAATCACGTTTATACACACACATATCATCAACTCACACAATACAAACTCTTTATTTAGATGTTGCTCCTCGGTGATCAGATTCTACCCTCGAAGCAGCGTATATCCACTTGAGAAAATAACGGTTAGATGATTCAAAATTATCTTTGTAAAAGACGTGGATCAAGCAATTCCTTCCGCCAATACTGGATCGCGCGATCACTCCTAATTTTTCACAATATGACTTAGTGGAGCGAGACGTATGAGAGAAACCCAAAGATAAGGTATCCTCTGCCTTCGGCAGTCGGATAATATTTCTCTTCTTGCTTTTCCTGACTCACTGTCTCTCTCTTTTCAAAAGAGGCGCTCCGTCTTTCTCTCTCTCTCTCTCTCCCTGTCTCTATCTATCTCTCTGTCTCTCTCTCTCACACACTATTTCTGTTTCTCTTCGTCTCATACTCATAAGTGATCATTACACAATAGTTCATATTAAGTTAGGGAAATTCTCTGTTATAATGCCAGTATTTGTAGGTGATAGTGAGGAAGATTGTATTCTTGGAAATTACTTTTTAGAATAGGCTGGAATTTTGAAAGAAATGCATCACCTTTTTGGAGATAAATTCTACACATCTCAAAATCAAGATAATCAAAAATTGTGTGCAAGAATTGTTTATTCATTCGAATCTATTCAAGATGGTCTTAGATAAGTTTATGAAAAATAATACCGAAGACTTGGATGGTAATCAAAGAAGATGAATTCACAATTTTTGATAAATTTTCAAGACCTATTTGAAGATGAGAAAATCGTAGGAAAATGTGATGTAGAATATAGAATTCAAATAGCAGATTCTCGACAAATCAAGTAACCAATTAGACGAATTCCATTACATCAACAAGAAGAAATTGACAAGATGGTTAGAGAACCGAATGATCAAGGAATTATTAAAGAATCATCAAGTTTTGATTGTGATAGAACGAAAGAAAGATGGTCCGTTTAGATTTCACATCGATTATCGAAGATTAAATTTGGTTACTGTAAAAGATTCGTATCCTTTTCCAAGAATAGATCAAACACTAGATCGCTTAGTTGGATTCTCGTGGTTTTATACGACTGATATGAAAAGTGGATATTGGCAGGAGAAAATAAAGAAAGACGATACAGTGAAGGCTGCTTTTTCTATAGGACAAGGACTTTATAAATTCACAGTTATGCCTTTTGGACTATGCAACGTACCTGCAATATTTGAACGATTCATGAAAGAAATTTTACGAGATTTAATAGGGAAAATTTGTCTTGTTTATCTTGATGATATCATAATAATGGGAAGAACGTTTGAAGAAATCATAAGGAATCTAGAGATAGTATTACAACGAGTTCGAGAATCAGGTTTGAAACTTAATAAAAAGAAACGTATTTTCTTTAAAAAAAATTCAATTTCTTGGACATATAGCATCGAAGCCGGGTAAGCCACAGATCTAAAGAAGATTTTAACTGTCAAGGATAGGCCAGTTCTCAAGAATGAGAAGAATATTAGAAGTTTTGTAGGATTTTGTTCTTATTACCGTTGTTATGTAAAGGGATTTTCTTCAATTGCGAAACCTCTATATAAACTTACAGAAATTAAAGTTAAATTTATTTCGTCTAATGAATGTCAAAATGCGTTTGAACAATTGAAGAAAATTCTTAAAACTCCACCTATTTTAGATTTTCTATCGCGTAGTGATCAGTTTATCTTAGATACAGTCCAAAAGAAAGTTGATATTAAGACCTTTAATTTGAGTGGTCGGAGTATCTTTAAGGATATTTGGATAAAAAATTATGCTCGATTACGAATTGCGAAAGAATTTAGGTGACAAAATTGGTGTTCGCAAACTGCCAACGGCTTGCTCTCCTAAATTGCTGACTCCTAGATTGCTAAGTAAATGTCCCTTAACCACAACCAAGTACATTGTTTTATAGGATGTTTGAACTATTTTTCATGAAAGTTAGAGCTCAAAATATATTTAAAGAAAAAATTACAGACAAGCACATGGGGGTATAAGGAGATAAAATTAGGATAGGTGGGGAAAGTAGGGGAGTTATGGGAGACATGGAGGGGATACTTTTCTCAACGAAATAATCATATAATTAACACTTAATTTTCTATTATGTGGTGCATCAAAAACTCAAGCTAAGGGGTCCAGAAGAACTAAGTGCATAAAAGAATGTTAATAGTATAGCTGGGTAGAGTGTGCAGGTTGATGGTGGACGTAGAGGGGATGGGAATAAAAATTATTGTGAAATGAACGTATGAAATATTTCTATACATATTTGCAGAGAAAGAAAGAGAGAATGAGAGGACTCTGGAAGGAGGACAGGATGCACCGCAAGCATAAGAGGAAAAGGGTGGATGGATGAGGAATGTGGAAAGAGGAGAGGGGAGAGGAGGGATTTGTGGGGTTATAGATGAGGTCAAAGATAGGAGAAAGGTAAAGCGTGTGGAATAGCATACATTCTGGCGTAGTCATTAAGGAGAATGGAGGCGGATGTGAGGAAAGGGAGAGGGGAGAACTCAGTTGTGTCAGCATGCACACTCGCATACGCAGTTGTATCCACATGCACTTATGTACGCGTGGTTGCGTCCACATGCACTTAGGTATGCCCAGTTGTATTGACGTATAATTAAGTATGTGCCGTAATGACTGCATACACGTATGCATGCACAGTAGTGACTATGTCCAGACAGGCATGCGCAGTAGTGACTAAGTGCAGACAGGCATGCGCAGTAGTAACTACGTGAAAATAGACATGTGCAGTAGTGACTATTTGCACACAGGCATAATTTAATCTTCGCAAGATTCATTACAAGTTATCATCTCTTAAATATTCATTTAGAGCATTGAAATTCAAAATACGAGAAAGCTAAATCAATAAAACCTGATGAAACCAATTGATGAAGGGTAGTGGCACTGGAGATACAAGAGATAATGCGATACACCTTTCCATTACTTCAATGAAAATATACATGAATTTTCTAATAAGTCAGGAAAGAATAAGCATATTCCATCAAATATATAGGCTTCATCTATATTTATTGCTGGCATTTATTTCTTAAGTACTTTATACTACGCGTGATAACTGATGAGCTCTTAATCCAATTTATCTATCATTTATGTGCTCTCTCCCGCAAGCCCTAAACTTTCCTTTACAAAATCGCAAAGAAGAGAAGAAGGATGAGAAGGCGCATATTCAGAAAGCCAGAAGAACATTTAAGATTCACCGTCGAGAAATGGCTGTATAAAGAGAAGGGTTGGTAGTAGGCGGTATGCAAGATATGCAACGGGATTTTAATCCAGGAAGGCCTGTCCAAACTCAACCAATTTTTCGCTTTCTCTTTTTCCCTAGAGTCCGCCCGCTTGGTAAAAAAAGATAAATTTAATCAAGGAGCATTATGCGCAACGTTGGTCTGCCAGCAGAAGAAAGCAACTCACAATTTTCAAAAGTTCCTCAGCGCACGAAGAGTTTTGCTCTTTCGGTGCAGCCATTCTGACGTTTCGAGGAGAAAGCAAGAACAAGAGTAAGAGGAAGAAAGAGAGAGGGAGAGAGAGAGAGAGAGAGACAGGGCGAGAGAATGACAGAGAGAGACAGGGCGGGAGAATGAGGGAGAGAGAGAGAGAGAGAGAGAGAGAGAGAGAGAGAGAGAGAGAGAGAGAGAGAGAGAGAGAGAGAGAGAGAGAGAGAGACCGAGCGCAGTAGGATAGCAGAGTAGCTTGATGGCTGTTGGTGAGGAAGCTTCTCTGTACTTTTTACACGAAGTAACCAATTAACGTCAAAGACTCACTCCTACGCGCAATATCAACGTAAACTTAAAACATTCTTACCTACCTGAGAAGCAGGATACGACAAAGTTTTTGCTTTGACAAATACTCTTATTTCCGCATCACCTAAGTTGTCTGGCCACTCTGACAACTGCGTAATCTGTTCTTACATCAAATTACGTACACCGATAGAAGAAAATAAATAAGATCTTATAGAAACTAATGACTCCAAAATAAAATTAATATTATAAAATCCACATTGGATGTGTGTTTCACACAAAATTTGGAGGGTATTTTTTTTTATCGATCATTTTTAAGCTTAGAGCATAAGATGGGAAATAATTGATGATATGTAACATAATAATGGACCAAGAGCTATGCGGATGTGAACCGAAAGTTTCTAAAAAATAAACTGGAAGAGATATTTTACACGTTAAAATTAACTAACTCAAATCATTGGATGTCTGTTTCACTCGAGATCCACGGGAACCGTTTTTTATCGTTCATTTTTGAGTTTATAGCATAAGATAGGGAATAATCTCAAAAATAATTCGGATGTGATTTTTTTACACGCTGTAAATTAGCTAACTTGAATTATTGGATGTCGGTTTTACTTGAAATCCGCGTGAATCGTTTTTTATCGTTCATTTTTAAGCTTGCAGCATAAGATGGTGAATAATTGATCATATGTGACATAATAATAGACCAAAAACTATGCGAGTGAACGAAAGAATCTAAAAAATAAACCGGAAGTGATTTTTTTACACGTAGAAATTAACTATATATTACTATATATTTACTATATCTTTGTTTTAATATCTCGACTACACAGGTTTCTCTTATGTATTACACGTAGTATTCATCGACTTTTCTCTTATATATACAATTTTTGTAGCAAAGAATAGTATGTGCTTATTCGTACACGTGTAGATTATTTTGCAAACAAACCTGCACCTGCACATTTAGATAAATAAAATATAAATGATTAGAACAGCCATAAATATTTATTATATATGTATAGGGGTTATTGCAGCTCCACCTAGAGTCACTTTCTTCAGAGTGCTGGTTCAGGTACTAAATATTTTTGGAGTATCTATTAAGTATTCTTACTAATATACTTAAATTCTCCAACTACACACCCAAATGTTAATGGCTAGTGATGTGAGCGTAGCCCCCGTTAGTTCCAAGAATTTTATATTTTTTAATCACTTTAACAAGAGACAGATATATACTTTGGGCACCATCAACCCCTAGTATCGTGTATCGTATCGTATCTAGGATCCTACTTTCATACATTTAGTGTTTACATTCTTCGTAAATATATATAATATCATTTAATAATTTTTTTTTATTTTATAAAGAATTATGAAAAATTTATGAAAAATACTAATAAATATACTACTAAAACCCTAATTAGATAAATATTTAAAATATTATTTGTCTATTATTGAAGAAACTGTTTAGGTATTATAGTATATTTCGTAGAAAAGCGCCTCATAATAATAAAAGACCAAAAGCTACGTGGGTGGGATCCTAAAGTTTCTCAAAAGTATACCGGAAGTGATTTTTTATATGTTAAAATTAACGTGTATAAAATTTCGGCACGGATTTTTTTGAATTATATGAAAAATTGTAACTTATACTAATAAATATATTAAATTTCTATTTCTAGAACCCTATCTAAATCAATATTTAAGAAATTATTTGTATATTATTTAAGAAACTATTTAGGTATTATAATTAGACGTAAGCTAGGCGCAAGTTATGTGTTTTTCGCAGAAAAGCGCCTTACAATATTAAACTTGTATATTAATTATTTATAAGAACTGTCAGATTTCTTTAAAGTGGCCAGAGTACCAACTAAATATATATAATTATTTATTTTAATATCAACAATTCGTAATAGACTCTTGTAATTTAAGTACTATTTGAAATTACACTGCAAAAATTTGTATACTTGCATTCATAGTATATGTCTTTAGCTATCATAATATTGTTGTTTCTCGAATAAAGAAACGGAAAGCTATAATATGCGAACAATTTCTAGAAAGATATTTATTAATTTACACCATAATAAAGTTTTTAAGACATATTTAGTTATATTTATTTCTTTGTAATGAATGTTTTGACTTACCACAGAGGAATCATACTGAAAAGAATTATATGATATATCATATGCCGAGTCATATGACGAATCATATCATGAATCATATGCCAAATCATATGCCAACTCATATGCTAAATCATATGCTGAGTCAAATGATAAATCATATGATAGAACATAAGACTTAATCGAGAAAATCGTCATATGATTTAGCATATGATTTATCATATTAACTCGTACATGATTTACCGCATGTTTAAGCATATGATTCGGCATATTAAATTACTGATTATAAAATAATGAACATGTACTATATTTGATAGAACTACAATGTGCATCTGATCTAGGGTCTATACCAGATCTAGCATTAGATCTAATGCTAGATCTGGGAGTCTAAAACTGCTGGGTATTTATATTAATAAGAGATTCATACTGGGGAACTCTTAGAGGGGCACTGTCCTAAACGATTTCTAAAGATAGAGTAGATATCATTTCAATTCTAAATACCTCAAACCAAATTTCTAAAATGTTTTCTTGAAATTTTTTTTCCGATCATAAAAGCTAAGCTTTGCTTTTTCATTTAGAAGATTTACTCATCCTAATTTCTATAAACTTATTTTACGTTTTTTTTCTAAGTGGTGAAATTTTTAAAAATCCCCTAAATTAGCTAAAAACGGCAAGTATTATTTTACGATTTTATTCAAAAACTTTTGGATCCCATGTAATATTCACTGAATTTATCGATTTGGCTTTATGCAACGCCAACGGGGATGAATTTTATGATGTAGACATCTAGTAAATAAAGATTTATGAAAGTTCAGTCTTAATATTCGGTTTTTATTCATAATAATCGCAAGTAACACCGCAGCGCGGGGTGCTAGCTGTTCATATACGCAATGTATATATATACTTTGAAAGTTAATTATAGTATATTACGCATCTAGGGAGGTAAAGATTCGGCGAGTCTATATCACGGGCAAACATGTGCTATGGGGTCGCCGCTTTACCTCCCATGGTGCGTATACTATGTTTCCTCACACCAGCACCGAAAATACACATTTCTCTCCAGGCGCCCGGGAGGAAAAGTGGTACTTTCAGTGCAGGTGTGGGGACAATATGCTACATCATACTGTAGAAAGAGCTTATTTTCATCTAAGCTCCTAAGCTACTAAACGGATTTTAATAAATAAGGTGTCATTAGATTCATCTCAGTGATGCGGGTTACATAGGTTATGTTAGATTTCGGAAAAGAAATGGCGGATGCTACAAGACACTTTTTAGATATTTTTTTCTATATAATATGATTATCATATGCTTATGTACACTCGCTGGGCAATATAACTTTGAATATGGAGGAAATTTTTGGTCGTTTTTCTGCGGGTGCACCGAGATTTTGCAGGTCTTGTATAAGGACTATTAGAAAGTACATAAATCTTTCGAAATCCCAGTTAAGACATAGCGATAGCTATCCACGATATTCAAAGTACATGTGTGTGGTGTAAGTATGTGACATATCACAGTTTTTTTACTTTATAGTAAATCTTTCCCCAATTTCTCACCGACCGTTTGCTATCATTAAACGGCGGGAACTTGACAGTTTTTGTTTCACAATAAATTACTAACAAAATTCTACATTTTAAGACTGGCATTGATATGAAGGTAGTGAGAAAGCTATGGAATCCATACATTTTGATTTTAATGTTATTTGGATAAAGTAAAGAATATCTAAAAAAAATTAAAAAGAAAATTATTTAGAAATATTAAAAATCACTTTTTTAAAAACGTCTCTTCATAATATTATCATTTTGCTACTAAAATGTTGGTAACATATCAAAGAATTATAATCTTTAAAAATCCGAGATTTACATTCACTTATTAGTTACAGTTAATCGTGGATAGCCGGGCTGGGTGATTAAGATTTTTTTATAAACCTCTATAACTCGAAAACTGAAAGACATAATTCAATGCAATTTTCACTGAATATTATTTTCGTTATATTAGAGGTATATTTATGCAAATTATTAAATCATATTGAATAATCTTGATATAATGCGTTGAAAATTCTAGTAAATATTTGTTATTCGTTGGATTATTGGCTGAATGTTTTTGAGCCAACTTGATTCACAATCTTTTGAGATTTTAGAAGTTAAAAAATTTTAAAAATATCTTTTCACCCTGTATATATTTACATAGCCAAAATATTAGTACATTTCGACACGGGTGCGGAAGTAGAGTGAAAAGTCACATGAAGTAAATAATCTACTTACGAACTAGTTTCGTACCGTATTTTATACCACGAGCGCCGAAAAAACATACCAAAGTTGTGATTTTGAAGTTAGAGTGGTATAAAATATATTATACATATTATGTGTATGTACGTATTGATCGCTGCAGTATAATATATAACTGCCTTTTATATCACTGTGAGACAGCATAGTACCAAAACAGTTGGTAGCCTGTTTGACTTTAAAAATATAAATTATTGTTGAATTTACGCAGGTTTATCTTATCTCTGTGGTTTCTCCTTAGTAAAGTGAGACTTAAGAGGTAAGTTGACCAAATACAGAAAGTGAGTGTTTTGGATAAACTGTCTCCTTAAATACATTTCTGCTACGTAATATAAATAAATACCCAAATACTAGCAGCAGTCCAAAAAGAAGGAAAAAAATGCAAATAATAGAAATGAAAAACGCAATGATGGGAGAACGGAAGCAAATGGATATCCGAAAGCAGATTGAAATGCAAGAGAATTCACGCGCGCTCGAGCTGGCGTGACGGCATATACGTACTATTCTGAGTGATTATCGGGAGAATGCGCACGGACGCATGCAACGAGCTTACAAACGAACACGAAATTTTCATTAATCATAGAAAATCGAAATTAACGCAGCCCGTTGCCGCTAACGCGATATTGAGCGTCGCAGGCGGCGCGGGCGCGACGAGGACCGCGCAAAAGGTATGCGTATTGCGTATACGGTATAGCGCGCCGCGTGCGCGCTATACGCAGCAGCAGTGGTAGCAGATACCGCGTGTGCGCGCCCGGCCGCTCGGTCGCGAGCTCGACGAGGCGCGAACGCCGGGGCGAGAAGGGCCGCTGCCGAATAGCTGCGTTGGGGGCGGTGGGGGAGCTGGTAATTCATTATACACGCAGGAGGTTTATCGGCGAACGCATATGGAAGCAACCGCGCACTGAGTTACCTCAATTTGGTGGAGTAGATGGCGGCGGCCGTGGCTGCGGCTCGACCTGGCGTGAAACACTCATCAACTACCATAATTACCTCCCCTCCCCAAGCTGCTATAAGCGCGTTCGCGTATGTGAAGCGAGGGGAGATTTTTCACAAAATGTATAGGCCGTGCGCGCTTTACTGAGTCAGATTTGCTGCTCCTCGTAATCTAAATTGTGCTCTACACGTGCGCATTACGCTTCCTTTTGACCTGGTGTCATTTTTGATTCTTGCCGTGAGTCCCGTACTGCAAACGGCTCTGTTTGTTTGTGTAACTGCAAACAAACGAGCCAGATGCATTGTTAAACTAGCTTCTAGATTTGCCGTTACTCGCTTCTATACTTCACATATCTTTTAAATAAGGGGGCTGCAGGTAATGTGGCCACCTTAAAGAACTTTCGACTCCCAGTAGATATATATATCGGATTTTGGGGCTTCGGAAACTATTGATACATGTTATTTGAACCTTTAACTATAATACCGTTTGAGTTCTTTTGCAAAAAAATGTACTCTCTGAATTTCAATTACAGAAGTTCTAAGTAGTTAAAAATTGGTAACTTTACCAACAGTGTTAGTAAAGTGGTTACTATCAGTTCTTATGGTAAAGTCGTATAGTGTGTGATTCAGAAAGTCAAGACTGGACTAGCAGAGACTTCCTTTATGTGTTATTTAATTACAATACATTTGTATGGCCAATTTAGCAACCGATAAGCGTCAACGAAAGTTGCAGAAACTGGCACATGCATGTTGAAGTATGCAAACGAAAGCTACAATTATATATACCAAATGACTTTTTTTCGCTCTTATCGCGCTGACAAAAGTGTTTTCTTTACATCCATTCACTGCTAAGAAAACGTTTTGATCAGAGTTTTGATGCTATCGCACGTAAACATGACCTTATCTTATAACTAGAGAGCGCTAGCAGCGGGGTCACCGCGTCTGTCAATATCTATTATCACAATACATATACTGTATGAGTTACGGTGCCCCAGAGTAACGCATACAGCGAGATCTCGTGGAGGTGACCACATTACATGACTACATTACATGACCACATTACCTGCATCCACCTTATATACTTATTAGTATTTAACTAATTGAAATGACATTTTGTGATACTTTTTTCAGTATCTTTTTAAGAGATTAATGCATTATACATTTAATAAACTTTATAAAATTAGCATACCATATATGTAACCTTCGACCCTCACAATCCTCTGTGTAAAATTGCAGGGTCTATTGTCCATGTGGTTAGCGAGAAATCAGTTAAACAATATGTTTCGTTTATAAGCCTGTACAAGCGTTGTCCGCACATTGATAATCAAGAAGGACAGAAGCCGCGCTGCGCGCACAGTGACGCTATTGGGATCTGACACGAGGGCATTACCAATATATATTGTCAGCCAATGTGGCGGATGATAGCCCGTATTTATACAGTGTTTAAATGGAGAGAACTTAGTTTTTCGTTAAAAAATAATATCTATGTACTATATACTCCTTCATAACGCATATTTGTAAAAGGTGACCGGGTTTATCAAGCAGGGCACATTATACAATGTGGTAAAAATGCAGTAACCGAAAATAATGATAGCATAAGCTTTACAGATGTCTGCTTGTAAACCTCTAGTTTAAGCGAAAAGCGTTACGAAATAAATGGTGAGGTATCGACAAGCGGCGATATTGTACTTTGTTCTTGTTCATGTAAAGCCGGTTTAGGCGAAAAATGCAATATAGCTGCTCTTTTGTATATCTACAAGTAAGTTTCTAACCTATATTTCATGTTATGCAATCTGCTTGTTTTCAATGTGTTCGTTTGGCCCTGGGAAGCGATGAAAACTAAGAACTAAATCCTTGTTTGCTCTACTCACACAATCCCTCACTGCACAATAATCACTATTAGAGTTTTTCTTGCATGGTGCAAACTCTCCGAGCTCCATAATAATTATTTTATTATTAAAAATCACAAATTATACGCAATCCCCATGCTAATTAATGCAAAGTCCGGGCTCCTACTAGTATCATTGTTCGCCACGAGAGGTCGTGTCAACGATGTCAGATCCCAATAGTTTGTTTGGATACCTGAGCGAGCTCGAAGCTCAAACTATAGCACTTGCTGCTTACTCGTGCGCGGCGTCTGTCCCTCTTGCTTACCTACAATGCGCGGACGCTTGTACGGGCTTATAAGCGAAAAATATTGTTTAACTGATTTCTCGCCAACCGTATGGACAATCGACCCTGCAATTTTACACAGAGGATTGTGAGGGTCGAAGGCTACATATAAAATGCAGCCACTCAAACCGCAAAGTCTTTTTCAGCTCTTCGTTGATTGGACTATTTGGTTAAATTAGTATATTGTGCATCAAGGGCGGAAAGTATGCTATTACCGCGAGGGCATGTTGCAGGCCAAGCCGAGGCAACCCGAATGGCCCGAGGCGAGCCGAGGGATGGCGAGGGTTCCGAGGCAAGACCCATAACCAGCACGTGCGTACTTCTGCCCATGGTACACACCATATTTTTCGTCCTAAATCTGCATGATAAGATTGCTATTTCCTTCATACAAAGCGGGCGGAAAGTTGTAACTTTTCCGCCCTATCGTGAAAAAGTACTACTTTGCGCCCTAGAGGAGAAAAGTGATACTTTCTGCCTGCTTTGCATGCACGAAATAGCGTACTTTCAGTGCAGGTAGGACAAAAATAGTACATTGTATACCAAGGGTGGAAAGTAGGCGATTACCGCGAATGTGCATCGCAGACCGAGTCGAGGCCACCCGTGTGTCCCGTGGCGAGCCGAGGGATATAGAGGGGAGCCGATACAAGGTCTGCAACCAGCACAAGCGTTAATTACCTTCCGCCCGTGCACGCCATATTTTGTATCCTACTTGTACTGAAAGAATGCTTTTCATGCATATATGAAGCGGGCAGAAAGTGTGTTACTTTATCGCCCTAGGGCGGAAAATACTCACTTTTCACCCAAGAGTTTTGTTTTCCGCCCGAGGACGGTAAATAACCACTTTCCGACCGCTTTGTTGAAAAAATTGTTTATCGTATGACGTGGAATCGCGCACGCTCCAAAGTTCCTCCAATACATAACGTATTAACAATGGTAATTTATGGGACGAGTAGGATCAAGATTTTGAGGTTTTACAACAGTAAAGATAAAGATATATGTAGGTATGGGTTCAAATTCGATGGTCCTGGCTACCCGACTCTCCCTCTTGTAACTAATTAATTTTTCAACATTTCACTTTTACACAATAACTGTATTGACATTTAATGCATTTACATAAAAGTTAAATGGCTAAGAATATGTATTTATAGCGTTATCGCCAATTAAATTTTTAGAGGGATTTCACAGATCCCACCACGGTAGCTAAGGGTTAGTATTACTAAACCTATTCTTTTGATTCGTAAGATAAACTGTTCGAAATACACCATTTGGCCGAAATAGTAAAAGATCGAGATTAGACAAAATAATTTTTAATTCGAATAAATACTTTAGACTACATTTTTATCTTAAAATGTAAAGTATTATTTTAATAATATTTCTACCTGTGTTATTGAAGAATTGAACAAACAAACTACTGCGCAGCATGCAATCATTAATTTATTTTCTATTTACTACATATTCCAGAGACGCCTCATCATTCTGCTATCAGTAAACATTACGAATGAAATGATGGTATTATTAACAATTTATTTGTATGCTTTTATCTGTTTCATCTAAAAGATACATACGAGAAACGCTTTTTGTAAAAGCTAAAAAGTGAGCATGATGCCGGCAACAAATCATGAAATCTGGAAAAGAAATAGCAATATATTTTTCTTCTAGCCATAAATATGGATAAAGAGAGAAAGAGAGAGAGAGAGGGAGTAAAGAAAGCTAAAGAAAAACAGAGGAAAAAGCGCTGCCAATTGATTTGGCACTCAGCTTCTTCAAAGAGGCATCAGTCATGTCATTAGTATAGTATATTATTATGCATATGTCAATATCAGTTAATGGATTTGAGAAAATAGGTAATATATTATAAAGCATATTTGCTTGAGAAGTTCATAAGTATCTCAAGTAACTACACTACACTTCAACTATACTATTTTTTTGAGTTTAAATGTTAACTGAACATTAAGTTTCAGTACACAGATTAATTAGATTGTATCCACTGGTTTTTGAGCCCAGATGAGTTACACATATACATATTGACACAACACACACATACGCACGTACACAAACACACACACACACACACACACACACATACACACACACACACATACATACGTATACAAAAGGTAATTACTCTGAATATACCATTTCACTCCCCATCATACATTCCGATTTCACGTAAAAAAAATTGCAATAAATGTTATCAAATCATGCTACTCGTACTAGACTTATATCTCTATACCTAACGAATTATCACTGTAACTATCAAAGGAAAATATAAAAAAACTTTTGATATCGTTGTCCAATAAAATGGCTTGTTATAATATTTTTCTATCTTAAGAAGGGATGAGTCATATTACTTGAAAATTTTCAGGATTATAGTTCTATATAAAAATAATATTCAGTAAAAATTTCGAGTTCTAGAAGTTAGAAAAAAATTCTTAAACACACGGTATAACAAAATGAAAATCGGTACATTTTGCATCGTTTTCGGTCTAAAATTTAAGGATTTTATGAATACTTTATTGTGAAAAAAATTCGCTTCCCAAACAACATTTCATCATCAAAAAATTTTCAAAAACTTAAATTTTCATATTTTTAAGTTTTGAAAAAGCTATAAAATCAATATGAGTTGACCATGTTCGCTGAAATTTTTAATTCACTCCCAGGTATGGATAATAAACATGCTTGCAAAGTTTGGTCAGGTTTACCGTGGAATTTTCGAGCGCGGGTGAGCGACATACACACACGCGCACGCATACACACACGCGCACACACACACACACATCAATACAGCGGACATTATTTGAACTCCTCAAGTCATATAGTATGATTTTATATTAAAAAATGACAAAATTTTTTTTTATCTAAACAATGCTTTTTTTTGAGAAAGTCAAAATGGGGAAAGTGAGAGAAGGATAGTGTTATTAAAGTAGTTATAAAGTTGCAAGTCATTTTAAAAATTTTCATTCTAAATACAGTAATCCCTCGCTTAAGGTAGTTCACCAGTGACAATAAGGTTAAAAAGTTAAGTTTTTATTTCAAATCATCATTAAACGGCATTACTTATAACTTAAGGTCTTCAATTCATAAATTAAAATGCTAAAATATTAAAAGCAAGCCAAAAGTTTTTAAATAATGCAGAAAACTTAAGTGCGGTATAAACTTTTCTACAGACTGTACCTTACGCCCAACGTGGGGCGTTTTTACGAAAAGAATACCCGTGATTGATTGAACCGACAAGGCGAATAGATAGCGAAAACTGCGAAATTCGTACACTCAACTACAACAAGGAAAATTTAATTGCAGAATTTTCCTTGTGCCACCGTATTATAATACCCTAGCACACACTAACGAAATCTGGAATCTTGCGAAACATAAGATAGGCAAGCAAGAAAGAAAACAAATAAAGCGATAGCTGAAGATCAGTATAATTCAGAGGATATTTCTTACAAGATGTCAGACGCCACAGTCTCGTATGTAGAAGAGTGGATTATGAAGTTAAATGGCCAAAAAATAGAGGAAACACTGTCACAATTGAAGTTGTCGACAGAAGGCCATCACTTCGCTCGCCCACACAGATTGGAAAAATGGTTGCTAGGCAACTACTCGGTTAACGACTTTGAAGCAACTCAAGAGCCAGAAACAGGTAATGCAAAAGACCACAGACTTGCCGCGTTACTCTCAGACTCAGAAGTTCACATAAATCTGGAGCTAACACTGTGTGGTCCACCCGAGAACACTATCCAGGAACGAGATCATTCCGAGAGTGTCGATCACACCGCTACATCTGGAGAAACAGGAGCACAAGGTGAAGAAATGATAACACTAGTATCAGCGAAGTGAAATGAATTCCAAATACCAATAGATGTATCTTTCACACTGGCGGAATTAATTCACGAAACATGTTCTCTCAGACAGCAGTTTGAAAACCTGAAGAAAGATCAAATCCTGTCTAGTACAAGGCATGAAGATAATCAGCGATCGGTGAACTTCCAAGACACGTACACGTTATTGGAAGACACACAAACAGAAGATAGTGAGGGTAGACCGACACACCAACCCACGGCAAGTGACGCCTGGGGGGGGGGGAGAGAGGAAGCTAGTCGGAGGCCAACAACCGGCAATCGGAGATAAAGTTGCACAACCGAGAAGCGAAGAGAGAATAGACCTAGCGACGAGCGGCAGAGAAGTAAAGCGAGCCCAGATCACTCGATAGACCGCTTAAGTGGCAACCAAAGACACTTCTCCACACCTGTCGAGGGACGACGGGACCATGGTGCGTCAAGCCCAAGACCCTGGCCGGAGATCCACGGCCAAACGACAAGATGTGGTGGCAACCCAAGAGACGTTGGTCAAGTCGTTAAGAAGTGGAACGTCAAATTCTCTGGCAAAAAGGACCAGAGCATTGATGCTTTCCTCGCCAGAATCAAAGACTATAACACACTGGCCAACCTGTCTGACGAAGAACTCCTGGCAGCACTCTCAGAACTGTTCACAGATACAGCAGCAACCTGGTATTGAAACATCAAGATGAAATGGAGAACTTGGAGAGATTTCACAACTTCGGCCAGACATTGGTATGACACGAGTCGCAAATATCAATAGAAGCTGTGGAACGAGGCATATATTCGGAAGCAGGGTCCTGATGAAATGGTTCGAGACTACCTCACATGCCTGATAGGGATTATGCCTAAGCTATCCCCACGGCTTGAGGAGACGTACGAACTGGACCTGTTGCACCGAAATATGCGATCAGATCTGCAGAAGCTAGCCAGGAGGTCCGATATAACAAGCGTAGAAACGCTACTAGACGCGGCAACGGACGCAGAGCAGACACTTGAGCAAGAAAGAGCGTACCGTCTGTCACCAGCACCAGAAGCGTCACTGCTTATAAATCAGCCATCGGACAAAAGAAGCAGAAAACCGAAATTTCTGCTGTATCGACAGAGGAAGCGAAACCTGTCATGCCAGACTTCACGGCCATGTTCGCTAAGTTGTTGGATGAGAAGCTGAAACATCTCCAACAGCCGAGCATGAACGAGAACTCTCAGTCCAGAAGGACGCAAGGGAAGGGAGGATATAGAAGCTCCAAGAGGTCATCAAACTCCAGGCAGCAAAGCAAATCTCCTCCAAGGAAAGGGGAAGAGCAGCACCGATCGGAGCGCCCCGGCGCGTTGCCGGGGCGGCCCAAGCATCGGATTGATCCAACCCAACCGTTAAAGTGTTATGGCTATGGATAATTGGGCTTCATGAAGAAGTATTGCCCCAAATGCTCGGGAAACGAAAAGAGGAATGGCGATTAAGGACCGCAGCCGTTCCTAAATCCATTACGGTCCCCGCAGCAATGATCCCCATCGAAGCCGAAGCAGCGATGGGGGATACGGACATGAACAAGCCCCAAAGCGACCTTTCGCCTGAAGGCGAAGTCGATTTGGAGGGGCGTCGGAGCGCTATCCTCTCAAGAAAAAGAGAGGAAACAGCTCCAACAAAGAGACTCGCGACACATCCAGAAGGATGCACGGTCTCTATGGCGCCAACGCCAATTGGCCCGGAAGTGCCAAAGGGGAGAATTGTCCAGCCACGTCTAGATGAATCCTCACCCGAAGGCGAGATCCTACAAGACCGGCAGATAATCTCCAATCTCTCGGAAGAGAGGAAAGAGAACCAAAATCAGCGGAGACCAAAGAATAGTCCAGAAGGACAATCAACCCGAACGAGGACAACCTTCCCCGAAGGAGAGGATAATTCAAATGGAACGTCTGTGGCAGCACAAATAACCGAAACTGAAGCGACGGCGATAGACTCTAACACACGACAACAAACCCCCAGGTCTTATCCCGAAAATGAGATCAACGAGACCGGGTCATCTCTTCCAGGCTCGAAGTCCACCGAAGTGGAACCCGAACCCATGCAGCCGCAGAAGCGGGTATACAGGGAAGAAAATGAAACTCGCTGGTGGCTACAGATAGAAATCGGAGATTTCACGATTCGAGCCCTGTACGACAATGGAGCGTCCAGCACCGTAATGGGGGCAGTCGGCTTACAGATAGTCAGCGCATTCGGAAAAGATCTCTGGACCGAGTATGCGGGAAGAGTGAAGCTACCAGATGGATCGTTCCGCCCACTGATCACGTGACACTCCCCATAACAGTCGCAGGAGAAACGCGGGACGTACGCGTGGGTATTGTCCCACACCTAGAGGACGAATGTTACGTAGGTGTGAGCTTCGTGAAGAAGTTTAGGGCGATATTCGATTCAGATGGAGACGTATTGTATTTCAAGGGCACCCAAGCGAGAGTACAGCTGGAGATAGCTAGTTTGAACGCTGGAGTAGCCGCCATAACACCGGTCGCTATTGTCGATGTCACGGATTCGCAACGCCAAGAGCTAGAGAGTCTCCTAGACGAATCGCTGCAAGACCAAACAGACAGTTGTGGCTTAACGTGTGACGTGATCAAGCATTATATAGCTATTGAATCAGCCAAGCCCATAAAGCAAAAGTATTACCCGGTCTCAGAGGAAATAGAACAGGAAATGCACCGGCACGTAAAGGAGATGCTAGATCAAGGAATAATCGAACCATCTAATAGTGGTTCGTCCAGCCCAATGGTGATGGTGAAGAAAAAGAACGGCACCTACAGGTTTTGCGTTGACTACTGCAAGGTTAACGCGCAGACGAAGCCCGATGCGTATCCTCTGCCCTTCATGCATGATAAATTGCGGAAATTGAGAAGGGCAAGATACCAATCGACGATCGACATCATGAGTGCTTACCATCATATACCACTGAGCGAATCTTCTCGGCCAATTACGGCCTTCACCGACCGTCTTCGGCAACCATGGGTGTCACCGCAAAATTGGCACCCAAGTATTCGGAGCCGTACATCATAATAGGCGTGCGCAGGCCCAACTCATACAAGTTCTTCAGCCCCACGGGGCAAGTAGAAGAACTCGTCCAGGCCGAAGACTTGAAGATGTTCGTACCAGGCATGAATCCGGCAGAAGAGACATCGAAGACCCCTGAAGAAGAAGACGTGGGAGTGACCCAACCACCAAGGGGTGGGATGGAGACGCGCGACCCTCCTACACTCGACGAAACCGCGACCCCAGCGGGGGTAATACCACCAGAAATATCGTCGCGTGACGCAACGAAACCGAGACGGGGATGACCGCGAAAAACAGCATACGTCGTCAGAAATGTAGGAGCCGGGCCGCCGACAAAAGGCCCACCGAGACCCGCGGAAACATTAGAGAAAAGACGACGCGGTCGGCCTAGAGGAGGCGATAAATTCAGAGAAGAGGGTTCGCCGGGATGTCCATCCCCTCGGCGAACTCGAAGGAACCCACTACCATAAAAATCGGTTTTTCCCATGTTCGATGCATTTTGTTTCAGATGGCACCAACAAGGGACATCGTGGAAGAGGTGGCGGAGGCCCCCTAGAGCTCCGCCTAGGGCGCTTGGTAGACGGTGTAGTGTCGGCCGCCCTACACGTTTTCAGCGAGCGCCGGTGGCTCGAGGAGAAAGAAAGGAACCACCAACTTCAGGCCCAGAACTCGGTCGTCATCGAGGAGTGGGAGGAGGATTCAGAGGCTGAGCGGTGTTGCTCACCCGGGGTACCTAAGGCCGGGGGCTCTTTTGAGTCTCCGGCGGACCCGCCGAAGAGGAGTCCCATCCCCATGAAACCTCCCACTCGGGAGATGGCGACCCAGACGGATCCGTCTGAGGAGAGGCTGGTTGAGAACGATCCAAGGCTGGAACCGAGGGAAGATGAAGGCGCGCCGCGAGTCCCGGGTGTCCAACGCGCATGGGAGCGGAGAGGACGCTCAAGAGGGTCAAGGCCTCTTGGTCAAAGTATCGCCGTTCCATGCGCGTGGCCATTGCGGCATGGGACGCCTTCAGCGCCCAGTAGCGAGATGCTTCCAACTATACGGGAGGATGGATAACACCCTTTCAGAGGCATCGGGAGTTGTCCGAGTACATTCCCGTATGGTTGGAAGAACGCAAAAGGAAGCTGCAGCAAGGTCGACATCCGTACCCGAGCCGCCACGGAGGCCAGGGCAGAGTTGGCCCTGTTACAGCGGGTAGGAGAGTGGACCGTGGTCCCATGGGTCCCAAGTGACCCCTCGCCGCAGCCGAGCACCTCCGCCGAGGCCGTTGGGGAATAGGGAGGAGCCCGGCCTCGGACTCCGAAGACTCCCGAAGCAGACAAGATCCGGTACTGCGGCATATGTAGGGAAGGTCCACGATGCGATCGTGAAGACCTTGGACGACCGCGACAAGAGTAAAGAAAAGAAATAAAGAAAAAAAGAAATAGAATTGAATCAGAGTTAGAGTCATCTTCTTCAACCCCCTTTGTCCGACACTTTCCCCGTTCGTTTCGCGACTTCGTGGTTTCGATTGTCAGAAGTTGCTTACCGAGGCAAGCAACGTCTGGGAGGGAGATGTAATGAGCCGCGTATAATTCGCGAACGGGAAGACGTGAAAGGGGCATGAGACGCCATCTTATGCCAGCACGCGGCAACAGGTGTGAAGACGAGAGCGAGAAGGAGCGGGGGGCCACGGCGGCGGAGAGTAAGACCACTACCGCTCGACTCCTCACGCCGTGTGCCTCGCCGCTGAAGAGAGACGCTCTGACGCCATCTTGAGAGACGCCACCGAGCACGCCGACTATCTGCTTTTGGTGGTGCGGAGACGTAGGACATGAAAGAAGAAAAAGGCAGCAGCGAAGCGTCGAGAAGCCGCAACGAGATCCTCGCCGGGCAGAAGCAGCGAGTGATAACGCCAGCGGCGCGTCGTCTCGTCATACTGTCGCACTCTAATAAGTAGAGGTAAGGGCTAGCCCGCGGCAACCTCGGACGATTATAGGACCACGCTGCGAATAGCGTGCCGTGCCCTCAAGGCGAAAGGGCTCCGTACAGCTCGCGGGACAGAGGAAACGCGCGCGATCGTAACCCTCCGTGAATTCGACGGCGTGTTCAACGACGGTCGTGTTGAACACGCGAGCGACGCTCGACTATATGTAAAGTAATTGTTAATTATTTATCTATTCAGTGTTTCAGAATATAGCTTATATTATTATTGTTATCAAATCAGTGTACCTTAATAAACCCAAACCCGCCTGCTCCTCGCACCGAGTTACGCCAAAAATAAGACTACATTGTTGTGCGCATGCAATAGCATTAGTCTTCTCGTTTTCGCACTCCTTGCAGGTCGCGAAAACCGAGTGCGTCGAGGAAACTCCGCACGAAGCCGAATTCTGGTGGATTCGGTGTATACACGGGAAGAGTCTGCACAGCTACGCCGGGGTAGGCTACAGCGGCGGTCCGCCGCGAGCCGCCTAGAAGGTAAGAGCTGCGGCAAACTGCGCACACGCGCTGCGTGTGGCGCATGCCTGCAAGCGCCGGCTAGATCAATTAATTAATATTATTAATGATTGAGCACCCCATTATAAGATACTAATAACACAGACAACAAGGTTTACTTAGCCATATCTTTGAAAGGGGACCGCTAACTATAGATTTTAGAATACTTTTAATTCACTTATTAATTGTATTTAAAAGAAATTTAGTATCGCTAAGATACATCTTTAATCAGAATAATCCATATATTAATATTTTCCCGTGCTATAGGTCATTTGTTAAATTGAAATGCTACTCTTAAGTAAAATTCGGGACAATCAGGGATAGGAAAAATCGACGATTTTGAAATCAAATTCATTATAAAAAATACCCAATCAAATAAATAAATTACGTTATTATACGTATTGTGAACGTTCATTATGAATGTCAGATTCTCTAAATTCAAAGTAATGATTCCATATGACGGATTGCAAATTGAAAATTTTATTCACATTCTTCAAATATATTTTGAAATCATTTGTTTATACTGTTTTATTTTGAAGAAATGCTAAACAAGAAAAAACCGTAGCTAATTCATTAGCACTTAGCTACCTCAAAATTTATAAATTTTTCCAATATGAAATTCTTTGATCTATTAAATTAATTTTAAATTACTATATCTCTTTCTAATTAATATCTCTAACGATCTGCTTTTTATCATTGATGGATTGTCCAAAGATATTTTTTAATTAGAATTAGGATGTTGCATAAAAATAGAAAGTTGATTTTTCGCATGAAATAAGTAGAATAGCGAAAAATAATTAGGTCGCATTTTTTCTTTGTCATAAAAATGAAAATTTTGAAAGTTACAGACGTTTAAAGTTTCATAATTTTCGATATATATAGATATACTCTAATACTACGTGATGTCATGAAAGTATACAATCGTGACGTCACGCAAATTTCAAATGGCTGTAACTACTTCAATTTTCGTTAAATTGAAAAACTAAAAAATACGACCTAATTATTTTAGCATAAACTATTTGAATGTGAAATAAAAAAAATCATGCAACAACCGAATTTCAAAACTATAGATAATAATCTTAACAGATTTTCTAAAGCATTATTAATCATTAACTATTAATTATTAATATAAAGAATCACTTGTTAAGGATTAAAATGTAAGAATAGTAATTAATATGAAGGATTTCAGAAAATACTTTTGGGGGAAATGGATACACAAATTTATACAGATTTACGAATATCTTAAAACAACAATGTGATTAATTATTAATAGGATATGTCAATTTTGTGAAAAAAGTAGTAACGAGAAAAAAGTAGTAGCATTCGTGACAATTGCAGATTATACTCTAATAACAACATGAGTTTTGTGGAAAAAAAATTCACTCTGAATTTTATTTAAAGAAGACCTAAGTAGTTAAGTATTATTAGGCATTTTAAACGAGTAACCGTCATTTACATCTGTGTTGATAAAGTTTTACCTTGCAATGTATTTGTATTGCAACTTTACTAACCGATAAGGTGAAATTTTCGCATCGAAGATACACTAAAAAACTATACATTCATCTCAAATTACGTAAAAAAGTTACAATTTTATGTAACATATGACTTTTTTCCACTCGTATCACGCTGACAAAATTGGTTTCTTTACATGCATGCATGTACTGCTAAAAAATCAAAGTTTTGATGCTCTTGTGTTTAAGTATGACACACTCTTATAGCTAGAGTACTCTAGCAGCGGGATCGCCGCGCCCCACAACATCTTTTGATATAATACAAATTCGCTCCGAGCAAGTCATGTATCGCCCTCTATTGGTTCAATATGCGAGATAATGTTGGGTTTTTAACAGTAAATTTATACGAGATAATAGTCGAATTAGTTATAAAATAAATTTTTTACATGTGTTTGGTGCTTTTTTGCAATAGTACTCGTATAACGTAAAAATTATATTTATTTAACCTGTACAAAGCCTAGAAGAAAATATTTCTAAATATATCTTTTCTCATTACTTTTATTATACCGTTTGAGGTTATAGACAAGTAAATATGACAGGTGTATGTGCTTAACAGTTTAAACGATATAATCAACTATAAAACAGCTTATGCAAGTGTAAATATTGAAAAGTAGGTATTTAAAATATTAAAATTGATTTAATTACAATTATTTACCTATGTCAATATACTTTATTAACTTTATTTATTTTTTAGTAAATACAGGTATTGTGATAAGTGATTCTGGGTGAGAAAAGGAAATTTGGATTTTGTTTATGGATAATTCAGCAATTTAAAGAAGATTATGTATATAGTAATAAGGACAGGGTTTGAAAAAATCACTCACAACATACTTTTTCAACCTGAAACCGTACGAAAAAGGAAATAAACTTGTCGCTGCAAATCATGTACATAATGTAGAGGAACACAGAAAAAATGGACTTAGTACTCATATGCAGGCTTCAGTTATAAGATAAGCATCTGTCACATCTCCAGCGTACACCACAAACTTAAATGTAAGTTTGACATATATTTTTTAAATTTGTGTTTACATTGCAGTATTAAATAATATATAAGAATATCAAAAACTTTTATAGATTAATGCTACCAGAAATGTAATCAATGTCTCCTGTAATTGCGTTTATAACGAAAGTCTAAGCACGTGGCAGCCCTTATCGAGTATATCAATAATCAAGAAAGCTTGTCTAAAACCAGCGCAGAGCAAAAATGGGGAAAACCAACTGTTTCTCAATTTGCACAAGAAAAATACTCGAAAGGAAAGGATTTTCGTAAAATGTTTGTACCTACCAAGAAGCCAGTTATTATTCCATTTAGTTTGGACGATGTTTTAGATTTACAAAAATTATCTGCTTTAAAATCAGTTATAATGGAAGGAAAGAAAGATAAAAGTACATATGAAATAAAAAATGTAGTAGAATCACTATTAACAAGAGTTGAAGTTAATTTAGATATAGAAAAATTTGAAGTTTGTTACTTAACTTCTTTATATTGACAACGGAACATCCAGTTTACAGTAAAAATTATTGTATACAAGAAGATTTACAAGATTTTTATTTAAAATTTATTGTGATATCTGAAGCAAAGGTAGTTCATTTATGTTGTGATACAATAGAACAATCCAACTGTGATAAGTAGTTCAAAGCAAGACGTTTGAGAATCAGTGCAAGCAAAAAAGCTCATGATATTAAGATTAGAGTTAAGAAAACAGTAGAATCACTGGTCTCAGAGATGCTAAATCCTAAGAAGATAGTTAGTGACTTTTTGTATAATGGAATTAGTCATGAATCAGATGCCAAAAAAGAATATGAAAATATGTATGATTTTAATGTAGAAAAAGTTGGAGTTATCGTAAAACAAAGCCAACCATGGCTGCGTGCGAGTATTGATGGTGTGGTCATAGAAGGCCAATGTATCATTGAATTAGTAGAATTTAAGTGTCCAAGAAGCTGCCAAAAAGTATCTGTAGTAGATTTGAAAAGAAAGAAATGCAATGTCAATTATTTACAGTTTGAAGGTAGTAATATAGAGTTAAAGAAAAGTAGTCAGTATTATATACAGTGCCAAGTACAGACGTACGTATGCGGACTTAACAGCCTGTGATTTGTTTATGTATTCGCCAGTAAAAGATGGAAGTTATGGCGTACAAATTCATCGAGATGAGATATTTTTAAAAGTATTGAAAAATGTGAAGACTTCTATTTTAAACACTACGTGCCTGCTTTACATGCAAAATATATAAAAGAGAATGATAAGCAAAATGCAACACCATTGAAATAATTAGCACAGCAGCAAAAACGAAGTTTCACTGGACAAAACATTTGCAATCAAAGACTAAACGTTAAATAGCATTTCATACAGTTTGTGACAACTTACGTACTTAACATATATTTTATTTAGTTTCTATGTAATAATTATATTATTGTTGTTACAAAATCAAACAATTAACAAATGTTTATAAGTAAAAAAATGTTATTGTTGAACAGTTCAAAAGAAAAATACATTAATAATTTAAATAATGTACATAAATGAGTTTTATTTATTTAAAATATCCCATTGAAAATGTTTCATTAACATTATTCTTCGGATATTATTGGTGGCTGCAGATTTACAAGTACACAACATATATGTAATATGTCATCAGAACTAAATAAATTTTCAGGTAATTTATTTAAAATTTGGTAGGTTCTCAATCGCTGCATAATTCTTTCTACATGAATCCGTACCTCAGCTATATTATAAGTTTCTTCTGTTTCTTCTTTCGTAAACTCACGTTTTCTTTCCAAAAATGGTGTTATTACAAGCATTACTTTTTTACCTTGTTCGTCAATGACTCTTCAGATATCTGGGAAGCCTTTGTCAGCCAGAACAACATCTTCATCCTCTAACAAGTCTATCAAACCTGATGCAATGGTCATTTGTGAATCACTTTTTCTTCCACCAGCCACATTAGATTTAAAACTAATAAAGCCTTCTGGCGTGATTCCAATAAGAAGTTTAACAGTGAAACCTTTTTTATAATATGAGTAGGTCAGTACACGGTTATGAACACTAGCTGGTATTTCAATTCTAAATTCGGTGCAATCGTCACTCGAGTATTTGCATACATAGGTTTAAAACATTCTGGCATTGTTCCTTGCACGATATCCTTATTAGGACAAAAAACCATATTCGCTGTGGTACATGCTAAGTACTGTAGTACAAAAAAAATATTCTGGAAATTGTTGTTCTATGCACATTAAATAGAACACTTATCGCTGAAAAGGTTTAACCAGACTTCATTTTAATTATAAATATAAATAATCGATTTTCTATGGATACTTTATAATTATCTGATTCTTTATTGTTGATCATCTTTAACAAAAATCTAAAATTTTGAAATGTCACACCAGCTAGATCTGACAATTGTTCATCACTTTTCACTGTTTTAATACCACTAAAACTTATTCGCATTCAATTAATCACTATTCTCATCAGGTCCAACTGATTTATCTGTATATTCCTTCTGCGTCGTACCGCAATTTTTATTTTTAAATTTTTTTACAACAGGAACCACTATTTTGCTAGTATTTTCAATTATATCTGTTTGGATTTCCGCATCACTCAATACTTTCAATCTGAAAGTATAATGTGTACTTGACACTCTTCATTCTTGTACATTTTTTAACAATCATCTGATATATTAAATTGGACTTCATTTTGATCAATTTCATTTAAAAGGTTCCTGCTCTTCATCATTGATAGATAGTTTTTTTTTAATTGCTCTTCCGCAGTAATTCTTCTTTTCATGAAGCGGTCATGTCTATAATAAACATATTCATTTCATTAGTAAAAATATTATTAAAAGTTATTACTGAACACAATTTTATTCATACCTGTTTTTCGCTATTACTTGGTATATCATTTTTGTTTTATAAAAGCTTGTAAATAAACTTGAAACATAACCTGGGGAACATTCTTCTTCAGATTTCTTATTTCCAATAAAGTGCTCACTACATATTAAATAATTCGGTTTTGAGACCATGCCGATTCATCTCGACTAAGATTAATACATTTAATTACTATACGTACATTTATACTTTACACCATTATTTTGATACATGGAAAACAAGGTTATGCTACTCACTTTTTTCTTTTCACTGCAGCTATCCATTTTCGTCATTGCTGTACCTTATAGTTTGATGTTGGAAATCTATAAAACTTACACGTACTATTTGTGCCGGAATTTTTACATCCTACAACGCAGCGATAACTTTTTCTCATTTTTAATATTAATCAAATGCTAATACTTGTAAACTTCCCCACATTAACTCCAAGTTTCTCTGATATGGGCGCGCGAATCGTTTCTTTTATCCCCCCCCAACGGCATGCACGGAACGAATACTGTATGAGATACGGCGCCCCAGAATAATGCATGCAGCGAGATCTCGTATAGGTGGCTACATTACCTGCATGCTCAGATTACCTGCATCCACCTTATAATCACTATATGAGCGTATTGTAGCGCACATCACTGTTTCTAGTACTTTAAAACTTTTCGGAAATAATAGTAGTTGACAGTAATTAACTACAATTTATAATGATAGCACATGTATCTTTCAACATTATTATATGATTAAGAGTACAATATCTGAGGAGGAAATTCCGTCGAAATAATGAAAATAGGGAAAACATTATTTTTCTGTAATAGATATATGATGTGCAAAATAACTACACAGCATTAATTAAATAAAATGTTTCTATTTAGAAAAAAAATTAATAACAAAAAATAACAACAACTATGCTTCCATCTGGAGTTAGAAGAAATTTATGCACGTTTGCCACTCAACAAACTTTTGTTTTTAAACTTATGATTTTTTTAGATGCTTTTTAGAATCCTTAGACTACTTACAAGACCTTAGCCTGTTCAATTTAAAAAAGTACTTAATCAGTGATGAACAATATGCATTTGTTTATAATACTTTTGATCGTAGTTCTCACTATCGTGCGTCACATTTTATAAACAAATGTACGTTATTCATCACTGATTAAATATTTAAAAAAAATTGAAACGGCGGAGGACTTGTAAATTGTCTAAGGATTCTATAAAGTATCTGAAGAAAATCATAAGTTTTAAAATAAAAGTTTGTTGGGTTGTAAACGCGCGTCAATTTCTTCTTACTACAGGTAGAAAAACATTTGTTGTATTTTTTTGTTATTACATTTTTTTCGTAAATAGAAACAGTTTATCTAATTAATGCTGTATATTAATTTTGCACATCATATATTTATTACAGAAAAATAAACATAATAAATTATTTAAATGTCCTATGCATTTTCGCGTTGAATGCTCACTTGAAAAACTTGCATAATTTTCAATTAAAAACGTTACAATCTCAGCGTTATATAAAATTGACGATCACTATATGCAAATGAAAAAGCCTAATGTTTACTCTGTTTTAGAATATGCGCTGCGCATGCTCCGCAGACATAGTTAGTATTTTTGTATTATATGTTGACCAACAAAAATGGGTAATCATTAGTCAATCGGTCATTTCGACGCCCAATACGAAGAGTAATGCGTTTCAAAGTTTAGGACTAAGAGTATCGCGTTTCAGCGTTCACGGCGAAGACTAACGCGTTTCAAGAACCCAAGTCAATCAAACTTTGTAAACACGTAAAATAACTCTGGAACTTGTTGTAACCCCAAAACATGTGGTATCATCAGGATGGTATCCGCATGTTTAGAGGAATACACATAAATTTAAGGTGATGCTGAAATCACTTATCACCGACAAATACAAGGAACCACTTTTCTCATTTAATTTTTAATTTTTAGCAAATATCTTTATGAAACGTTATTGTCCCAATCAAAAACAACAGCTTTCCAGAGAGATGTTTCCTCAAAATTGAAAATTGAATGAAATAAGTGGTTATCCGTATTTGATAGTAACAGAGGGTTTAGCATCACCTTAAGACCTACTGTAAGATCTCGATTTTGTTAAGCCCTCGGGGCCGAATTCACAAAATCGAGGCCCAATGGCGTGGTGATTCCCCCAGACGTGCGACTCCCCACCATGCGATACTCGCACACTGAGTGCGGGGGCTTCTCCCCGCCGCACCTTAGATGCCGCCGTGGTGATCGCCGTCAACTACTGGCGTGACAGTGGGGGAAAAACTCACAAAATCGAGGTATACAAAATCGAGATCTCACTGTATTTTACGCATTTTTCTAGCGTTATAATCAATTTTGTAAACTTTTGAATTGCGTTACTCTTCGTTGCAAACCTCTGAATAGCGTTACACTTCGTAGCAAGCCTCCGAATTGCGATACTCTTAGTTGCAAATTGAAACGCGTTTTTTTGATTGAACTTCTTTTTATCGTAGAAGTGTTTTTTGAAGTTAGTTTGCAATCTTTAAAGCTTTTTTCTCTTAAAACTTCAATTTTCGCTTTAACCCATTTCTTCCCAAGCGGCCATTTTATAGTCGATTGGTTTTTTGCCTAACACCGCCATTTTGAAATTTTCCAACGTAAAGTTCCAAATTCGGACTTCAGAATCGGAAAGAGCGGACAATTTTACTTCAGAAAAGTGTTATTGGTTATTATTCTTTGTTTTCGACAATTTTTTAGGCAAAAAACCAATCGACTATAAAATGGACGCTTGAAAAGAAATGGATTAAGGGGAGAACTGTAGGCCAAGATCGGTTCTTCGTTTTACATAAATTAATAGTTTTTAATATAGAGAATATATTCCCAAAATTTCATATTAAAATTCGATTTCTAAAAGTGTTCATAGTACAGTTTATACGTGCACGTCGAGCAGATCGAAGCAGGTGACTAAACACTTTAAATGTGTTTTAGTTTACAATAAAAATTGATTTCATTTGTTTATTATTTTTTTTCGCTGATATCAATAGTTTTTTATGTGGAAAATATATTCCTAAAGTTATAGATTGAAATTCAATCTCTAAATGTATTTACAATCAAGTTAATACTCGCGCGTCGAACAGGTAATCATCAAGAACTTTAAACGCGATCTTGTAAAAATAACATTTTTCAACAATCATTGTCAACCGATGCACATATATAATTTTTAAATTCTTCATTGATTGTACCGATAAAATCTACGAGATTTCAAAGTTTTATAACTTTTATTGCAAAATTAAAGCAAGTTACTTCGTAAAAATTGTAATTTTTTTTCAAGATTTCATCATTTGACAACTTTTATACTTTTTTTAATAAAATCTGGAACAGTCCCTGCGTATTATCATAAAATAACGAAATACTTTTGTTTCTTTAACTTTAGACACTTACAGATGATGTTACGTATTATACCAATTCAAACCTCCGACACCGAAGCCTTTGTGAACGGATTCAATATATCTATATTACATACATTCAATAGAGGTAACAATATTTTTTTTAATTAAATACGCTCCAAAATTACAATTTTTATTATATTTTAAACAAATCTACAGAGCGCAAACCAAATTTTATAGCTTAGCTACAAATCTACAAGTTACTGAAGCTGATCAGAAGATAGTTTGTGAGTCTTGTGCCACATGGAAATCTTTCGGGAATAATTAGCCATTATGAGGTTGATTGCAGATGCACGCGCTTGCGCTCGGTTATCGGTGCATCAGTCAGTGGCACGCGACGCGAAAAATATTAGCTCTCTCTCTCTATATTTCTCTCTATCCCTCTCTCACCTTGATGAGAGCATATTTACCCGTTCGCGCAGCGCTCGGATGTTGAAGCCGTGCGCGAGCGACCGTGCGTGAGAATTTGCCTACGCGCGGTTACCTCTGCATACGTGTACCTTTCAGATACGGATTATATTCGTGGTCGCCATTCATGTCCCTCGCACCGTTGTCGCTTTGTGTAACTGACGCGCGCGTCAATAAAGAATGTGGCAGGACGCCTTCTTGTCGCGCGCGAGTGCGAGAGCGAGAATCGCCAATTATTATCTTCGCAGAGTAGGTATAGAGGTTGAATGGAACAGTGTGCGAGAGGCCGCGGCGCGGCAGCTAGCCAAATCAGCAGCTGCCGCTGCGTAGCCGTACTCGGTCGCTGGGCGTGGCTCGATAATATAGCTTGCCACAACAGCGGCCGGTATTTTTCGATTTCGTGTTGTTGTTTTTACGTGTTCTATCTTCCAAAAAATAGATATAGCAAGAATGAGCGAGGGTGTGGCAGAGAAAGAGAGAAGGAGTGAATGTGGCGTGTGTATGTATGTGAGAGAGAGAGAAAGAGAGAGAGAGAGAGAGAGAGAGAGAGAAAGATGAATAGTATTGAATTTAATCCTACCACAGTTTCGGTTCTTCCACGCTATCGATATTTCATTTCTGTCGATTTCTCTCTTCCATATTTAATTTTTTCTGAGTTAAAAAAAGTGCTTATTGTCAGTCAAAAAAGAAAAATGTTGAGTAATTACAAAGTGTTTTAATTTAGCGTTTATTGCACGTTTGTGTCAATAAAGCTTTGTTAAAGCACATCAAAACACACGCACACGTACATGCACGCCCACTCACGAACAGACATCGACATACTTGCAGATTACATGTACATACATAACAAAGGAGCCACGGTGGCTCGTGGGTAAGGGCTCGGCCTTCTCATAGAAGTTTTGAATTTCGGCTGGGTATCTGGATACTGACTTTTTGGAAGAAAGACTGTTTAAATGCCTGTATCGCGGTTCTGATGGCTCGGGTACCATCTAAAACTGCAGGGCCAGTTGTGATGCATACGCATCATACACTTAAATATAATTATTTATAATCATATATAGTCATATATATAATCATTATTATATATAATCATAATTATATATAATCATATATAATCATATATATTATTATATATAACTTTTTTCATGGCTTGAAGCTGACATACATAATTACATATGTTTTTTACTCTGGGAAGTAAATAAAAACTCATACGCACACATACTACATGCAGACTCACACGTGCATCAATAAAATACTAACATATCTATAGACACGAACATAACATAACACATATGCGCGCATGCAAAGCACATGTGCATTTACAAGTACACACACAAGAAAAAATCCTTAGTAAATTCTACTTAAAAGGAGAGTATACACCCTCTAGGAAACGATAATTTCTCAAAGTACAAGAGGTGGTTTCTGGTACTAAAAATGAAGCCTAGCACTCTTAATCTTTTTCAACGGGCTTCTGTTCTCGAGATAAAATGTATTTTGCATCATGTATGCGTTATTTTCAAAGTTATTAGTAATTGAAAATGATGATTTTCTAGTTTCTATTTTTTATCTTTGGATCTACAAAACATTATGCCAAACCAATGCGAGGAGTCCTCCAAAATATATATATATATATATATATATATATATATATATAGTAGCGTACAGTAAAATATAGTTAAATGCAATATTAATTTTCCTTTTTTAGGAAGAGTTAAGTATTCTTTGTAGAAGTAAAAGTGTAATTATAACATCATATCCGGCGATAAGTATTCAAAATACACTAACTTTTTGTACGCCAGATTATTTATTGATTTATCTACTTACAATACTCAAAAATCCATGTTATAGGCCCAACTTTTCTATTCATATTTATTGCTTAACGTTTATGAAAAATATGTTATCTACATTATATTTAAATGGATTTTATATGCTTATGTTTTAAAACTATAAATTATAACTAAATTTATTTAAAACTGGTCAATAAATACATAAAGGATATATACCAATTTAATTAATTGAATATATATATATATATATATATATATATATATATATATATATATATATATATATAAGTATTTATTTTAAGACCATTCTTAAAAAGCAATATTCGTAACTTCATGCGACTCGTATGAAAGACTCTTAAAAATATGTTTCATCAAGCATTAAGGTAAAAGGTACATAAAAAAGCTATTTGCTCGCACATCCAGTAAAAACATGAAGCCACTGGTTTGAGTACGAGAAGTTTTAAGCTTGTACAACAAAACAGACCTAAAAAGATATAGGAGAGATGCGGCTCATCTCAGCGTGCTGCCGGTACCCGAAAAACGTACATTTTGCAAAAAGAAAAACACCAGGAAAAGACGGTCGTTGTGTTTGTTCGTATACACATACTTGTGTGTGAATTAATACAATTCGCTGCTAACACATTGCTTTCTTAAAGAGGAGTTAGTTCAGAATTTCTTTGTTGAAAATTAGCTATTAAAATCTGTCTAAGCTCTATCAGTTTGGAATGATCCATCGTTCAAATAAAATAGCAAAACACACACACACACACACACATACAAACACATATACAGTAGAACCTTTCGGCACTGTGATTCACGGCACTGTGATTTCTGTAATAGAGCCGACTCTATGTATGTGCGGGCTCCGCGACCCAACTTTGCGGCGACAGTTTTATATAAAGGTTAAGACCGTTAAAATGTAACAGAAGAAGTTGAATACAAGTATTTAAAGCAAAAAATTTTGATAAATCAGTTCTATAAGAACGTTCAAACCGAAAAATTGTAACAAAAAAATTTACAAAAAGTGTATAATTTATTACAAAGCAATATAATTTTATATATATCTTTATAAAAGTTGTTTTCAGTCAAACTGCATGGAAATCAATTGTATTGACTATATTGCTTCCTCAAAAATAAAGCGTTGCTTGGATAAAAGAATTGTGTGTGTGTATGTGTGTGTGCGTATGCGCGTGTGTGTGTATGGACGTGGATCAGCATAAGCCTGCATATACACGGTGTAACTTAATGTTTCCGGGCTCATTTTTTTAGTTGTTTTCTAGAGGATGGGGGAACAAAAATATTTTTTGAGTTTTGTATTTTAGTTTTTATGGTTTACTGGTGCATTAGAAATAATATCATTGATCCAATTATCTAACTTTTCCGACCTGAAAGTTTAGATAAAGTCTTTCCCTTCTTTTGTTACACATTAAAACTTCATATTATGTTTTAACGGTTATAGCTCAAAAATGTATAATGGAAAATTTTTGTAAAATTTTGAGATGATTAGAACTTTAAAGAAAAGCATTCTTGAATAATTTTTTAGCTTATTCTGTTGTCCAGAAAGAATAATTTTGTAAAAAAATCGATTTTCTTTCGCCTACGATAACTGAAGTAAATCGGCAGCATTTTACCTGGAACTTTCCAAAATGATAGCTTTTTACTATTTGATGACCTGTATTTTTTGTCATGAGATCGTTTATTTTCTAAGATATTGAGGTTATGTGTTTTTTTAAATTGTTTTTTGATCGCTTATATCTCGAAAAAGACGCTGTCATTTTTTATTAAACAGGGCACATTTTTCTTCGTTTTTATATGATTAAAATTTTAAAAGAAATTTGAAGATTTATCTACTTGTTTTTGTTTTATAACGATTTTTCAATTTTTCCATAATTGAGGTTTAGATTGCCGAGTTTTTTGATTTGTTAGAAATATTATGATCAATTTAGTGTAAATGCGTTAAAAATAACATAAAATTACCTATCTTTTACAATCGCAAATTTTGAATAGGCTTTTTCAGTTCTATTGTACACGAAAAAGTAATTTTTAGTTTAAACGTTTACATCTTGGAAAAGCGTTGAATTTTATGTGCAGTTTCTTAAAAGTTAAAAGTTATGTAGAATATTCCATATATTTATATAATCAAATTAAAAGATATATTTTTGTTAATTTTGTTATTTTCGTAATATAAGGTATTCTTAATTACATCATAAGTTTTGTTTGTTGTGAAGTTAATAGAAGAATATCATGATAAAATTTAGCCTGTAATGATTTAGATCGAAAACAAATATTTATATGTTACATATGCATGTAAATACATAAGATTTTTTATTATTGATTGCAATCATGGTAAAATGTTTAACTATTTTATCGAAATTCACTTGAAATACTTTGGTCAAATACACACCGCATTTGAGTTTACTTTGCTTTTTGCTATAATTAGAAAGAGATATAGCAATTCAAAATTAATTTATTAGATCAAAGACTTTAATGTTTAAACAATCAATTTAGTTTGAGGAAGCTAAGTAAAAACTTAAAAAGACATAAAGAATTTTTAAATAATTTATTAAAATAAAAAAATTCCTATTGGAACAGTCTATTTAGTTTGTGAAAGGTTTTTAAGTGCCAATTAATTAGCAACGGTTTTTCTTTTATATTAGTTGTTGCGACATTTGTCATAAATAAGTTCATTATATACCACGCTAACATTATTGATAATTTTTACATTACCCTGGTAACAACCTTAACGGATAGGGAAAACTCCCTAATGGCGAGTCTGGTCAAGACATGAAAATGAGTTTTAAAGCTTCTTATCATTGTTAAATAAATTAAATAAGGTTGAAATAATAGTCAATCAATTAAAAGAATTATATTATACAATTAAAATTTAATTTCATATATTTTAGCTATACTTTAACCGTGTTTTTAAATTCGGTAACCAAACCCTATTTTTTTGAAGTCTGGATAGTTAATCGTATAGAAAAAAATAGTTTTAATTTATAAAATAACAGTTTCCTCGGTTTGTAAGTGAATAGTTTAAACTAAAATTATTTCTAATATGAAGTCAGTGGTTTTTAATTTAATTAATAAATAATATTAGTTAAAGAACTTATAATTATCGTAATAAAGCTTTATCAGTCTCCGCAAATTATATCGATAAGGTGAATACGTAAATGCATTTTTAAACTTCCAATAATATTTTTTTATAAACGTACAGTGAATTTAGTATCTCTTTTGAAAACTTAAAATCAGATAGTCTGCATACGAGGCATCGGCATGTATATCCAACAATGTGCCTTTCAACGGTCATTGACTGATACGTCTGGAAAAATAGTTTCTCTTTTGGGCATACTTGAGAAATTATGCAATTTACTCTAAATAATTTTCTTTTATTTATCATACACATTCGCTAGACCTTCAAATATCATAATTGTTTGATAGGGCCATGTTTACTCGCAAAAGCATAAAAACTCTGATTTTTTAGCAACTCATGCTGGGGCTGCACGAGACTCGAGATTCTTCTTGGTCTTGTCTTGATTTTCAAGACAAAAAAATAGGATAAAAATTTATAGCTTTAAAATGGAAGAAATATTTGGAATTCGGTATGTCTATGGTTGAAAAAAAATAATTATGAGTTGACCGATTTAATCTCAAATCATGCGGGCCGACAGCACCTATCTCTCCGAATCAGCTCAAATTATAGCATATTATTCTACTCGGAAAATAAGCGTATACGTATTTTTTTATTTTTCGATAGCATCAAAATTGCATGTGTTATACTTTTTTCAAAAATGACTCCTCAAACTTCGTTTCTCAAAAATCGAAAACTTTTTTCTTTTTAAATTGTTCTAATTTGTCTTTTTATGGATATTTGAAAATAATTCTGTACATATTCGATGCTGTTGGTGATACTTTTTCGATCTGCCAAGTTCAAAAATTTTTTTACAAAAAATCAAGGATGATATGGCATTTTTTATAAACAATGAAAAATGCTTTTTTCTCAAAAAAGCCATCTTTTTTTTTACTCAATTTTTTTTATAGATAGCTAGTCTCAATACCTATATGGTAATATACATGACATATGGAATATTTTTGTTTTTTAAGAGATATAAACGAAATAAGAAAAAAAAAATTATGTTCCCCCATAGCACTGTCGTGCAAGAAAAAATCCTATGTATTTTTCCCTTTTTTATGATTTTTAGACATTTTATTGCTTTTTCTAACTTTCCTGCTAACACGATTCTTTGAGTTGATTTTCTTCTTCTTCTGTTTCTCTTTATTTAACAATTTTGTTAAAGAATGAAGAGCAGTTCGACCTGTATAAGATTTTTTCTTTTTACCTACATTTACTTTCCATACATGGGTTTTCTGAATGCCGTTATATTTAGGAGCCTTAAGCCACTCTTTTATTTTATTTGGTCTAAAAACTTCAATATCTTCTTTTGGTAGTAAGATTAGTTTAATACTATTAGTATAAGATTGAACTTTTATTACAAAAGCATTGGCATCTTGTATTGATTCAATATGACTGTTCTGAAGATTATGTCTAGTTGCATAGCGTTTGACTAGTCCGAGACCTGTTGATTAACCCAGTGAGTATCTTGAATAGGGTTACTGTGAATCACTGCCCAATTTTCAGCAAAATCACCATGCAGTACTAGATGACCTGAGTTAGCTACAGCTATTTCTTTCTCTTCTTTTATAGCTCTTCTTTGTATATTTTTAATATTTAAATGAACGCTTGTTTTGACTGTCCAAGAAGAAAGATCGCTAAAAAAATTGGAGATTGTTAATCTTTTCTTCACAAGATGGCCATTTTCCCACATGGCAAAAACAATCTCCTCATGTTCATTAGTTGTCTGTAATCCAAACAAACTTAGGTTGATATTTTCGAACTGCTCTTCATTCTTTAACAAAATTGTTAAATAAAGAGAAACAGAAGAAGAAGAAAATCATCTCAAAGAATCGTGTTAGCAGAAAAGTTAGAAAAAGCAATAAAATGTCTAAAAATCATACAAAAGGGAAAAATACATAGGATTTTTTCTTGCACGACAGTGCTACGGGGGAACATAAAATTTTTTTCTTATTTCGTTTATATCTCTTAAAAAACAAAAATATTCCAAATGTCATGTATATGACCATATAGGTATTGAGACTAGCTATCTATAAAAGAAAATGAGTAAAAAGAAAGATGGCTTTTTTGAGAAAAAAACATTTTTCATTGTTTATAAAAAATGCCATATCATCCTTGATTTTTTGTAAAAAAATTTTTGAACTTGGCAGATTGAAAGAGTATCACCAACAGCATCGAATATGTACAGAATTATTTTCAAATATCCATAAAAAGACGAATTAGAACGATTTAAAAAGAAAAAAGTTTTCGATTTTTGAGAAACGAAGTTTGAGGAGTCATTTTTGAAAAAAGCATAACACATGCTATTTTGATGCTATCGAAAAATAAAAAAATACGTATACGCTTATTATCCGAGTAGAATAATATACTATAATTTGTGCTGTCGGCCCGCATGATTTGAGATGAAATCGGTCAGTTATAATTTTTTTTTATTTGGCTTAATTTTCTGATACGTTATATTTAAGTTAAAAAATGGGATACTATCCAGAGGTAGTGAAAATATTCTTTTTCTTTAAGTCCATAAAACTCGCTCCCACAAACCTTACACAAGAATTCTAGTTTGAACATGCACTTAAAACTTACAGAGAACCCTATACTTTATTCCGCGTATAAGAAAGTCGTGACCGGAGGGTTAGATATTATATTGTATGTAATAATATACTAACTTACTGTGTACATAAGGGTTTTGCCTAATTCTAAGAAGCGCATAAGATGTTTTGTAGCTACTTGATAGACTATGTAATCCTTTTATGTACATGGAATCGCATAAAGGGATTAGCCTATATAAGCAAGGAATTGCACCGATTTAAATCAGTTATATTTAAGTTCTTACTACAGAATAGTAGTTAGTCCACATATTGATCAATAATCCATACAACGATTACCTCTTACTATCAGAAATATAGAATCGAGATCGTTATCGAATTTTATATTTAAGTTGACAGTTATCATGGTTGCGAAATTTGTGAAAATGTTCGAGCTGATGCAGGAGTCTGCTATCATCGAAAAGATAGAAGCTTCGAAACGTCAACTATCGGTGCGCGTAGTGCGACTGGAGGAAGAGCAATATGCCGTGCTCGCGATGAGAAAGAACATGAAAATCGTAAAAAAGCAACAACGGAAGCTTAAAATCAACAGGAAGAAATTTACTGCCATGAACCGTAGTTGTGACGACAATAGCCGTTTTCTGCCTAAAAACCGGCAACTCATTCCGTGAAGAAGTCGCTCGAATTGTATGCTGCTTCGTCGATATCCGCAGCATCCAAGACGATCCCCGCAGCTTTCGAGTCAATTTCTGCGAGATCTGTAGCACTCTAGCCAGCATTCAGTGTACCTGAGAGAATATTCGCTGCACAGGAGACAACATGCGTGTATCAGCCTCTCACGAATTCATCGAATGTAGTAAGCACACCAGTAGTGGTTAAAACGGAGCCCATGATGTTTGACTTTGGCACTCCGAATTTCGCTTTTAAATGCGCTGAAGCAGGATGCGAGAAGATGATTCTACTGAAACGGTAACGAGAGCACGGAAATTCAAAGGGGAGTACGAACATTTTGTGGGTCGATCATGGGGACTGATGCTGATGCAGTTGCAATGAGTAAGAGTTTTCTCAAGGAGTTATATAGTGTTTCATCGGGGTGTTAAATAAACAATGTCTAATTTATCATTGCAGTGTTCACAACATTTGTGCATATTAATAGTGTAAATAATTATAGTGAGATTTAATAATTCAGTCTTTGTTAATGCGTAAATGAATTATATTTTTGTGTATATTAAAATAAATTAACTGTACTTGTAATTGAAACCTTTCTTATTATTTACAATAATAATCCTTATTACTTATTTTCATGTAAAAAATTATGTGAAATTTTACTGTTTATTTTATATATACATTTTTAATACTTGTAAATTTTAATATTTTTCCAATTATTTGTATGCTAAAAGTTAAATCAAAGCGTAATTTGAAAAATATAATGCTTTTTGAGATAGTTTAAGCAAAATATTAGAGTTACAACAGAATCGTTTAGAATCATTGTAGAATCATAAAAAAGTTGTATTTGTATGTTGGTATATTAGTTTATATTAGTTTTTTGTTTAAGTAATTTAACTAGGAGAGTGTCAGAGACTTGGAAAACGATATTTGATGATAATTAAAAAATATTTACTAACATCTAAGAAAGAAATATTATTACCCTTATGGGTTATTTTAGTAAAATATAGTACCTCTACTCTACAAGCTTTGATGCTAGACAAGATTATCTAAATGTAAATAAAAGTAGACGAAAATAGCTTTATATCAGTTTTATTTCGTACGATAATATTAATCAGGAACAAAGTTACTAAACTTTCAAAGAAAGTGACGAAAGTTTAATAAAAAATTACCATATGTAAAATAGTTAAAATTTTCGAATTTACATATTTTTAAACTTTCTTGGAAAGTTTGTAACTTTGGCCGAGATTAATATTTTTGTACGAAACAAAGCTGATATTGAAACATTTGTCGTCTACTTTATTTACCTTCGAATAGTTTTTTATAGCGTAAAAATCTTTCAGTTCTTTAATAAGAAGTAGAGATACCATTATAATGCACAATTGAGGTCAATTGGTTGATATCTCGAGGATGCAGGACCATTGAACAAACTAAGGGTGTTATACTTTATTTTTAGGTGACAGAAACCACCTGTCAAAGTCTTATAAGATATCGGTTTCCAAGAAACGGTTTCCAAAACTTCCCATTTGTTCGAAAATCACCTGATTCGCGCACTTGTTGTATAATGTACTATTATAAAATTTAAATAATGTACTTATTGTACTCCAGTTTTGCACAACTCAATTATTACATACTTTGAAGTTCGATCTAATATCAGGCTATTAAGCAGAGCTTACTTCTTATTTATTGCCTTTTTTGGGAATTATATTATAAGAATCTAAATATATTCCTACTGTAAGAAAAATTAATAGATTGTAATTTTAATAATTAACAATTAACCTCTAAAGTAAGTTCTAACGTTGGAGCTTGCGTATAATTTCAAAAAATTAAAAGTGGGCAATTAGATTAATCTATAAGAAAAATTTTAACAAAAATAATTTAACCGACTTCATAAAGCATAACGCTGTAAAAAGTAAAAAATAATACTTTCTGTTATAACGAGATTGAGAAAATAATAGGCTCTATCAATTGTTTATTTTCTTTATATAATACAAAGTCAACATTTATTGAAACTATAACTTGCTGGAGTCGGCGCTAGAGTAGTCTGGTATAGTAATTTGGTAAAGTTTTAGCACCAACTCCAAAAAGTTGTAGTTTAAATAATTGTTGACTTTGTATTAACTAAAGATAATAAACATTTAATTGAACCTATTATTTTCTCAATTCCGTTATTACAGTATGTATTATTTTTTCGTTATAGAGCGTTCTATTTTTTTATTCGGTTCATTTTTTTGTGTTAAAATGTTTTATTTAACTCTTTTTAGTCTTCTCAATATAACATATATACATATATACTTGTATACACATATTTGGTTAAAAAGTAATGATAAAAAATTATTTTTATGTGGCCAGTACTGGTAGTATTGGTCCAATACCAACTCAAAACTTATATAAGACATAATTCATATATTATGTACATTTATACGTCGAAAACAATTCAGGCCCGTGCTATAAAAAAACAGAGTACACCATGGTATATTCTAAAGAAGAGGCTTGCTGATCGAGTGTGTTGTTTCCTATATGGGTCGAAGGCACTTCTACATTTTGATACACATATACTACTTTACAATTTAAATTATTAATTGTTCTTATGGCAGAAATAATTTAAAATAATAAAAAATAACTTTTCATGTTGGAAAATAACAAAAGCTGAATTGCTATTTCTATGGTACAACCTTTACAAGATCTTGACATTAAGAGTAAAAATCGTTTTTAACGGACTTCAAAAAAATAGTAACTGTTTACAAGTTAAAAGTTATAAATTTTTGATTAATAAAAAATAAATTTTTTAATAGAAATATCCTATACATACTTTGCTATGTTGCATTTTATAACATTAAAATACAATGTTTTAATAAAAAATAAATAGATAAACTAATGCCATAAAGCAAACTTTTAATTACTAGTAATTTATTATTTAATATTTATTATATTCATCAACTCTTTGGTACACTGTAACATATTTGCTATGCTCACTCAGTGGTCCCAAAATTAGTAGATGAATTTTATAGCAGGTAAGTTAAATCTGTGGGTTAAAAAACATTAAGGGAACAAAAAACTGTTATTGTTTGCTGTCAAATTTATAATAGTGATGCTACTGCATATATAAAGTGGCACCAGACCAGGACGAGACGATATTTTTAAAAATGTTTTCTTAGTCTTGAAACAAGTTTGACATAGATAGTTTTGTCTTGGTCTTGAAGAAGATAGTCTCGTCTTGTGTTGCGTCGTCTTGAAAGGGCTTGATTTTTATATCAACGTTTATATATTTTATAAGCCGTAATAAAATGATTAATGTTCAAAGCCATATTAGTCTGGATTTTCACTATTTCTTCTGTAAATCGTACTAAAGTCTACAACATTAAATTTTAAAGTATATAATCTTTTGCTGAAAGTTTTATTAATATATTCCTGATATATCCTGATAATCTCAATACCTTAAGTAATTCAAATTCAAGGTAGTAAACCTCTAAAATCTTCAGTCTTTAGTATCTTCCAAAATTTTGTGCAATATTGATCTCAAAGATTAACACTGCAAAAGTTCAGATCGTTATACCATATAGATTTTAAGATATATTTATTTAAAATTTAGTCGTTTCTGTTCTTTTTACAAAACAGTATAGGAACTCAAACAAAAGACTGCAAATCAGAGCTGCATGTGATCATATATGAATAATCATGTAGGGGAGAGTGGGGTAAAGTGGGCAGGGCAGCTAAGTGTGGCACCTTAATATTATAAACAATAACGTACGTTAAAAATCTAATTTTGTTTATACACATTTAGAAATGACTCTAGTATTTTTTTCTTAAGTCATAAACTCAAAAATTAATGTTAATAATTATTAATGCAAGTTTGAAAATCGGAGCATGAAAAAAAGGTTGCCTTCATTTTTCGTCGGCTCAGTACGGATCGAAAATGATTCCTTTTTTAAGTGAAATTATGCCCGTTTCATAAATTAACTTTTAAACTTTTAGAGTCTTTCTTTTGTTTTTTCAAAAGTGCCGTAAATAATTAATTATAAATGATTAAAAATTGAATTAAAAAGGGGTTATCGTGGCATACTAAGTGGGGCAAATGTAGCACACATAGCGCCGCGTAGTGAGTTCGTCTTGACGCACCTAACCTATCGAACTCAAAACGGAGCAAGGTGGGATAGAGCACACGTGTAATTCACAGGTGCCAACTGGTTCAATTGTAGATTTACCTTCCTTGGATAATATTCAAAGTATTATTGAAATACCAGATCTGCCAGTTCTAAACAATGAGACATTTTTGAATAATGAACCGGTGGACATTTATTACGTAACTGAAGATGTTGCCAAAGCCTTAAATATATAATTATATCTCAAAAGATTATTTATTTTTGTATTGCCAAAGTAAAAAAAAATTAATTATAGAAAAAAAGAATAAATGTATCAAAAAAGTATTAAATTGTGATTGATATTATATAAGTTCTTTGTTACATTTTGATAAAAAAATAAAAATTTTAATTGAAAAAACTATTATTTAATATTTTATTAACCTAATAAATAGCCTCTCTCAATATTCCTAATAAATATTTAAAAAAAACACAATTTTCATGAACTTACCAGCAGAAATAAAAACATCATTCGGCCGTGCTACATTTACCCCACCCCGTGCCACACTTGACCCACCGGTGGGGCAAGTGTGGCATTTTCGATCGCTCTAGAATTTGATTTTTTAAACTATAATATAATTCAAATTAAAAATTTGCAATAACGAATCTTAATACTAGAAGAATAGGCCTATACATTGCAATTTTTAAAATATTGATATGTTTTAATATTTTAATGATATGTTTAAAATAAGTTAGGGTGCCACGCTTACCCCACCCTCCCCTATGCTCATTTAAACATATTAATTTATTTTTAAGGACGGTAGAGCAAATTTGATTCCATTAAGCAGCTAATTATAATATACGTTTAAATATTATATTCATAAGTCAAACCGAATACACATCAAGGACTCGAAACCTTAATTTACCACAAACCCTTTATATTTCCAAAAATCTGCAACAATGGGTTCCCAATCTTTTCACTGAATAGGTAATATGACCATACAAACTTTAAGCAAGTTTAATTGCATTAATAGGCAGGTTTATTGCAATAAAGTACTCAAAAATTAATCTATAATTTAAATTTAATATTCAACGGATATTCAGAACAAATGGCTCGAGCGTCTCCCTATAAAAAATGTTAGGAATGTCTCTAACAGCACCTTTGTAGACGAGTTATATATTTTTGATTCCCCTTTAATATATTATATTTACAGTGTCTCATACACTCTTAAATCAAAAAAGTTTATATATTTTCCCCTTTCTCTATAAATCGTCGATTAACAATTTTCAATACTTATATTTAAAGCGTCTTATACACTTTTAATAAAATACCCTGTAAGTGTTAAAATATCAAAGCATTAACATACATTTTTTTTCGTGTATTTGTAAGACTTTTTCTGACAAGAAAAATCTTTATTTTTAAAGCAAGTAATTTGTAAATCGCGTCTTAATTCTTTTCCTAAGAAATTAATAAAAATTCTTATCTGAAGGATAATTAAAATATTTTATACAAATACATAAAAAAAAATTTATGTTAATGCTTTGAGATTTTAACACTTAAGAGGTATTTTATTAAAAGTGTATGAGACGCTTTAAATATGATTATTGAAAATTGGTAATTAACGATTTATAGAGAAAGGAAAAGATATATAAGCCTTTTTGATTGAAGAGTGTATGAGATGCTCTAAATATGACAAATGAAAAATGTTAATCGTCGATATACTTAGAAAAAAGGAGGGAAGAATATATAAACTGTTTTGATTCAAGCGTGCATGAGACACTCTAAATGTAATATATTCAAGGGGAAACGTAAAATATATTACTCGTCTATTAAGGTGCTATTAGAGATATTCCTAACATTATGGTTTTTATATTAAAAAATTAAGTAAAAGGTAATGAAAAAAAACCAAGACTTCAAGACAAGACAAGACCAAGGCGGGACAAGGCTCCTCAAGACCAAGACAAGACCTTATGTGTCGAGACTTTTTCGAGACCAAGACGATAGTTTCAAAAATATCGTCTTGTCTTGGTCTTGCGCAGCCCTACTCATGCATGTAAAGAAACCACTTTTGCCAGCGTGATACGAGCGAAAAAGAATTATGAGGTTCATAAAATTGTAGCTTCTTTTACGTACTTTAAGATGCATGTGCCAGTTTTTTCCGTAGAGTTTATTTTCGTTGATGTTTATCGGTTGGTAAAGTGGTCATACGAATGCATTGCAAGGCAAAAGTCAATCAACGCCAATAAAAACGGCGGTGCTTCTTCAAAATTTCTAGGCCTACTAATCACAAAATATCGACACCAAGGCGTACGCTACGGTACCATGTAGTTAAATAACATATAAAAGAAGTCTCTGCTAGGCTAGTTTTGACTTTCTGAAGCACTTACTAAACGACTTTACCATAAGAAATGATAGGTGGCCACTTTACCAACACTATTGGTAAAGTGGCCAATTTTTAATTACTTAGAACTTCTCTAATTAAAATTCAGAGAGTACATTGTTTACAAAAAATCTCAGGAGGTATTAGAGTTAAAGGTTCAAATAACATGTATCAATAGTTTCCGAAGCTTCAAAACCGAATATATGTCTACTGGGAATCGCAAGTATCTTAAGGTGGCCACATTACCTGCACCGCCCTTATTCAATTTATGCTCTGTAGAATTTTTAAGGAATGGCTCATTTTTTGTCAGCATTAAAAATTAAAAAAATTATAGACTTACCATAGTGTTTATACCATAGACATGTACTTTCATATAAAATGTCGGCGAGAAAAAAATGTTGATATAGGTGCGCAGCCTCTCTTCGAATGTCGCTGGCCCGACTCATATATATACATAGCAAATGTCGAAATGTAATCTTTTTAATCGCGTTCAGTTCTCCAATTGTTTTGAAAATGTTCCAAGTCATATTTGTATACCGATAAACACTTTTTCCTTTCCAAATATATGTTCATTAGTAAACCAAAATAAAAAAAGATCACAAGTTATTAAAACATAAAACTTCGAATTACATTAAGAACTTAGGTAAGAAAATTCTGAGCTTTAAGAAGTAATGTCTTTTTGAGAAAGAAAAATTAAATGAAAAAGCTAAAGTTACCACGGCTGTGGGGTTGCGGCACACAAGAGAAAAAACAAAAGGAGTTAGTTTAGAGCGAGAGCGAGAGAGGGAGAGAGAGGGAGGATGGGAGAGAGAGAGAGAGAAAGAGAGGGGGGAGGAGGGTGGGAGAGAGAGAGAACTATATATATTAGTGATCTACCTACCGCTGAGCCAGGTGCCATTAAAGCTTTTAGTGGACAACGAGCCACCAAGCCACTCTTCGAGGGAGATGCCCGAGGCGCCGAGGGCCTCCGCCCTGGAGGTCTCATGGTCGACACCCGTCAGTAAAATGGCCGCCGTCGCTGTAACCACCAGCACGAGCACGACCGTCGCTATCAGTCCGACGACCAGCAGACGGCGTGTGTTGCATCCCGTGCTTTTCGTCATCAGTTCCTGCAACACCAGATCAGTTCGAGCTTGGATTAATACATTTTTCGCGCAAGCGTGACGGGCTACTTTTTACGCGCTGAACCTTCCGAGATTGATATTTGCTCAATGAAACAGCCAATTTTTGCTACTGGGCGCGAAAGACATTCTTTTGCGTTAAGTACAGAAAGGGAATTCTTCCTTTTTGTCATTCAAATTTTCTAGATATGTTTAATTTTAAATGCGAGGGGGAGTCTCTATATTGGGCTAGACAGAATATATATGCATACAGAGGGGAGCAAGAAAATATCAAGTATCGTATAATTCTCATGTATTACATTGGCAGACTTTCATTTTTTATTTTTAGAATATTTTGAAAATTTTTAATTGATATGATACAAAATGACGTGGAAAAATTAAGCGCTTCAATCGCATCTTTTCGTATCTATATCACATTCTGACTGCATATTTCCTCACTTGTCACATCACATACGTGACAGTAGTTTAGTAATTATTATTATATAGGGCAACCAGTAATGGCTGTAGCAGCAATGATATTTGTTTTGTCACCGAAGCCAATAATAATCATCATGATATTATATTTGTAAAAGATGTTTGTGTCATCACTGTAGCCAACATTACTAGTTGTTAGAAAGTACCAGTTTCAAAACCTTGCCCACGTATCTACTTGGGACTACAGTAGTTTCTGGTTTCACTACGAATACCCTTAGTGCTGTTCTGTCGCTTTAAATTCTAACTACGTACTAAGCCTATTGGACTAGCCTTCGAGCTTTAATTACTCCACGAATATTAGCATTCCCGTATATAAATCATGTATTTCCTCAGGACTCTATTTACAAACACGTCTCTAAATCTGTTTTCTTCCTGTTTTGTTAGGGTCCACGTCCATACTAGACTACGAACATTGTTTTATTACATATATATGGGTGATTCTGTCGTAACTTGCCCACTTTGCATCCAGGACTCTTAGACACTTATACATTCGGAAAAAAATTCCTTCTTAATTTTTACACATGCATGGCATATTATTATTATTATTATTATTATTATTATTATTATTATTATTATTATTATTATTATTAGTGTTATTATTATTGTTATTATTATTATTATTATTATTATTATTAGTGTTATTATTATTGTTATTGTTATTATTATTATTATTATTATTAACCAACTATAATTGTTAAAAGCCGGAAACGTACATAAATGCTATCTTTTAAAACAAATCAATAAATTAGGTCTAAAATGTCAGTCCCATAACATGTCCAAAACCAAAATTTCGATATAAAACGACATTCTACATATAAGTAAGGTAGTTAAAAAAGATTCCTCCATATACATAGTAAACTATAAGAGTTCATAATATACATTTGTATTATTTTAAAACTCAAAATTCGCTAATTACCATTAAAGCAATGTGCATACTTATTGTCCAGCAGTTTGCGATAGAATATTGATGACAACAGTATCTACCAAAAAGTGCAGTAGTTTGCTATAATAGACCATCCTGATGGTGAATTTGCAAACTATATCTTATGACTCGTCAAACATATCCGGAAAATGATCTGGGAATACCAAATATCAAGTGTATAAACAGTTTTCTCACTTCAGATTTCAGTACAGAGCAGTAGAGATCAATTCCATATTAGTACTAAATTACTATCCAGGTACTGTTTAGTAGATGTTTAACTACAAGTAAAAAGTGTTTTTCGTAACTTAATAGTCTTTATATATATATAACTTATTTGCAAAAAACTTTGAATGTTAAGTCTAGGAGTTATGAGATCAGTTTCAAAGTAAAATGTCAGTTTCGTAACACCCTATAAATAGTCATACGAACCTATAAATAGTCACCCTATAAATAGTTACCCGATAAAAAGTCATACGAAATTAATTCTTGTAAATTCAGTGCATTTCTCGAGTTTATAATATAGTCTTAATTCCCTACAGTAATACTATAATTAATTAAGAATATATTATTTATAAACTTTTATTAATATTATTGTTATTTTTAAAATATTCTTTTTGAACATTCATACAACATTTAAAAAGATAAATGAAGACTTAGATTTTCAGAAACGAAAATAATTATAATTAAAAATTGTCCCCCGTTTAATCTCACAAAGTGTTTCAGGTACTATCATTAAATTTTCTTAGTGAACTACGCAAAACATTCGTGATAGCTGCGAGGTAAATTATTTTTTGTATAAAGTATTCAATCTTGGTTCGGATCTATATCGCATATTTGATTCATTAGAGAAAAAACTTCCCAACCGTCACACTCTTTTTTCCTTCGTTTTCTTTAATCGTACTTTCGCGCTCATAATCGGAGAAGTTTTTAAATGCAAGCTACGTTTCATCACGGTATAGAGAAAATTATAATTATGACGCTGCGAATGTCGACAACTCCCCTGACTCACCAACGGCTAACACTTTGAATAATAACTTGATGAGATTGCAGGCAAAAATGAAACTTACGCCTCCGATTAACTTTTTTTGCAGTGTGGATATAATACTCTCACCGTATGTGCAAAAAACAACTAACCTTATACGATTTTCTTAAATTATTATCTTGTCTATGTCATTTATTAATGTCATTTCTTTCAGGTTTATACGCAACATTATTCTAGATATACTAAAACGAAAATTTCCTCTTGAATCAAAGAATATCACTTTAAATTTAAAAGAATAAATTATTTTATTAAGGTACATGCAAGCGCATGACAATATCAATGATTTTTCATGCTCCAAAAAATAGTATAATTATTCTTTGAATACCTTTTTCAATTCGACGTATACTGGTTGCACTGTTTATATTGAATTTGAATTCCGCTCTCAAACGAAGCGACTAAATCAAACTACGTTTACATTGATTACAAGAAACGCGAGCTCTTTTTTTAGGATTGAAAAGATCTAAGATGAATTTTTCATATGTTTGCTAAGAACAGTTACGAATAAAATTTACATTTTAAATGTTGTTTGATTTTTTTTATACCATCATTTTTTAAGATATGCTCCAAAGATTTCAAAAGCATTGCCCTACATCAAAGGTGTTCTTTCTAGATTTAAATGGAATATCTTTTCATGTTTAAGACAGAATCTGAAAGGAAAGTCTTGTGAAATTTTAAACATAAATATGGCCACAATGCAAATATATTTAGTATTATTGACATATAAATGTGAATCATTTTTCAATAATAAATAAATAAATAAAACTTTGGCATAGCGCATTTCTTACACATAAGAATTATACACGTAATTATTGTACACAATTTAGCATTGGTCAAATTACGTGTACAATTCTTATGTGTAAGAAACGCACTATGCCAAAACTTTAAACGGTATATATATTGTACAGAGGTCTTATAAAAATTATATACACAGTCAGTTTCGGGCATTGAAAGCTTGGGCATTGCAATAGTTCCTCTTGTAGATAACAGGCTGTGGGCATTGCAAGGTTTGATGTTCATACTTTTGTTACATTTTATTTATCGGGGTTAAGACGGAAACAGATACACCTTTAAATATTAAATTAATTGATAATATGTTTTAAGGTTAATATTTATTGGATAAATTTGAACATTTTATCAAAATATAACTAAATATAACTAATCTTTTGTTAATTTTTTTGAAATTCGTTAGGTCCCTTGAATTGGCTATAATAAAAACCTCTATATTTCTCTTGGGCTACCGCAAGGTTTAGAGAGCCAATGTGATCGAATTGATGCTTTCAAGATTTTATTATGCTCCAAATACATGTACTTATGATATGAGTGTAGGAATTTGTATATAAAATTTATTGACCAAAGTCATAGTTCATTTAAGCCATTTTCTATAATAAAATTTTCTAAAATCGAAGAATTTTCGCTTAAATAGACTATAACTTCGGTCAATAAACTTTATATACAAATTCCCATATTCATATCATAACTATATGTATTTTAAACATAATAAATAACATTGGCTTTGTAAGCCTTGCGGTAGCCCAAGAAATGTAGAGGTTTCATTACAGCCAATCAAAGGGACCTACCGACCTTCAAAAAAATTTTAAAAAAATTTTTTGGAATATTTTGATAAAGTGTTCAAATTTACAGGAAAAAATCAGGTAATGTATGATGAGTAACTTAATTTTACCTTAAAATGTATTATCAATTAATTTTAAAGGTGTATCTGTCCCCTTAAGTATTGTATTGCATATTGAATTTAGAAAAATTAGTTTTTGACGCAGTGTGCGTAAAGTTACACTTTATACATTTCATAATTCTTAAAATCGCAATTTCACACCTACTGCATAAAAAAATAATGTTCGCAACACGGGAATAAAGCTCATTTACACCCTTGTTGCGAAAAATACTATTCTTTACGACTTAACTATAATAGCCACTATATTGACCTGCAAAGCGGGGCTAAAGTAGCTTTTTATTCCCTCATATTTTTTATAGTAATATAAAAATGTTTGAAAATTTTGAACATTTAAAACATTTTAAAATATTGTATATTTTGAAAAAATGTTTAAATATTGACTCTTGGTTTTAACCGATGGTTGATCACTTCAGAAGTCGAAATAAATTTTTATAGTGCCTAAAAAAGTATTTGATCAAATAAAAAGAGGTTACTAAATCGAACTAAATAAATGTAATATTTAATTACTGCGCATCAATTACTCTGCGCGTATTACTGTGGGTTGTTGTTAGTTATTAATTATTATAATTAGGTTTACTTATTATTATGTTTATCACTAGTAGCATACTGCAGATGCGTACAAATATTTTGACGCTTCGTTCGATAGAAATAGATGATTTGGAGCGATTCTATAGTCGACTAAAGTTTTATTTAAACTCGTGGCCCAAGAGACCCCACATCTCGAAGGATCCCATTTTATAGTATCAACCCTGGTAGAAAATTGACCAGTCCGGCTGGTCAAGTTCGCTGCCACTATCCAGAGAAATATTCATAATAAATTGATTACTTCATTTGATGTCATACATGTTTTGAAATAACAATCAATTGTTGTACAAAAAGGTATTTATACAAGCGTTAAAACTATAGATATATTATGCGGTATAAATAAATAAATCTATTAAATAATTTTAAAGTCTTTAATAACTTTTTATTTTTTTTTTAAATAATATATATTACAAAAGAAATAATGTATCTAAACCACTTTTTAACCATTCTTAATAAACTGACTAGAAACTGTGGCGATTTTAACGATTTATTCGCGAGAAACTCGTCAACGTTTCTGCCAGGGAAGTGTTAATTTACGGCGATATCCAAATGCTTTTTGGACAATACTTAATCGGCGAACTCGCGCTATACGCCCTTTTCCATTCAGAGGCCTCCGTTGCGCTTTAGTGAAACTTGAAAAAGGAATCAAGCTGCACACACACGTATTTGCGGCGTAATCCAAAATCATATAAAGCGAGTTGGAGTAAATTTAACCATCATATGCCGTGCGATGTGCGTCGTTTCCGTTGTATCAGAGCTGCGATTGGTCGAGTATAGCAAAATTAACCAATCGCAGCTCTGATACAATGACAACGTTGCTCGAAAGTCGCACGACCCGTGATGGAGAGTCTCCTTAAGGTTAATTTTGAGGTTAGATCTTGTAGACAAAATCCGCAGTAATTTACAAACGCCATCAAAACTTGCTTTTCATACTCCGTTCAAAAATAAAATTTAAGAATAGATAATAATAATAGTTACCGGCATTTATTAAAAAAAATAAAGTCTACTTTATCAGAAAACACAGTTACAATAAATATTCGATCATTATTAACGAAAATACAAATATTTTTTACAAAGACGTTTGTCAACAGCCAAAATTATAGTAAAACTTCAGATTTCGCAAAATCTCCGTTTTTAAATCATATTATTCAAGTAAAAAATAAAGTTCATGTTGTTTATTTGGGTCCTATCGACAATATTAAACTTAAAAGTAACTTGATAAATTTTTTCTTGTTCATTTTTAAAACAAATTAATCATATTTTATCGCATTAGTGAAAATCCGCAGTTACCAGTGATTCATATCATCAGCAGTAATTTATGCACTTACCGTATACAAATTGTAAGAAAATTACGCCTTGTTTAAAAAATAAGTGTACATTTTTTTACTGATCTAATGTATAAATTAACAATAATTTTTTTCTGCATTTTAAAAAATTTTCAAAATTCTAAATCACATTTCTTTAACAAAGAATATATATATATATATATATATATATATATATATATATATATATATATATATATATATATTATTCTTATATAGATTAAGAATTTCTTTGGTTTTTTGTTCCAAGTCTCATACTTTTCGAGAAAAGTGTTCTCCCGTTTGGAGGTTTGAGAAAAAGGCTTCTCACGAGATTCGCTGTATAGCCGCCATTTTGTATTTAAATGTAAAATAAAAATATATTTTTGTACCTCAATATATGTATAGTAAACCCTCAAGAAAGAAGTTTGATCTCTTCTTTCCTACTCTTGTAAAAAATCGTACAAATTAGGCATTTTTTCGGGCCGCTAGAGTGGTGTTACCCCTTAACAATCACTTGGCTTCAAAGGGTGACAAATATATTTTCACGTAATAGAATATAAAAAAGAGAAAAAGTTTAAATTAGAGATGTGCTATATCAATGATGATCGTTTTTAGTCCATAATAATCACCATGTTAAATTCCCATTTTAAAACTTATACAACAAGAAAAATCAAGTTGCAGAGTCGTGCCTCATCATTTATTTTTCTTCACTTTTTGACCCACTAATCGGCCGATTCTTTGTAGAATTCCTCGTGTGTGTGTGCGTGCGCGTGAGATTGTGTGTTTATATCATTGTTTGTGTGATTATTCGCAGAATCGGATTCTGACAAAAAAAAAAAAAGTATATATATATATATATATATAAACATGATAAGTGAAATATATATATCCTCAAAACGTGATTACTGTAATTTGAATACTTATATTTATTTTAAATCTTTCCCATGACTTTTAAAGTAACTGAAAAAATCTATTATATACTTTAAAGTGTACTCTATTAAAATAAATTTGTTACAAGAGGATTCTCTGAAAGTAATTATATCTGTACAGCTTATAATATAGTAAAACATCGAGTACAATTATAATATTAAATATTAAATATTAAATATTTCATAAAAATAGTTTGATACTAAACATACGGAAACAATCTAAATTTTGCTTGTCGTACAGTATGAATAATATGATTTTCCTCCAGTATGAAATATATAAAATAAGTTGTAAAATATTACATTTATTAAGTATACATGTATTAATACTATAATTTAATAAATATGCAGTATTGTAGTTAAGCTGTTTATGTAGAATAACGTAAATAGACAAATAGAGAAAATTAACGTAGATTAACGTAGATATGGAGAGGGACTCGATTCTGAGACGAAAAATAACGTAAAATAAATTATATAACGTCGAATAATGTAGAATAATGTGAAATAACGTAAAATAGTGCATACATAACGTAAAACTAACAAAATATTCAAAATAATCGTCAAAAATAACATAGAATAACAGAGATAGGGATAGAGCCTTGATTCTTCAACGTAAAATAATGTAGAATAACGTAAAATAAAGTTAAATAGTGCATAAATAACGCAAAAATAACGAAAAATCATGAAAAATAGGCAAAAGGAACGTAGAATAACGTAGGAGGGGCTGAAGAGGGACTGGAAAGGGGCTGGGTAAGGATTAAAGAGAATATATATATATATATACATAATGTTTATTGTAAATTGAAGATATCTCGTTGTCTTTCAATTTCTATGCAAAAACGTTGGAAAGTTTTTCCAAAATTCGAATTCCTGCATTATCGCGCATCTTTAGGCCGAATTTAGTCGAAGAACGTTGAATTTTTCATTCCTGACGCACACCCCCACGATCGTACATCCCTCGTCCGTGCATGCGCGCGCGCCTGTTTTATTCCTTTTACGAGTATCCGCTTTATTTCGTTTCGGCGGCAACGCGATCGATGGTGCGTAATATAAAGTTAACTACCACCGATGCTCGGAGGTTGACCGACGACTGTCAGAAATAAAGGAAAAACAAATGCTCGAGAGCGGGCTGCTCGGCTGCGAGAAAGAAGCAAAAGAGAGGAGCAATAGCTGCCGGAACCAAACGAGCAGAAGGCGCAATTGGAAGTATAAGTTTATCGAGAATTGGATTTTGGACACATCCGGAAAAATAACAGCCTCCGCTGTGGACTCTGCGCAGTGTGCGCTGTGCGCGTCTTATATTTTCCTGTGAGGGTCCAGGAGGCGAACCGTCGCCTCGGCAATAGCCGAGCTATATTTATAAATCTTCTTTATCGAAATTAAATTTGATCCTCGGGGCGGGGTGAGCGACCAACCGACCGTGAGAGAGTGAGAAAGAGAGAAAGAGAGCTGGAAAAGCGCTGCCGAGGGACAAGACGCAAGGTGGATGATAAGTAATTTCATTTCTGCGTCGACCAAGAGAGCGGGGATTATATATCTACGCTCCGCTCACTTTTAGGAGAGGAAGAGGCGCACATAGACGGTCTTTTTTAGTCTCCAGCAAGTATGAAAATTCGAGATCCCGCCTGCGAGATGTACTGATGGCCTATGTATATATAAGTGCGCTAGAGCTGGGAGCTGCCTGGCGGTGAAAAGTGCCCCGTCAGTACCGGGAAATCTTTAAGGGATACTTCTTTCGTGACGATGTGGCTAGTCGAGAGAATTAAGATCCTACGAGATTTTCTTAAGATGTTAAGCTTGAATTATTTTATTTCTCTTCTTTAATTTAACCGCATAAGCTTTTTTAAAATACTTAAAAGAATGTTCAAATTAAGAACCGGATTATGGAATATTAACTTAATAGTAATATATTCACGTGGTATAATTAAAACATAAATATACAATAGTAATATTAAACCTTACAATGGTATTATAACGGTCTTTTTTAGAACAATATTAATGTGGCATACAGAGCCGCTTGCACACTTTTTTTCAACATTGTTGGATCGATTTTCAATGGCGGTGAAAAAGATCTTTTTTTCATTTTTTCACTGAGAAAAAAATACACTGAGAAAAAAATATATTCAACAAACCTCGCGTTCTTATTTAATATAAAAACGCGAATAGTTGCAATAGAATATGTTATTGATTCAACAAAATGTAAGGCATTGATTCAATGATTTTGTGTTATTGATACAAACAAATGCGCGCTGCCATATATATAAAGCCGCTATCAATTCATTGGCACTTAGCTTCCTCAAACTAAATTAATTGTTTCAAAAAAAATTTTTGTTCTAAAAAATTAATTTTGTTATATCTATTTGTAATTAATAGCTCAAAAAGGGTGTGCTTTTATGTCATTTATTATTTTTCCTAAGGTAATTCAACAACATTTTTTCAACCTAAATTGAATATTTATTTTATTTTAATTACAGTTTTCCATATCACCTGAGAGGTCTTTAGACCCGTTATTTTTGTTCTTTGATAGAAGTCATATTTTGTAAGTTATATTGAATAATTTTTAATTAATTTACTTTAAATTGTCCACACTTTTTCTATATTTATATAGTTTTCAACGCAAGCAAAATTATAATAATGTATATTGATTAAAGTATGCAAATTAAATTTATTAATAATAAAATCAAATTTTTGACGGTTCATATTTATGCAAAGTTGAATTATTTTCATACTTTAAACTTTATAAATTTATAAAATGTTGCTTACGAAAAAAACGTTATACATATAAAATACGTTTGTCAAGATCTACAGTCGATAGATGACTATAACTATGAAATACAATAAAGAAAATGTCCGCGACATTTTCTAGATATAAGCAATCAAAATTAAATAAAAATATAACCTCAAATATCTTAAAAGATAAGAAACCTTATAGACTGGGTAAAGAGCTCAACTAAGAGATAGTAGAATGCTACTTTTTTCAGCTCTAATTTATTTTAAACATTTTCCATCGGATGTTTTCAAGATATCACCGTTCAAACAAAAAATGACGTTTTCGCGCATAACAAACGAATAATGTTGGCTTATAGAAAATTTCGCGCCAAAGAAAATAGGTAATTTTATAATCTTTCAAATGTATTTACACTGAAGCGATCATATTATTTATAAAATACCAAAATAATTTGCATAATCGATTTCAGAATGTTGTAAAATAGAGAAATTGTTGTAAAACAAAAACGGGTCGATGAATCTCAAAATTTCTTTTTAATTCCGAATGTTTATTAAAAATTGAAAAAAATGTTCCCCGATTCATCACACACACACACACACACACACACACACACACACATATATACATACAAAATATTATTTTGTTACAAAGCTCTAAATAATCAGAAATTGATGTCTCATACGAAGACTAACGCTCTTCAGATTTTCGAAAAATCGTCTAGTTTCATGAGGTGAATAACTGATAAAAGTACCGGTAAAATTGTCCTACAAATTACACAAATAAAACATATCGATAAAGTTAACACATTGATATAGTTTGGAAATTTCCAAACATATGATTTTGTTTAAACTTAAAATGAAATAGTGTTTTTTTCGGAAAATTGAAATGCGTTAGTCTTCGTACTAACGGTAGGAATGATGATTAAAAATGCATGCAAATTTCAGGATTTTCAGCTCTTTAAATTGAGTAGTTTTCCATGCATTTTTCGTCATCATTATTGATTGTACATAACATTGCAACAGAATAATATTTTTTTTATGAAACAAAGGTTAAATTAAATCTCTTTTAGTTAACTTTTTTTATCTTATTACATCATTTCTCCAGTTAAAAAAGTTGCAGAGTTATGATTCGAAATATAGGTACCATTTTCTACTGATACAACGCGTATTTTGAATAGAAAAGGTCATATTTTGACCCCAAGGGCATATGAGACGAAACTACGGGTGCTAAATATTGCATCAGTTTTAGGTATTAGAAACCGCTTTCCAAAGCCTTATCGAAAGCCGTTTTCCGCAGAACATGTACTCCCCTTGTAAGTTGTAAGATTTTTAGTATTTACTAATAAACCGTGGTAGAAAATAAGTCACGCTATCTATGGCTAGCTAATTAATTTAGAGCTAGATTGATTAATTTTTATAATTTATTAGGTAATAGTAATGTACTTCAATTTCTGTAAAAAATTAACGCTATATGAATCAATTTAATGAAACTGTAAATTTTAGTACAAGTTTTCTTGTAATAATTTGCTCATTAAATCAATAGTTTCTCTAGGTACGTTCCTAATCGTCTAAATATTGCATCATTGACCTTACATCAAACAAGACTAGCTTGCTTATCCGTAACTGGCTAGACAGCTCTGGGACGTGGCTGTTTCAATCAGTACTTGATGCGACACAAACATATAGACAGCGCAGTCTCTATGCAATGTTAGCATATCTCTGGCGGCGTTTGACACACCCTGTACGTACATCCAACCGACTAGAAGGATACAATTACGTTAGGGTAGAAAGCACGTTTGCTAATTACGAATGTCAATTTCGTAAATACGATACTTAGCAGAAAGGTAGATTTGTCATCAGTAAATTTCTATATTAAGAAAGTGATTGACAACAAGAAGAGGCAAGAGGAGAAGTTAAGAAAAGTAGGTTAAACCCTTAAACTTGTAAATAGTAAACTTTGGAATATAGGAAAAATACCGGGCGGTTAAAATAGTTCCGCACATGCACGCGCATACTACATGTGCGACAGAATAAACTGTTCACGCGAACGCGGGTCTTTGTACACTCACGCAATACAACGCAACTAATGGAAGGAGTATCTTACTTCTAAATCCCCAATCAAAGCAGTAGAAAAGGGATGTAGGAAGAAGAAAATAGCAAAGACAAAGTCTAACAAAGGCAACAAAAAGAACACCACGTTTCGTAAAGGCGTCTCATAGTTTTATGAAGATTTCGAGCCATTCTTGGTAATAAGAAAAACATGCCTATATATATATAGCATTCCAAGGCAATGGTTAAGATAAACGTTTCGATTTTATCAGTATGTAAAACAATATATTTCTTGTATAAAAGTGAATAAAAGACTAGGCTTCTTATATTCTTAAAATTTCGAGGAAGACATATTTTAAAATACTTGTATATGAAAATCACTTAATTAAATTAAATTTTATTATAATGATAGCATCGGCACCGTACAAACAAACAATGTAATGTATGCAGGAAAGGCGCAAGAGCATACAGAAAGCACAAGTACAAGCCAGAGACACGTGCACTTGGGCTTAAACGGCCGCGCGAGCTACGGACACGGAAGTGTTAAGTGCAGTTGGCCGATCCGATAGCATCTTTCTCGGCGCGCGCACGGCTCGCGGCCATTAAGCTGGCACAAACGCGCGCCACGGCTAAGTATAATCATAAACAGCAATCGGGCCAAAGTTTGTCTGTCCGGGGCGTATAACGAGAATTAACGGCGGTCGGTGCGTAGAACCGATCGCGCGTCGATTTTGCCCACTTGGGCTAATTTATAAAGCCGAGAGTCGCGGGCACGCGTCGGACGGACCGGCTCGGCCTGGCGTTAATCTTGCGGAAGTTTCCAAAGGCACGAGCTTCCGGAGCGCCGCGGCCGTATTCCCCTGTGCCGCTGCAGTCCTCCCCATGGGCACTCGCACCAACACCCTAACACAGGCAGAAAGGCCGAACTATTCGTTGGGCTATATGCTATATACGCGGCAGCTCGTCCGGCGATGCTCGTACAAGCTGCGAGCGCGCGAAAGCTCACGGTAATGCCGGCTAATTTATAACGTTTAAGCGAAACTTTGCACTCGCGCGTGCCGAGAGGCTGCGAGAGAAAAAGGTAGAGACTTTTAGCCGAGTTAACCCGTGCGCCAAGTGCATGCCTTTATTTTTCCTGTTCGAGGGATAAATGAACGCGCGCAGAGCACCGTCGCGCCGACGCGCCACGATTGTGTATTGATGAGGAGACGAGCTTCTCCCGCTTTCTTTTAACTTCGTTACGGGTATTCGCAACGAGGAAATTATTTGTTTTGTAAGCAATCGGTTTCAGCAGCTTGTTTTTACTTTTTATATTAGGCGATAATTTTAATTTCACAAGGTATATTGCATTATGGCCCCTTGAACAGTACGCCTTTTAATGTCATTACTCCGACTTTACTCTAGTAAATTCACCTCTTGACGCGATCTTTTCAATGAAATTTTAACAACTTTTTACACGAGTTTAACTTTTAAACAACTCTTGTTTCTAGCTTTTTTAATATTTCAAACACAACTATCTCCTTAATATTAAGGTAGTTCTTTCATGAGATTCGACTTGAAAAATAAAAATGATCCGAGTCTTTTTTATTTTTTATCCGATTTTAATTTGGGGGACTAACTGATATAAAAATTGAGAAACATCAGAAAACATGAAAAGTTACAGCCAATTGTTTAAGTCCATGTACGTATTTTTGTAAGTTCGCAAGTATAAGTATAAACTATTGTCTGTAACTTTCAAGGTTTTTAGATTACTTAAATTTTTTATATCTGTAAGTCCCTCTGAAATCTTTCAATGAACAAAATGAGACTTTCCAAATTAAAATCGAATTAAAAATAAAAAAGATTCGAATAATTTGTCAAATCATTCTTTAATTTACTCGATATCTAATTTTGCAATAACGAAATTTTCAAGAAAAATTTTTTTTTGTCACTTAAAGTACTCTTTTTTCATATTTTTCTGTTTCTGATATTGTAACACGTAAACAAAGTTTTATTTCTAAAGTCGATTATCGTGAAAGAACCACCTTAAGGTAGTTGTAGTCTTACAAACCAGTTCAAAAGTTAATTTTATTTCAAATCTCTGTTTAACGGGGTGCCGGGTGATTTGTGCTTTAACTCGTAAAGTATGCTCCATACAGCATAAAATACGAATAAATAATGTAAAAATCTTGAAAAGATGTATAAATAGGGAAACAATATAAGATTTTTTGCTACATAGATATATAGACAGCATTAGGCAGGAATTTGCTAAGAATACATATTTAAAACGGGAAGACTAGCTATTGCTTTTCTTGTTTAATGTAACACATATCGTTATTTTGTATAACATATCAGTTTTTTAATGAAATCCTAAGAAAATTTTAAATACTGTACATGAAAATGCATAATTTTCTCAGGCATGGTGTAGGGCTTACGTATTATATATTGAAACTTCAATGTTGAAGATATCAGCTTAGCGAAGGTACAGTCCATTCAAATTTTTACTTTACATGCATATTGTTATTATAAAGACACTAGGCACCTCAGGCGCGCTATGCACGCCACACTTTCAAACATCAACAATGTCAATAGCAATTGTATGAAGTGAAAATTAATATCATTTTAGTACGTGGAATCATGTATACCTATGCATTTTTTTTTTTTTTTTTTATTATTATTTAACGTCGCCATGTTTGTGCTTCCATGTGGTGCTAATCGACGACGGGGGTCTGCGGTGTGTTTGTAAACAAAGCACATGTAATTTTTACAGAGGTGCTTGTATCAATCGGCAGAGACTAGGATTCGAACCCGGGTCACCGGCGTGGGAATCCGACACTCTACCGACTGAGCCGCCGCAGGCCCTACCTATGCATTATTTATAATATGAAAAAGATGATTGTTAACGATATCATAAAGTTTTAACTAAAGTATTAAATCATACGCTTATATACAAATAATTAGACGATGGTTTTATGACAATATGAGGATAATCGGATACGTAAATGAAAGGGTCATTACAGAAAAATTCAGGTGCCTTTTAAAACATTTTCTCACTTGATTTCTTAACTGATGTATTTTTAATAAATTAACGGAGAATTCGTTTACCTACTTAAAATCATATATATAAACGAAGTGTATCACATTGGTACTGCCAGATTATTACACCATTAATACAGCATACCCCAAATCTACGAAAGTTACAAATAATTTCAATTAGAAATCCTATGATTTTTAATGTCAAAATATGATTACTCAATTACTTGCTTTTCTCTGATTCTTTATTTGAGATAACACATTTTTTAAAAAGGTTTTCATTTGTTTATTTCTTTTACTGTGTTGTTAAGATACTTTTTATAGTTCTATAACTCGAAAATTATATGCTATAATTCAATAAAATTTTAACAAAATATTATTTACATATATAACTGAAAAATTAAACTGTATTGTTGTATATCTTAAAGTAAAATTAAAGTAATAAAATTATCAGTTTCTTTAAAAACAAAAAGAAAAAAAACGTGAAAAAGTAGAGTTTCATTTGTACAACGATAACTGAAGTAATTCTATCTCTCATCCCCCCTTACTGGTGTTATAGCGTTACACGCGCAAACCTAGTCATGCGCGCGCAGTTTACAGGATACGCGCGTATTTCTGCGTTATTTCACAATCATTCTTTGATAGAGAGAAGAGAGATAGAGAGATCGAGGGATAGAGGGATAGAGGGATAAATATTATTTACATATACAACTGTATTGTTGTATATCTTAAAATAAAATTAAAGTAATAAAAGTATCAGCTTTCTTTTTGTAAAGAAAGAGGAAAAGAATGTCAAAATGTTAAGTTTTGTTTGTACAAAGATAATAACTCGAGTAATTCTATCTCTGATCACCCCTTACTGATGTTATAGCGTTACGCGCGCAAATCTAGGCTTGTGCGCGTAGCTCACAGGATGTTTGCGCAATAGGGTGGTTCAAAATTCCCATAAGTTTAAAAATATCAAAAGTAAGCCTCTAAATAGTTGGTATTCGTAAAAAAATATGTTTCCTGAAAGCTGGGTACTTAATGTTAACATCAAAAGGTGTCTACTTCGAATTTAAGGTGTTTTAAAGAGCACTTATGCAATTTTTCCGTGAAATCGCGAATAAAATAACTAAAACTTAATTATTCAAGCTAAGAAAAGTGTTAGCAATTGATTATACTACTAGAAATAAAAATCAGTTGCGTCCTAACCGAAAAAATGCTCTCTTTCGAGATAACAGTCGTATAAGTCAAAATCTTGACTTAAAACCGGCTATGTTTCAATATTTTTAATAACCTCAGTCTATGATGATTGTTCAAAAACCAAAATTATTTTGAATCTTTGTTCCAAATAGTATCAACAGAAGAATTGGCGCACCATAGGATATTAAAATATGGAAGTCATAGCAGTTTCTGTAATGCATCGCTTTACTGACATTTTAAATGAGATCTCTTATAGATTGATGTAATTTACTTTAGGTAATATATGTAATTTACTTTAGGTAATATAAGTCATAATATTGAAGAAAGTTTGGCTCGTATTTGTATTCTCCCATTTACTATCTAATTTTTTCTATATATTTCAATTGAGCATAACTTTTGACCAGAATGTCCTTATAAGTGCTGCGACAACTCAAATTAAAGGTCTTTATGTCAGCTTTCATACAAATTAGTTACAAATTCCATCAAACTATAAGAGATCTCATTTAAAATCTTAGTAAAGCGATGCATTACAGAGACTGCTATAACTTCCATATTTTGATATCCTATGGTGTGCTAATTTTTCTATTGATACTATTTGGAACAAAGATTCAAAATAATTTTGGTTTTTGAACAATCGTCATAGACTGAGGTTATTAAAAATGTCCAAACATAGTCGGTTTCAAGTCAAAATTTTGACTTATACGAGTGTTATTTCGAAGACAACATTTTTTTGCCGGATATAATGCAACTGATTTTTAATTCTAGTAGTAAATTTGCCAAAACTTTTTTTAGCAAGAATAATTAAGTTTTAGTTATTTTATTCACGATTTTACGGAAAAATTGCATAAGTTTTCTTTAAATAACCTTAAGTTCGAGGTAGCCACCTTTAAATATTAATGTTGAGCTCCCAACTTGCAGGAACTTTGTAAGGAAAATGTAGACCAAATGTATATATTCGAACAAGTATTTCTGATACCCTGTAGTTTTTCGGGTCGCTGATTACAAATCCAATGTGAGAAATTCAAAACGGCCAATTGAATATAGCGTCCAAAAAATTAAACAAATCCGGCGTTTTGGTAAAAATCAATACCCGGAGAATTTTCCGGTCGCTGATTACGAATGCGATGTCAGAATTTTAAAATTCAAAATAGTCGTCCAATATGGCGGCAAATAAATTAAAAAATTATGGTTCTCTAGTGAAAATCGGTATCCAGAAGTTTTTCGAATCACTAATTACGAATCCGATGTAAAAAAGCGCTGCCAATTCATTGGCACTTAGCTTCCTACAACTAAATTAATTGTTTCAATATAAAATTCTTTGCTCTTAGAAATTATTTTTAAATTGCTATATCTTACTGAAATATAACCGTTTAAATAATTTTAACATTTTGATTATTATTATTATTATCATCATCATCGTCATAGTCATCGTCATCGTCATCGTCATCGTCATCGTCATCGTCATCGTCATCAATTAATAACCCGGTTTCTTTGCATAATTTGTTTATTAGAAGTACCCCGAATCGGTCGAACACATTACCCGATTCGGACGGGTAACTCAACTAAACCGAGTAACTCCATTTGAACGAGTAACCCGATTCGAACGGGTAACCCGACTCGATCGGACAACCCGATTTAAATGGATAACCTGTGGTTATAACTCTATACCCAAGAAACCGGGTACCCGACCCGACCCGAGATGAGTCGAGTCTTTCCGGTACACGCAGACCACTAGAATAGATAAACGAAAAGTGAGTTTATTATACACTATAATAAATAGTAATAACAAGAACGTTAGTGACAACCAATACTACAAATAATATTAATAAATACAAATCAAAGTTAGAGTAATGATTTGACGAATTAGTAGATGTTATCAGACATTTATTGTAAAATTAATTGCTTGACGCTGATTAGCTGGAGTGAGACAATACCAAGAGGTTCTACTGTAAGTAGACTGAAAAAGATTTTTATCTTATTATTTAGCGAGACCGCATAATTCTACAGTGGGTCGCGCGATCGTCGTCCTATTAGCAGCGTGAAAAGTAAAGAGCTTGGACTGCTAAAACGTGCATTGCTCCGCACACTGGTTTTGCGCAAGCGAATTTTTTGCCGTAAGAGCAGCAGGGTCCGCGTGAAATTAGCGAGTACCGCTGGCGGCGCTGGTAGCGGTTACACGGCTTTCCACTCGAGAGCTCGCCTGCAATGGCGACTTCGACACCCCCCCCCCCCTCTCTCTCTCTCTCTCTCTCTCACTCTCTCTCCTACTCAAGAAAAATGCTCACAACAGCAGATGAAAAAACGACCAGAACAGACCAGAATTGCTCATTGCAGCGCGAAAAGTTGTATGAATTAACAGCAGCGCATGTTCGGGAGAGCGATAAACGCCGTCGCTCTTGCACGAGAATAAGAGAGAAGTGCAGCTCTGCTAGTGCAGAGTTACAGTTCATTCTTTAGTAGCTTGATAAAGAGCGGATTACTCCTGACTGTTATGAAATTTTTCTCTCTCGCTTTTACCTCTTGCTAGCGCCGCAATCGGTCGACGCGTGAGCGCACCTTTGTACGCACTCGGCTGGAGATTTTCCCGCAAAAAGGCTCAATGAGTCGCTACTCCGACGCTACGCGTGGATATAATGTAAATTAACGCGCCTGGAATTCTTCTCTCGTCATGTGAAAGAGCGAATGCGCAGCGAGGTTGCAAATGAAGATCTGTAAGCATTTACTGAGATCTATTTGTTTTTCTATTAACCTTTTACTATCGATGTAAAATTTAATCACGTAACTAGCAGCGTGGTATCTGTCAGATCCTCTAATATGTCTCTAATATCATTATGTAGGTACGCTTAATATTTGATTTACAAACAAATTTGAGTAAATTTAGAAATAATTTTTTGTTCCGATAGACCTCAACAATAAAATATGTTAAAGATCATTGGTGTATTATTTTTTAATGAACAATATTAAATAAAAAATGACTTCAAGAAATTTTCGTGTAGAGATATGGTGAGAATTATTTTAATTAAGTTTTAAGATAATCTCAGACTGGCAATACTTAAATGCGTGTGGCTAATGAGTTAACTTTAGCTTTACTTTATTTAATGTGAATTTCCATTATTAAATTCTCAAACTTCATTTATTAGGATCTCTCTTTGAGAAAGCAAATTTTGCATGTTTTACAATTTCAGAATCTACAGAGAAAATAATTTTATGTGTACTGTTAACTAGTTTAAAAAAGTATTACAAAATATGATAAAAATAAATTATGATAAGAAAATAAAATATATATGAAAAAATTATTAGGAAATGAATAAAAATAAATTGTCGTTACTGCTTTGCTTCAACCATGACAATTTAAAAACCAATAGGAATTATGGCGCCTTAGAATAATGCATAAAGCGAGCCACATTATCTGCATGCTCACACTACATGCAACTACCTTATTTGTTTGATTCGTCTTTAAATGTATCCGAAATAGAGTGACATATAAAATGAATAAAATAATAATCTTATTAGATTTACCTAAACATGTAAATCTTTAAAAACAAACCATTTTTACAAGAAATTTGTTTTATCTATTTTAATTATTCTGCTTTTGTTGGTCCTTAAAGTGTCTATAACATTTTAAATATAATCTGCGGATTCTATTAATTAGAAGAGTATCAAAAAATTTAATTTCCTATCAACAGTAAGGAAGATACACGGCTTAATTGTCGCACCTAAGCTTATGATCGTTGACTATTTAAATGAAAAAAAATTAAGACTTAAATAAAATTATGCCAAATGCTATATAAACATGCTTTCTTAAAAAATAAATAAATTTTATTCATATAACATTCGTAAATTATTGATATAAACGGTTATATAAAAATGTTTGCACCTTCCACTCCCATGATAAAAAGTTGTCGCACGTATATTACACGTATAGCCCCATATTTATTTATAAAAACCGATTTTTTTAAGTGAAAATTATTTTAACTGAAATTCAATAGAATATAAATTCTTTAAAAACAAAACAACAAATAATTAATTGAGCTCTTATACACACACTACCAAAGCAAATAAACATTTTATTTGCATATTCGAACCGAATTTAATGCATAACTTGCGGCTTTTTTTATTATTTCACTTAATTGCTAATTATAGAGTTGAAAAATGTAAAAACAAATTATACTCTGCAAAAGAAGATAACTTAAACTATCTTTGAGTTCCCTTACTTTAATTATTTTACATATATTTATAGTTATTGATATTTCTTTCGTATGCTTTTCTTGCATCATAGATTTCCATTGAAATTTAAGCTAAGATTATATTATGAATGAGTTTAGAGTAACTTGATACTTGGAGAACTGTTATTTATAATTAAATAACATAATATAACTTTATTATGTCCTTGAAAATGTCAAAGGAGGATGTATATAGCGATCGCCTTTAGGGAAGCTAAAGAAAATAATATTTATGTATTATTCTCATTTGAAGCAATAATTAAAGTCTAACCACACTCTGATTTTTTTGTACTCAGATTTATATTTTCTATTTATTTTTCCAAATTTTACCGCGTTTTTCTTAACTTTCCTCATACGTTTTTTTAATATTATAAAGCTTCCTTTCGTAAGAAGCAATAATCTTGATAGAATCCATTACAGCCGAGTAAATTGTGCAAAAAATGATATGTCTAAAAGTAGCAGTAATTAAAGTTTCAATAGATTGTTTTATATTTATCGGATGCTAAATACTATTAAAAGGCGGGATTTTAAAATTCAATATACCTGATCCAATAGAGCGGATTAAATTCTAACTTCTTCCTTCAAAAGCAATCTTGGCACACAATAATTCATATTTTTTACCGGACTTAAGAGGTTCAGCGATCTTGAAAATATCGAAGGATACTTCAAATTTTAGGATTTAAAGAATATTATTGTAACGAAGCTTGATGAGATAAATTATTAGTGTAGATGAGATACTTATACAGTGAAAGCATCACATGATTTAAAACACAAACTTTCCTTGACATTTTACTGTATATTTATACGTCCAAAGCACTAGAGTTACTCGTACTAAAAGAGCACACAAATCATGATAATATTTCATGAGCTCATTCAATGTAAGTAACGCCGCCGTCCGAAAAAGCTTGAGTCGTCGGATTGTGATAGTGTGATTGCAGGAGTATAGTTTATATATAGGCCTATATCTCAATCGCTCTAAGACTTTCATACCAAAATAGTATGAGCATCATGACACGATACTATACGCTCGTGCAATCACAGGTATCCAATCGTGCTTCCATGGTATGATCCCATGAAATAGCATCACTTTGTTTGCATCACTGCTCTTTTAGTATGAGTAGCAGGTATGCTTTATGCATGTATTCATGATGAAACAGGAAGAGACCAATCTATACTTGCTCAGATCCTATGTTTTCAACGTATACACGTCTAGTGCCCCTATAGCGTAAACTCGAATATTAAAATAGTTAGGATTTTTCTGCGTGTAAATACTAGAAAATATACTTAAATGTACATAAATTATACAATTTAGTTCAAATTTAGTTAACCTTAATAAAGTCTTCTTTCAGTAGTCAAACGAAATAATGTAAAAAGCCCTTATTTATAAATGCATAACAACGTAAACCATAAAAGAACTAAAATAATAGAATCCGTCAACTTCTATAAAAGTTGAGGATTTATGTTTTATGGACTTGGTAAGCTAAACAATATTTTTCCCACATACTACTAAACTAAAGATATGTTACATTCAAAGACTCTTCACATCGTACAAGGTAACTCTACCTAGCAGCCATTCAATGGATCGCGAGAAAATTGCTTAAAAAAGTGAATATTTTGCCGCACACGTACACCAATACGTTGCGGAGTATACCAAATTTACTTCTTCCAAGCTCGACTACAAAATGAATGAAATTTCTGCCTCACGCTCAGGTGGTAAAAAATCAAGAGTCCAAGCGATAAGTAAACAAGTTTATTTAATTCCGGTAAAAGCTCTCGGCCGGCAGCTTTGCGTAACTCACTTGACATACTTTGGTCCGTTCTTTCCGGAGTGTCGCTCTCTGGCAGGACGTATAAAAATCTCAATGCGCTCCTCGCAGCTCCCTATATATCTGGGCGCGAGCTTAAAAGTCCCTCTGCGCTCGAGATAAAGCTGTGCGCGCTTCTTGCAACTTTTAATCGACGACTCTGCCTCTGTCTCCCACTCCAAGAGTAATGTCCCGCTGCAGCCACGCGCGTTTCTCCAACTTAAAAAAAGCTCGCGACATAACGGCCCTCCTTATTTACCTCTTAATCCAACCTGGACTGCTGCAATTCACGACCAGCTTCCAGTATAAAGCAGTACACAATGTAAAGAGAGAGAGAGAGAGGGAGGGGGGAAGAGTGGAGCCTGCCACTCGGCAAGGATTAAAGCACCGACGTCGTCCGCAAAAAAGAAGAATCGCGCAAGGTCGTCGACTATAGCTAGCCGACCAGTGTACGTGTTCTATGAGCGCCGCGAGAAATGGATTGCTGTACAGTTGGTAAGCAAGGAGCTCGACTCCCATATTTACCGCAATAGTGCTGTAATTAACTTGGATTATGCGCCGTCGCCGTCGTTGTCGTTGCTGCTGCTTCGGGCCTCGTCGTTGCTCTCCTCTTCCTCTCCACGGTGTGAAAGTACCGACGCTCAGCTTCATCGTCTTCTTTATTCCTCAACTTATTTCTTCGTAGCGAACAAAACTTCCTTTTAATTCCCGTTCTTGCACTTCCTCTCTCTCTCTCTCTCTCTCTCTCTCTCTCTCTCTCACAGTTTTGCCTCTGCTCCCCATTTGCTCCTTCGTGTATAACTACCCAGCCATTTGCCAGCTTCTTTTTCCGCCCTGAACGAGGGTGCACAAGGAACCAACGGAAAAATGTGCAGCCGCGCCAATTTTAAAATAAAAAATTTTAAATTACCTTTAATTTTATGTACTATTCCATTAATCGCGTTTTGTAATAAAACCAAGTTTAAACGCCATATTTTACTAAAAATACCTATAAAGTGCAAAATGGATCAATGTTAAATTGGAATTCCAATGTCAGTAAATACAAATCAAAGAAAATCTGGGTAGATAGGAGAGAAACTGATCGGATTCAGTGTTAGAGCATCTGGGAGATAGACGGACAGACCGAGCGAGCGAGGCATCGAATAATATCAGTCCGATATGCCGCCCGAGAGGAAAAAAATTCGTTCCCTGCAATTGGAAAGGGACGGATCAGGCTCATGGCCGTTTCAAAGGTAATTCTTTCCTCCCTTAAAGCTATTTTTTCGTACGATTCGAGCGTGAAAAAGGCTGTGTGCGAGATAGTGTCGCGGGTGGTATATTATAACAAAGAAAGGCCAACGAAAGCTTCATTTTAAGTTAATTGTACTGTCTTTACGTGGCAGCACCGGCTAATTTTAATAAAGCGAAATTATGCTCGAGAGAGAAGCAGGTAGAAGTACGCTCACATATACACCTTGGGCTGTGCAAAGCGAGAGAGAGAGAGAAAGAGAGAGAGAGAGAGAGAGAGAGAGTGGAAGAGAGTGAAGTTATAAAACTGCAAAGTAAAATGGAGCACGAAAGAGGAGAGAAAAATAGAAGGAAAGGGAGAGAGAAAGAGAGAGAGAGAGAGAGAGAGAGAGAGAGAAAGAGAGAGAAGGCGAGGAAGAGAGAGAGTAGAAGGTAATTTTTCATTCAGCGTGTTTCGGCTCTTGAATGCGCGACAAATTCTTTCTCTTTCTGCTTTTCTCTCTGTCGCGGCGCCCTTCCACTCATTTTCTCTCGCGGTTGAACTTGAAAGGACTATATAGCTGCTCTGCAGTTGGGAAGTTCGGCGGCGCGACAGTAGTCCTGCTGCTGGTAGGCAGTGGTGCTCGGCTCATTAAACATTTTTTTTCCTCTTTTCCTCTTTGCCAGCCTTCCACTTTCTCTCTATTTTCTCATGCTACATAAGAGAGAGGCTACCGCTGAGAGTTGAATTTACCAGGGCCTTCTATTGTTACAGTTGATACGCGCGCACTCTCGTACGCTTGCACCCTTAAATCTCTCCTTTTATTTGAACTTTATCGCCCAGTTCTGCGGGAGTGCGTCCCAAACGCTTATATATATATATATATATTTTATGTAGGTATCTGTAGTGATAAATATAGGTAGGCATATTATATGTATGCTGCAGACAATGATGACAGAATACTATATTTTTTAAGGCGACACTTACAGTCAATGTTTTAACCGTGTAATTATTTTGAAGAACTAGATAATTTACATAATAAAATATTCATGGTTTTTTGTATGTATGTCAAGCATGCACTTATTTTCTTATTTAAAACAGTGTTATATTTTGCAAATTAGCACTGCCTGGCCATATCGTAAACGTTCTACTGCTGGTTAATACAATGTTCAAATTCTCCAAATCTTCGCATAATTTCACGATTTTTTATAAAATTGAAACAAAACTAAGACAGATGAGATGTATGCTTACAATATGTAAATATTTAATGTTTCATTCCAATAGTAAAGTGTACTTATAAAATTACTTCGAAAATTGCAATTTCAAAAGTATTGGGGTATAACGGACCACTCTATTTGGTTATAACGAAATTGTGAATAATTGATTGGTTTTTATATAGCTGTACTGATCACCTTATGAATATCAACGATTTTTACAATTAATATTAGTAAATTATAAATTATATATAAAAATGCCACTTTGCAATAGTGTAGCAATATAGGAATCAAAGCGTAGGAATGACTGATTTATATTCGATTACAGTGAAAAAGGAAATTGCCTCTCCCCTGGATACACCGAAACACTTTTGACACTATATATGGGGTAAAACTCGAGAAATCACTCTAGTGTCAATATAATCGTCACTATTCCGCGCAATTAACTGCTCGATATCGAAATCGAGGAAAAATGATGGCGAAAAAAACATGAGCTTGCGGCCCGGCAGCCAGAAGCGTGTTTCTTGGACACAAAATACCGACCGAAGGCATGAAACTTTTTTCATCAAGGAAAGCTGCGCGTTACCTCAGAAGAAATATAGCGGCCAAGAATGAGAGACGGTGGGAGAGAAAAAGAGAGGAAAAATACGAGCGGACTATTTAAGCGTCGTCAAGGGGAAGCGCGCGGAATTTTGCCCAGCGAAGCGCGCATAGGACCAAAGCAGAAGAAACAGAGGAAGAGAAAGGAGAGGTAGATGTGGAAAGATGAAATAGAAAAGAAAGAGAAAGATAAAGCTCGTAAGTAGTCGCAGCACTTTCACTAGACTAGATCCTTCAAAAATCGCGTTTTCCGCCTAGGCTGTGAATGAAGCTGGGAGCTAGCTGATCGGTAAACAAAAGGAGCCTGAGTATAACAAGACAGAGCTTCTTCCTGTACATACATAGCATACGTACATGTATACGCATACGTACTAACACATATATATATATAGTTGATGTATCGATTGATTCGCGTCTCTAGCTGGTTGTTCCTTTCGGTCTGCCTCTGCACTCGCGTAGATTCCACTCCATTTCGCACGACTGAGTCGAGCGCGAGCGAGCGAGAGAAAAAGAGAAACAGCTCACAAAGGAACATCTCGCCCCCGAGTGGATAAGATACGTAGATACATGCAGAACTGAAAGGGAGTTACGTTTTCTCCTCTCTATATATGTATATCGGTGTAGGGTCCCGAGCGACCTGCCCGAGTCCCATTGAAATAAATATTATAGCTTGTTATATTGTATGTACATGTATGTCTGGCTGAGTACACACAGAGGAAGAAAGTGCCAGCGACGAAGAAGTCGCAGTCTATCGCTTACCCATTGTAAGTCGCTGCATTAAGGGACGCGCATCTTCCATGGATAAAAGCGATGGTGCAAAAAATGCAGAATGCTATTGGGTACCGCCTGCTTTTACGGTTTTAATGCACCGATTTGGATGTGGGAGCCGAGGAATTCTATTGGAATGTTTCTATTCTTGTGGCTCATAGCCGTGGAGAATTTATTTGCGAATCGAAAAATTTTTATATTCTCTCTTTTGTTTTCGTATTTCCATTGCATTATGGTTCAAAGTAGAATAATCACATATTTCACTATAAGCAAAGCTTCCATGAAGGCTATTTGTTTTGATAATTAGGAATAATATCTGTTAATACGGAATGTTCTTGGAACTTTATATCGTTAACTACCACAAGATTATTAATTAGTACGGTTTAGCTACTATTAGCGTATTTCCTTAAATGAAAAAGAACAAATCACATTCCTTTTCAGACATAGCGCTCATCTCTATTCGTACTACTCTATATATATTTTTACTACTACTTTTTACCACTAATACTATGATTCATACATTTTGTTACCTTTTCAAAGTAGCTGTTTAATAAACTAATTGTAATGTTCAGTTTTTCAATCAAGATGTTTCTAATGTGAATTTCTAAATTACGATTTCTACAATTCGTTTGTAGAATAAACATAGATTCTTTTACTTTTTTTAAATGGTTCAGTGAAAATTATTTATCAGTATAGTTTGAATAAAAAAGTTCATTGAGGATGTTTATTTAGCCTTCTGAAAGATAAAACTTTATAACGATAAAACTTTTGGCACCACAAAATGAAGTGTGGCACGCTTAGTTTGCTCCAATGAGACTTTATTTTCGAAATATAAGCCAATTAACCTCAATTGTACGCTATTTTGGTGAAAAACGATACCCCGGGAAAAAATCTTTCAAATAAAGACATATATGGTTGTACATGACCATATGCGGAAAACATACATGGATATTAGGGTGGTCCAAAATTCTCAAAGTTTCGATTTTCCTTTTTGTAAGGTTTTCAAAAGATGACAAATATGAAAAAAATAACTCTCCTGCAAGGCAGGCGCTGGACGTTTAGGTTTAAAGGTCCCTACCTCGATTTCAAAGTCTTTTAAGTGCATTTATGCACTTTTTTAATAAATTAGGTAAAAAAATTATTAAAACTTTATAAATGAAGGCAAAAAAATTCTTAGTAACTTACCACACCACTAAAATAAAAAGTCAACCACGTTTACTTCATCAAAAAAAATTATTTTTTTTAAGTGAAGAGCCATATGCGTCAAATTTTAACAAAAAACAGGTTATCTTTGAACATTTTTCAAGACTCTAATTTTCGATGATTTTTCAAAACCCAAAATTTATTTGAATCTTTGTTCCGAATAGAATCTACATAAAAATTGGCAAACGTAAATAAATCTAAATATAGAAGTTGTTCCAGTTTCAATTCTTCTAGCATCTTAAATAGTTTATGTCATAGTTTGATCTAATTTACTTCCGGTAGTTTACATCATGGAGAGTTAGTCATAATTTTAGTTAAAATCTGATAACAAGACCCTTAATTTGAGTGATCGCAGCATTTTTTAAATTATTTGGATTTAAAGTTATGTCCGTTTTAATATTATGAAAAATTTTGGTAGTTAATTGGGACATTGCAAAATACTGTCCTACAAGGTGATCCCCAATTTACCACCTGAGAATTTTTATAATATTAATACGGACATAATTTTTAATCCAAACAACTTAAAAAATGCTGCAACCACTCAATTTAAGGGTCTTTTTATCAGCTTTTAACTAAAATTATGACTAACTCTCCATGATGTAAACTACCGGAAGTAAAGATAGATCAAACTATGACCTAAACTATTTAAGATGCTATAAGGGGGCCTGCGGCGGCTCAGTCGGTAGAGTGTCGGATTCCCACGCCGGTGACCCGGGTTCGAATCCTAGTCTCTGCCGATTGATACAAGCACCTCTGTAAAAATTACATGTGCTTTGTTTACAAACACACCGCAGACCCCCGTCGTCGATTAGCACCACATGGAAGCACAAACATGGCGACGTTAAATAATAATAAAAAAAAAAAAAAGATGCTATAAGAATTGCACAATATTGAGACTGGAACAGTTTCTATATTTAGATTTATTTACGTTTGCCAATTTTTATGTAGATTCTATTCAGAACAAAGATTCAAATAAATTTTGGGTTTTGAAAAATCATCGAAAATTAGAGTCTTGAAAAATGTTCAAAGATAACCTGTTTTTTGTTAAAATTTGACGCATATGGCTCTTCACTTAAAAAAAATAATTTTTTTTTTATTAAGCAGACGTGAATGACTTTTCATTTTAGTGGTATGGTAAGTTACTAAGAATTTTTTTGTCTTGTTTTATAAAGTTTTAATAATTTTTTTACCTAATTTATTAAAAAAGTGCATAGATGCACTTAAAAAACTTTGAAATCGAGGTAGGAACCTTTAAATCTCAACGTCCAGTGCCTGCCTTGCAGGAGAGTTATTTTTTTCACATTTGTCAATTTTTGATAGGGTTACAAGAAGGAATATCGAAATTTTGAAAATTTTGGACTACTCTAATCGACATACATGGCCATGTATAGCCATATATGGTTATATACGAAATTTTATTTCCAATTTAGTATACATCCATATATAAGCATATACAATCAAATCAATTTATAGTTATATATGGTTATATATGAATTTATATGATTATATATAGGTATATATGATTATATACGGAAATTTATTTGTACCTTAACGTAAATCCATATATGCCCACATATGCCCACATATGCACATATATTGTCATATATGGATACATGAATTAATTTTCTTTACAATAATATTTATTAAAAAAAGTATTTTTAATATAAAAATATCAAAGCTTAGTCTATCAGTTTAAGTGTTATCATTCGCATGATACATCAAAAATTGGGCATTAGAGCTATCTGAAGTCCAGTTTTGCAAGCCTTATTACAAAAACTGAAATCCGAAATACGTGTAAGTCATATATAAAGTCCATATATGTTCATATATTATCATAATATATATGTCCATACAGACGCAAAATTCATATATGGCCACATATGGAGCGTCATATATGGCTATATATGGAAAATTCTTTCTCGTGCCTTTACTTTTAATCCATAGCTCTGCATATGGTACAAAATTTATCCAAAGGTAAATAAAAGTTGATGAAAAGAGCTTTTATTTCAAATTTGATTCTTATAATATACTAATGTGTTCCAAAATTAATACCAAAAAAAATTGTATCAAAATTGCACTTAAAATCATCGAGTTTAAAAGAGTTCAAATACTCAAATTTTGATGTACTTTTCATCACTTTCATTAATATGTAATAATTTTTTAAAAGTCTGATATTTTTTTTACAATTCATTGCTGAAATTCAAACTCTTTTCGTCTACTTTTATTTACTTTTTTATGTATGTATATATATATGTATGTTGTATGTGTATGTGTACATGCGTTCGTGCATGCGTGCGTGCGTGTGTGCGTGCGTGTGCGTATGTGTGTATATATGTATGTATGTATGTATGCATGTGTTCCGGCACAAAGCAGGATTCAGAAGAGGAGATATTAATAATTCGATCACAGTTTAAACTTACAAACTTATATTTATTTAAATGCCTAGCCGATATATTTCTGTGACGCATTTACGCTAAAAGCCGTTGATATTCCTGCTAGTTACACATGAACCTATCGAGAGTCAAAGCTGCACTGCCCGCTGTTGTGGAGAGCGCCAACGCTGGCACCTTATTCACAAGCTTCTTTCGGGAAAACGCACTTGAGACGAAAATACATGGTCCATTTTTACGTGTAGCCGATTTCATTCGATTCTCTTTCTTTCATAATGCTGCAGCTATTGCTTTTCAGCAATTTCTTATTATATTATTTATTACATCAATTTAACATAATTATATTCACCACCAATATTGTTTTACGATAATTAATATTACTTTTGTTTGTAACAGTATGTATGTATGTATGTGTGCGTATACGTATGTATGCGTATCTGCGTGCACGCTGGTGTGCATATACTTGTGCGTGTATGCATTCTATGAATTAAATTAACTGAATATATCTAGAAAACATTACAGTTTCTTCAAACAATGTTTTCATTGGGATTTTGTGAGAGCGTTGTATTTCAAAATGTTACAGACTTTCTGTAACATTATAATGTAATAACTACTATATAGTGGTAGGACTTCGGAAGCTTTCCGCTGTTTATTTTGAAGGGATATAATTATCAAAACTTGCTGAGTGCCAAAGTAGCAGCGCCTCCCAACCATTTTCACTAAGCAGTATAATGACGCTAACGTTCCAATGTTTCCAAACTACCTAACGTAAGTAAAATTGCCAGTTATACTGCTTTCTCAAAGAGAAAGCTTTGTAACGATGAAAATTTTCGGATCAGAGGTTTTGATTAATGTCGATGTTTTTAAGGTTCCTGAATCAGAGAAATATGTTTTTAAAAAATGTCTGTTTGTATGTATGTATGTATGTATGTATTTATGTGTGTACGCGTGCGGGCGTGCATGCGTGCGCGCGCGCGCGTGTGTGTTTGTGTGTGTCTATCATAACTCTTGCATTGAATCATGTTACGCGTTGGAACTTTGCAGATATATTAGGTACGTTTGAACTTAGAACTGATCTGATTTTGATAAAATAATCACGTTTGAAAAAAATGTTAAAATTAAAAAAATCGAATTTGGACAGTTTGTATTTTAGATATATAAAAATTAGACATAAATTCTTAAAATGCGATTGATTTTCTTTCGATTTATGTCTTTTAAAGCTATTCTTGATATTTTTAAGAAAATAAAACGTTAATTTAAAGAATTTTCAAAAAATAGTTATTTTATCAAATCAAAAATAATTTTTTCGGCAGTTTGTATTGAAAACACATAAAAGATAGACATAAATTCTAAAAGTGCACGTGATTTCCTTTTTATTTATGTCCTTTAAAACTAGACTTTAGCTATTTTTAAGAAAAAGAACGTAAATTTAAAGAATTTCAAATAGTAGCTATTTTTAAGAAAAAGAACGTAATATTAAAGCATTTCAAAAAGTAGCTATTTTTAAGAAAGAGAACGTAAATTTAAAGAATTTCAAAAAGTAGCTATTTTATCAAATTAAAAATAATTTTTCTCGGCGGGTTGTATTGAATTGCGCGTGATTTTCTTCCAACGTATGATTTTTATAACTATTCTTAAGCTATTTTTAAGAAACAACTAGCATTTAAAGAATTTTCAATAAATAGCTGATTTATCAAATTCAAAATTAATTTTTTTTCTAGTTTCTATTGAAGATATATACATATAGACATGCATTTTAAAGTGTACACAATTTTTTTTTTGATTTATCTTTATCAAAACTATTTTCAAGCTTTTTTTTAAGAAAGTATCCTTTTTTAAAACATCTATTTTAACAAAATGAAATTAATTTGTTTAGCACTGCTTACTAAAACATGTAAAATATATATGTTTTTCAAGGCTATTCTGAAGCCCAAAATCATAAATTAATTTTAACATTAATTTATTTATTGCGCATATTCATTATAAGATTCTATAAACTGATTAATCAGGATCTCTCTGTGAGAAAGCATTCTGCTAAGGCAGTTAGCAGCGGTCTTCTACATGATAAACAAGTATTCATCTCTATTTAGAAGTTTAATAACAAATTTATGTTTACATTAGGAATTTATAAAGCGCTCTAAAAATCAAAGTGAATCTTAAATACATAAATATAAGCTTTATCTCGACAAACGAATTAGGACCTTTCTTTAATAACACGGCATGCAACTATTAAATTTACTTTATGTAAATTTAAGAAAAAAACATTTTTTATTTAACACTTTCCATGTATGATTTTACATTTAAATCCGCATTTATTATACATGACATAGCGCAACTAAATAATTTCAGAAATGCAAATGCGTCAGTTTAGTACATAACCCAACGCATATTTATCTAACCCACATTTTGTCCCCAGTCACAGAGCAGAGTGATCCGCCGTCATGTCAAGCCACCTTATCGCGACAAAATGACTTGAACGAAAAATCTCCGGCTTGATAAGAATCGCTACATTTCCCTCAAAACGACAAGCATCCGTCTTCCTCTCCTTTCCACGTCTCACTAGCGCTACTCACAGCAGCCCTTTTGCACGCGGACCGCGCGCCGCCACTATTACACGATCTATCCTTATTTTCAATTTTTTCACCCTCCCAGCCGTCTCACGAAATTCGTCGCAGCCGCGAGCGCGCCACAGAGAAAAACGTTTCTCCACAGCCACGCCGCAGAGAAAAATGCGCAGACATTACGTAGGCCCCCGCGAGCGTCGACTACACGTGCAACTCTCGCATACGCACTCGCGGCCGGGCTGCTGCAAAATGAAACATCGTGTTTCTTTCATGAGGCGCGTGCGTTGGCTCCAGCCCGCTTGTGCCTCTTTTATT